>CM051234.1:305721146-306171146 GCA_027917425.1 Gastrophryne carolinensis | reverse complement strand
TACTCACAGTAACACTGGCACACCACCTCCATTGACTGCAATCAGGGCCGGCCATAGGTGTGCTGTGTAAGACTGCGGGATGGTGCCCCCCACACAAGCAAAAATAAACTGTACAGTACGGAGTGTCCTTTCATCACAGTAAGCCCAATATACTTAACAATCCAGCAACCTCTCGTGCTCCAGCTGTAAATCTGTATGGTCTGCGCACACAGCAGGAACAGCATTCTATTCATTCAATATAGGTTGCCAGGTGACACAATGCATTCTAATTGAAGGAAAGCCTGCACATGTGCCCCAGTATCTCTGGTCAGGTTTCCAAAACGTCAGGTGTGCACACATATGCTAGACAGAAATGAATGTCCAACATTCTGTGCAGAAAAAGAAACATTGTAGTTGGATGTTATCGGGCTGCTGTAGCAAGTTGGCCACTGCTATGCAGTCCAAGAATGCAGCATCTGCAAGTATATTCAATGCCATCTGCATTATTGTAAAAATACAATTCTGTGATTACTCACCTGTAGAATTGGTATTATGAGTATACAGTACGTCCTGCTCCAAATCTAATACTTACAGTTGGGATATACTCCGCCAGATGGCGCTGGACTGCAGAGACATCGAAAATAGGCTCCTCCCGGCCCCTCAAATACCCAGGGACCTCCCACAAATCCCCAGCATTGAAAAGCAGTTAACGAGAAGCCGGGAGATTAAACAACCCAAACTATCAACTATAACAATGATAACAAATACCATACAGGGGATCCAAGATAATGCAAAAACCAAGGGTGGGTTGGAGCAGGACGTACTGTATACTCATACCACCAATTCTACAGGTGAGTAATCACAGAATTGTATTATTCTTAGTATACAGTACGTCCTGCTCCAAATATAATACTTACAATCGAGACATCCAATAGCAGTGTCCATAAAGTAGGGACAAGAAAAAAGGCAGCAGCAGGCAGTTTAAACCACTGCTGCCTGCAGAACCTTTCGGCCAAAAACAGCATCAGCTGAGGCCCTTACATCAACCTTGTAAAACTTTGAAAAGGTATGAACAGAAGACCAAGTAGCGGCCTTGCAAACTTGTTCAACAGAAGCCTGGTGCTGAAAAGCCCAAGAGGCACCAATAGCACGAGTAAAATGAGCAATAAGGCGGAATCACAGCCTGACGAATCCACTTGCTGATAGTAGACCTGGCAGGAGCCAAACCCTTCCTAGGACCAGAAGGGACCACAAAAAGAGCATCAGTTTTCCTGAAAGGTGCAGTAGCCACCCGATAGTACTTCAGACACCTAACCACAGCCAAAGAGTGCAAAACTCTCTCCTTAGCATTGCTAGGATTAGGGCACAAAGAAAGAAGGACAATATCCTGATTCAAATGAAAGGCAGACACTACCTTAGGCAGAAAGTCAGGTTTGAAACGAAACACCACCTTGCCCTGGTGTCTCTCATAGTAGGGGGGCTGAATGGACAGCGCCGCCAACTCAGACACACGCCTGACAGAAGTGATAGCCACCAAAAACACAACCTTGAGCATAAGAATGGCCAAGGCAGCATCCTGCACAGGTTCAAAGGGAGCACCCTGCAAGGCTGACAGGACCAAGTTCAGATCCCAAACAGGCACCATAGGCTTACATGGGGGACGCACATGAGTGACCCCCTGGAAAAAAGTCCTGATCAGAGGGTGCTGAGCAAAGGACTTCCAGAAGAAAATAGCCAGGGGAGAAACCTGACCCTTCAGAGTACTGAGTTGGAGCCCCATCTCCAACCCATGCTGCAGGAACTCCAGAATCCTGGGGATAGAGAACACACGACATGGAAGAGACTTAGACTCACACCAGTCAATGTAGGCACGCCAAAACCTGTAATAAATGGAAGAGGAAGACTTCTTTCTAGCTTTAATCAAAGTATCCACAACCGAGGAAGACAGCCCCCTCTCCATCAAGATGGAGGTTTCAGCAGCCAGGCCACCAAAGCCAGTTTGTAAATTGGGATGGCGTAGTGAGCCCTGAGTGAGCAGATCTGGCACCAAGGGCAGAGCGTACTGATCTACTGCCAGCTGTACCACGTCTGCGAACCACACTCTTCTTGGCCACCTGGGGGCCACCAGATTGCTGGCACCCCTTCCAGAGCAATCTTGCGCAGAACCCTGCCCAGCAGGGGGATTGGAGGGAAGTCCTTCCATGACATTGCTAGCGCATCCGAGGTCAGGGCCAGAGGATCTCTTGACAGAGAGACAAAAGCCGGGAGCTTTTGATTGTGGTGGGACGCAAACAGATCCACATCTGGTTGGTCCCAACGGTGACACAGAGATTGAAATACCATGCTGCATAGGGACCATTCTCCCTGGCGAGAGGTCCCCCTGCTCAGAGAGTCCGCCAGGCGATTTTCCACCCCCGGGATGTACACAGCTGAAATGCAAGGGACATTGGCCTCCGCCCAAGTCAGGATCAGAGACGCTTTCTGGAGGGCCCCCTTGCTCCGGGTCCCTCCCTGATGATTGATGTAGGCAACTGCCGTCTGGTTGTCCGAGCGCACCTGAACAGGCAGGCCCCGAAGATGAATAGTCAAGCAAGCCAGAACTAACCTCATCGGCCGCAGCTCCAAGACATTGATAGGTGTGTGGCCCTCCTGAGGGCCCCACCTCCCCTGGAACCGCAGGGACTTCCAGAAACCCCCCCCCCCAACCTGACAGACTGGCATCCGTGGTGAACACTCCCAGGAAGGGCAAGAAAGGATCTGCCCCCCAACAGGTTCCTTGGGTCCATCCACAAGAGGGACCTCCTGACCAGGGGGGAGAGCACACAGACCCTGTCCAGGGATGCTGGGTCCTTGTCCCATACTGACAATAGGTGAAGTTGCAGAGGCCTCAAGTGGAACTGAGCATAAAGGGACCACTTCGAAGCATGCCACCATCAGGCCCACCAGCTGCATCCCCTGCCTGATGGAGGGATGGGAACAAGCTAGGAGGGACTGAGCCTGTGCAATCAGACTGTCCACCTTCTGCTGAGGAAGGAATATCCTTGCCTGAACTGTATCCAGACTCATTCCTAGGAATGGAGTTACCAAGGAAGGGGACAGTGAGGACTTGGGGTGGTTGATCACCCACCCAAATGACTCCAGAGTGGACACCACCAGCTGAGTATCCAACTCTGCCTGATGTAGAGACTGGGAAGTAATGAGGATGTCGTCCAGATAGGGAAGCACGCGGACGCCCTGACATCTGAGCAGAGACATCACGCCAGCCAGCACCTTGGTGAACACCCTGGGAGCTGAAGTGAGACCGAAGGGCAAGGCAACAAACTGGTAGTGTTGATCCATCAGAGCAAACCTGAGGAACCTTTGATGACCTGGGAACACAGGAAAATGAAGGTAAGCATCTTTGATGTCCACAGAAGTCATGAAATCCCCTTGACGCAGGGAACTGATGGCAGAGCGCAGAGTTTCCATGCGAAAGCGCCTGCCCCTGACAAACTTGTTGAGGCTCTTCAGGCCCAGGATGGGCCAGACAGAACCATCCGTTTTGGGTACTGTGAATAGGTTGGAATAAAAGCCCTTGCCCTTTTCTCTTAAGGGGACCTGGCAGATGACCCCCAGCTTCAGGAGGCCTTGCAATGCTTGCACTAGCTCCTGAGCTGACACAGGGTCCTGAGGAATCTTGGATCTGCTGAATCTTGAAGGGGGATCGGCAGCAAACTATCTTGTAACCAGAGGACACTACCTCCTGAATCCACCGGTCTGAGACATGAAGCCTCCAGACGTGAGCGAAGTGCTGCAGCCGTCCCCCCCCACCCGGATGGGTGAGGGCGCCCCATCATGCCTGAGGGGGCTTGGGAGAGGATTTAGCTTTGGGACCCCAGGAGGAGCCAGGACATCCACGTCCGCTGCCTCTACCCCAGAAATCTCCCCGGGCCCCAGGGAAAGAAACCCCCCTTCCCTGTCTTGCACCACAGTAAGGGAAGGAGAAGGAACCCTGACCCCGAAAGGGACGAGATTGCCGCCTGCGCTGGGGTAACCTGCCTCCCTTAGCAAAAAGGTCCAGGCGGTCCCCAAACAGGCGCAGTCCTTTAAAGGGAAAACCAGTGAGGGCCTTCTTGGCAGCAGGCCACTGGCGCAGCCAAACCGAGCGGCGTATAGCCACCACAAGGGCAGAAGTTCTGGCACACATTCTGATGGTGTCATCCAATGCTGATAGGACAAAATTTACAAAAACATCACAACTGGAGAGTGCATTAAACACCTCACAAAGGGTTCTAGTGGCCACAGCAGTAATGGCAGAGGCACAGACCGGGCGCAGCACCGTCCCTGCACATGCAAAGGCGTGGGATGCCGGCTGATCAATACGCCGGTGTTCAGCATCCCGCAGGGTAGTAGAAGCAGGGGAATGCATGACAGAGGTGTTAGATAGCCCTAGGATTGGGGCATCCACCTCGGGGGGGGGGGGGGGGGGGGTGACCAACATTTAACCAGAAAGGCCAACAGCCAATGATGGCGCACCAGCTCCTGAGGTAATGCCACCGCCAAGCGCGGTACCAAGTCAGCGCGCGGTGGCGGCAAGTTTAAAAGCAATAAAGACAAGTCAGCGTGGCGACTGACACAAGAATAAAGACATGTGAAAAGTGAAAGCACAGACTACATAACATACATATCTATACACATACACCCCCCCCCCCCTTTTCCCCCGAAGACTACAAGGAGAATGAGGGAGGACGGCGGCCACTTAAATAGGGCCCACAGATAGGCAGGGGCAATAGTGCGGGAGGGGCATCCCATAGAGGCTCACCATTAGCCTGAACCGCCTACCCTTTGGTGGGGGATTGCAGTGGAGCAGCGCTCCTAAGCACCAACGGCGGTGCTGCCTACCTTCACCCGACCAGCGCAGCCAAGGCTGGGAGGCATATTACTAGTGGAACGGGTGGGAATAATCCTACAGGGCCGCAGGTTAATAACCCAGCTCACCTGCGAGTAGGATTTGTGGGGAGGTCCCTGGGTATTTGAGGGGCCGGGAGGAGCCTATTTTCGATGTCTCTGCAGTCTAGCGCCATCTGGCGGAGTACATCCCAACTGTATTAGATTTGGAGCAGGATGTACTGTATACTAAGAATATGCAGTAAAGACAAGTCAGCGCGGCGGCTGACACAAGAACAACAGGCATGTGAAAAGAGAGTGTAAAGCACAAAGCATAACATACATATCTATACACATACGCACCCCCCCTCTTTTCCCCGGAAGACTACAAGAAGGATGAGGGAGGACGGCGGCCACTTAAATAGGGCCCACCGATAGGCAGGGGCAATAGTGCGGGAGGGGCATCCCATAGAGGCTCACCATAAGCCTGAACCGCCTACTCTTTGGTGGGGGATTGCGGTGGAACAGCGCTCCTAAACACCTAACAGCAGTGCTGCCTACCCTCACCCGACCAGCGCAGCCAAGGCTGGGAGGCATAATACTAGTGGAACGGGTGGGAATAGTCCTACAGGGCCGCAGGTTAAAGTGGACCAACACCCAGGATTTTGACTATCCTGGGTCTTGGTCCACTTCGGTGGGGCACCCCCGATCGGGGTGCCCCGCTGTGTGAAACCCCCCCGAACACCCCGAAAAACTCACCTCTCCCCGCGCCGGACAAGCGATTTGACAGCCGCTTGTCCGTGGCTCCTCCGCCGCCGCCGCCTCCCGCGCGTCCCTCTTGACGCGCGCGCCCCCGCGCCGGCCATTCACAGACGGTCGGCGCGGGGGCGCGCACACGCCTAGAGGGGCGCGAGGGAAACTAAGGTAAGGGGGTTTGGGGGGGGGTTTCACCCCGCGGGACATCCCGATCTCGGATGTCCCGCGGGGAGGGAGGTGATCGGCCCGGGAATCTTATAGATTCCCGGGCCGATCACCCGAGGGTGTTGGTCCACTTTAATAACCCCGCTCACCTGCGAGTAGAGAGCCAATTTCTCCTCCTTCGCAGACAGGATTTGTGGGAGGTCCCTGGGTATTTGAGGGGCCGGGAGGAGCCTATTTTCGATGTCTCTGCAGTCCAGCGCCATCTGGCGGAGTATAACCTGATTGTAAGTATTATATTTGGAGCAGGATGTACTGTATACTAAGAATAGGATTGTTTAGGTTTTTTGACAGGAGATGACAAATTGTAGTTGGTACTGAAAAATAATTAACTTACATTTTAAAATGGTCCAATTTATTAAACAGAAAAAGTAACAATCTACAAAAAATATTGAATATGCACATCACCCAAGAGACAGAAGGCAGAATTAATTGTTTGGTGGTGGCGGGGGAATATTTGAAGGTCCTTCACTTGGTAAAGGAGGTCTCATCATTGGCGGCATGGATCCTGGTGGTAGAACTCCAGGTGCTGGAGGTGGTACTCCTGGACCCGGGTGAGGAACACCAGGAGTAGGTGGTGGTGGAACCCCTGGTGGTGGAATACCAGGTGGAGGTAATACAGGGGGAGGAACTGCAGGAGGTGGTGGTGGAACCCCAGGAGGAGGCACACCAGGAGGAGGCAATGTGGGTGGTGGGACAGGAGGGGGCACTACAGGGGGTGGAACACCTGGGGCAGGTGGAAGCTGGGGAGGAGGTATAGGCGGTGCTGGAGGCAGTGTCAATCCACCAGGTGGAGGTGGTGGCATATTTTCTGGCATCGGTGGTCGAGGTGGCATCCCATTTATCAGGGGTGGAGCTGGCCTTTTCACACCTGGAGGTGCAGGAGTTACAGTGACTGTAGTTGGAGGTTTTTCCATCTTAAAATGGAACTGCAAGAAAAACTGAAAAATATGTATAGTTAAAACATTTGCTTCCATATTAGTACTTCACAATGAATTCTGCGAGAACGGAGCTTTAATGCATAAGATTTGAAGGAGTATATACTGTATCTTTTTTTAAGATTTGCGTTTGGCATTGAAACGACCAATCTAACACACCAAATCACATAGGTAAAGCCATGTGGCCCTAATTATATAGGGTTACCTTGGGATGCCTCCCTCAAATTTACAGTTTGCAAAAATTGTATGCATAGAATCAGCCAGTCTGTCTTTTCTTTTATGGGAAGGAAGAAAACCATCTTTAAAGAGTACCGGCTGCCCCATGAGCCAAACTGTGCCGCACTATTAGTGTATTGTTATTGCAGTTCTACTGAGGTTTCTAGATGCCTTTACCCATCAATGGTCTGTGCAAAAACTACAGCCCAACAGCCTGTCACTAAGAAATGTCATCCTTTTAGTAAAAGAATAAATCAAGCTTGAGGGGATGTAAGTGAACACACGTCTAAATGTAACCAGCATGGATAAATTAGGTGTGAGCATCTGGTGATCTTGCTACAAGTTCCTAAAACAGGATGAGGACAGGATGAGGAATGCAAACAAGTCTGACTAGAATAGACCTCCCACTCATTTGCCAGAAAAACAATGCTGAATTGCAGAGGTTCAAATATTGGTTTTCACAAAGTTTGCCGTTTCAGTTTTTACATTGGCAACTTTTATTAAAATTCTTTACTCACTGTCTATATATCAGCCCCTGAATCCTCCACTCACCCATGTTTGCATGCTTAATTCACCTATCTAAAACAATTTAACTCTTCAAATCACCAGGTTGAAGCCTTACAAGCACTCTCACAAATCCAGACATTTGTTATTCTTTGTGTGTCACACACACCCCACTTCCTGTAGTATTAACGTTCGGGTAAACCATCTCCAGATGTCATTGCAGAGAGAGATCTTGAAACTGGCCCCTCCCAGTCTATATATATATATATATATATATATATATATATATATATATATTACCTGGGACCTCCCACTTAATCCCCAGTGTTCTCTCTCTGCAAGATGCGTCAAGACAGAAGAAAGAGGTCTCCTGCTTGCAGGTAGCGGGGTTGCACCCCAGCACCCCCCTGGTCTATTTCTGCCCAGTTCTGTTTACTTGTATAATCGGAAGCCTCCCAGCCTCGGCTGCTGACTGGGTAATGGTAGCCGGCACCTGGTGGTGCCTAGGAGCTTATCTCCTCCACTAGTCTCCATTATTGGGGCAGAGTGGTTATCCGGTTGGTGACCCGATTTTGGGATGCCCCGTCCCGTTGTCCCATATCTCTTCTCTCCTTCTCAGGGCCTCCCCTTTTTGGTGGGGAAGTCCGTTGCCGGGGGGGGGGGGGGGGGGGGGGTGAGGGTTCTTTTCTGCCTTATGCTACTCTTTTTATCCTGAGGTAATTTTGGTACTGATATATGTGGGCGTCGGTGCGCGCGTGTCTGTGTGTGTGTCTGTGTGTGGCGTTCCCAGCTCAGACCAGGTCCATTTTTTTTGTTTTTTCTTTTTCTGAATGGCGCTGCCGCCATTTTTTTACCTCTCTGAGGTAAATCTGTGCTTAAGGGGCGGGTAAGAGCACTTCGCGCGCGCTCTCTGCCTGCCCGTCTTCTCTCAGCTGTGGGAACGCTCGCACCGGCCTCTGAGGTGATTTCTGTGCTCTGTTCCTGCTGCCTCTTCTGCTGCGGTCACTTAAAAAAGGTCTTTTATTATAGTTCCTTGTCTTCTATATCGCATTCAATGAATCCTTATTCCCATCAGGGGACTTTATGCTGTGGTCCATATAAGTATAGAATGGAGGTTTTTTGTACAGTTATAATAAGCCATTGTGGTTTTCTTTTCATTATGCATGGTTTCTCATGCTTGATCCTTTACTCAGGCAGCAGCATGATTCAACTGTATGTGACCATATTTATTTTAATATATATATATATATATATATATATATATATATATATTTTTTTTATTGGATAATATTGTGTTTTTTCTCTGTGTGCATGTGCGGTCTATTTATGAATTTTTACAGTGTTTTCTCTGTCTTTCCAGATTTGGGATACCCCTGCTGCATGGGTCTCCCAGTCTGATATACCTGGCTAGTCTTATTTTGGGTTACAAAAAATCCTCCCACTCCCGGGACTCTATTTAATGAATAAGGGGCATCCCGGGTAGCTTATAGCATAAATCCCTGGGCTTTGCGAATTCCAAAAAAGTTTCACCGAATGGAGGCTTCCAATGATACCGGAAATGGCTCTTCGGGGCAATCTAGGCAGTGTGGGGGATGTGGGGTTCCACTCCCAGGGGATGATGTCATTTTGTGCGTTCCTTGCGCAGAGCAGAATATTGCGCGCCAGTCTGGTACTCCGGCTCCTGGCTCTTCGCAACCTCAGTCGTCTCCTGCTCCTCCACTTTTATTCCGGACCCAGGGTGATGTTGTCACAGCTGGGGATTCGCAATCTGAGTTGTGCGCTCGAGTGGCCACTCTCGAGAAGTTGTCGTCTGCACAGGTAGCTCATAAGGCTACGGCTAAAAGGAAACACATTGATTCTCCTTCTCTGACTCCTGCCTTGGAGGCAGCGGAGGTGTTAGACTGGTCAGATTGTCCTTTGCCTGAAGAAGGGGAAATTTTGGAAGATTTGGATGATATTGATGCTCCCCTGTTGACTGATACTTCGGCAGATTTGACTACTGGGGTGTCTTGTGATACTATCCTTTCCAAGGTTTTTGAAATTTTGTCTCTGGATCCACCGGCGGCGGTCCCTCCGCCTAAGGGTGAGCTATTTGAGATGCCTAAGCCGCGTTTAGCATTCCGTGGTCAGCTACATTTTGAAAGGGTTGTGCTTAAGGAATGGGAACAGCCGACCCGCCTTGTTGGCTCCCCCGGCTAATTGGGACAGGAGGTATCCCTTTTTCGGAGGAATTGGTTAAACTTTGGACGGTACCCCCAGACGTTGATGCACCGGTTTTGGGGCTCTCTAATTCTTCAGTGCTGCATTCACCAGACACTACTACAATTAAGGATGTTGAGGATCGTAGAATCGATCAACTGGCTCGTCATAGTTCCATCAGTGCCGGTTCGACCTTGCGTCCGGTATGCGCTTCTTCCATTGTCCTATTGGCTCTTAAAGCCTTGATCAAAAATTTGTACGCGGATCTTGATCCGGAATGTGAGGAGTTTACCTCTCTTCAATTGTGTGAATCTTTTGCTTCTTTTGTTCTGGCCGCCCAGGATGATGCTATGGCCATGTGTGGCAGGACATCTGCTCTTTGGGTTGCTATTCGGCGGTCAGTGTGGCTCCGTCAATGGACGGCGGACGTTGGTGCTAAAAGATCACTTACAGCTCTTCCTTTTCTGGGTTTACGCCTGTTTGGTGACAAGTTGGATTCAGTCACCAAGGGAGGCAGGTTGCCTCAGCGCAGGAAGCCGCGGCGTCTTTTTCGAGGAACCTCTTCTTTCAATCCTTCCTTTCGGGGTGCCAGGGCAGGTAGAGGGGCCTCCCTTCCTGCTACCAGGGCACGAACTGGAACCGGGGGCGAGGCTGCGGCCGTTCCGGTCATTCGTGGGGCTCTAAGCCTAAGTCCACGCCCAAGCCTGCTCAGCAATGAGTGGGCGCCCTCACCCGTGAGGGTGGGGGGACGGTTGCGACACTTCTCCCAGACTTGGGTCCAGGCGGTCCCGGACAGATGGATTCGGGAGGTGGTGTCGTCCGGTTACAAACTGGAGTTCCATTCCCGTCCTCCCTCAAGGTTTCTCAGGTCCCGAACACCTACCGATCCTTTGGTCGCCCAAGAACTCCGAGTGTCGGTAGGGAATCTTCTAGATATGGCGGTCATCCATCCGGTGCCAACTTTGGAATTGGGTCTCTGTTTCTATTCCAATCTTTTCATGGTGCCCAAGAGGGACGGATCGGTGCGCCCTATCCTGGATCTGAAGTTCCTCAACAGGTTCATTCGTCCACGGAAGTTTCGCATGGAAACTCTGCGCTCGGCCATCACTTCTCTTCGGCAGGGGGACTTCATGACGTCCATAGACATAAAGGATGCTTATCTGCATGTTCCCGTCTGCCCGGTCCATCAGCGTTTTCTGCGCTTCATGGTAGAGGATCGGCATTTTCAATTCGTGGCGCTTCCGTTTGGTCTTACCTCGGCGCCAAGGGTGTTCACCAAGGTTCTAGCAGGGGTGATGGCCATTCTCAGAACTCAAGGCATTCGAATTTTGCCTTACCTGGACGACCTTCTCATCATGGCTCCTTCCTTCAATCAAGCGGAGAAGGACACCAGCATGGTGGTTTCTACGCTGGAAAGCTTCGGTTGGGTAATCAACTATCCCAAGTCCTCCCTGACTCCGGCAAGGGTGGCGTCCTTCTTGGGGATGACAATAGACTCTTGTCAGCACAGTGTTTTTCTACCTCAGTCGAAGATACGTTTGATTCAGGATTTGGTTCGGCTTCTTCTCTCCAATCCTCGACCGTCCATCCGTCTGGGGATGAGGCTGGTGGGGTTGATGGTAGCCTCCTTCGAGGCAGTTCCCTTTGCTCAGTTTCACACTCTGACGCTTCAAATGCATCTGTTGGCGTCTTGGGACCGTTGTCCACTTTCATTGGACCAACCCTTCCAGTTGTCCTCCCGGGTCCGACAGTCTCTTCAGTGGTGGTTGGTTTTCGAACAATCTCCTGAAGGGCAAGTCCTTTCTGACTCCTCTATGGGAGACTGTCACCACGGACGCCCGCCTTTCGGGTTGGGGGGGATTCTGGAAGGATCTTCAGTTCCAGGGGCAGTGGGGTCCTCGAGAGGCTCACTTGCCCATCAATGTTCTGGAGCTGAGAGCTATCCGTCTGGTTCTTTCTCTTCTGACTCACCATGTCCGGGGCCTTCCGGTTCAGGTGCATTCAGACAACAGGACGGCGGTTGCCTACATCAATCATCAGGGAGGGACTCGCAGTCTGGGAGCTCTCAGAGAGGTTTCCCTGATTCTGACCTGGGCGGAGGCTCATGTTCCTTGCCTGTCGGCAGTTTACAATCCGGGGGTGGAAAACACGGAAGCGGACCTTCTAAGCAGATGCTCTTCCAGTCTGGGGGAATGGTCTCTCCATCCTCGGGTTTTTCAGGCTCTGTGTCTTCGGTGGGGAACACCGGAGGTGGACCTGTTTGCCTCTCGTCACAATTACAAACTTCCGACTTTTGTATCAATGTCTCAGGATCCTCTGGCTCTGGCGGTGGATGCCATGTCTCTGAGCTGGGGGAAACTGGGGTTCCTGTATCTGTTCCCTCCGATTCCCTTGCTAGGAAGAGTGTTAAGCAAGTTGATTCTGGAAAAGGTCCCCGCCATTCTCGTGGCTCCAAGGAGGCCAAGAAGAATGCGGTTCGCGGACGTCGTTCGGATGGCAGTGGATCAGTTCGAGCTTCCTCTGCGGCCGGATCTCCTCACTCAGGGTCGGCTGCGTTACCCCAATTTACCAATGCTGGCTTTGACGGCTTGGCTGCTGAAACCTCTATCTTAAAGGAGGAGGGTCTTTCTGATTCAGTTATTAAGACTCTTATCTGTGCTCAAAAGAGGTCTTCCTCTGCTATCTATTATAGAACCTGGCGTTCTTACATCGATTGGTGTGAGGCTAGATCTTTGCCCTGCAGAGTCTTTTCTGTTTCCAGAATTCTGGATTTTCTTCAATCTGGATTGGATGCTGTTCTCCAGCTTAGTACCTTAAAGTGGACCAACACCCAGGGGTGATCGGCCCGGGAATCTATAAGATTCCCGGGCCGATCACCTCCCTCACCGCGGGACATCCGAGATCGGGATGTCCCGTGGTGAGGGACCCCCCCCCCCCAAAAAAAACTCACCTGATCGGCGGCGGCAGCCTCTAGGCGTGCGCCGGCCGTTTGTGAATGGCCGGCGCGGGCACTGTCGAAGGGGCGCGCGGGAGGCGGCGGCGGACGCGCTGTCTTGTCCGCAGCTGTCACCCGCTTGTCCGTGGCTACGTGGGAGCGTGGCGAGGTGAGTTTTGGGGGGTTTTACACAGCGGGGCACCCCTAATCGGGGTGCCTCCCTGAAGTGGACCAAAACCCAGGATAGTCAAAATCCTGGGTGTTGGTCCACTTTAAAGGGGCAAGTTTCTGCCTTGTCTATTTTCTTTCAGAAGGCTTTTGCGCTTCATCCGTTGGTCAAGACTTTTTTCCAGGGGGGTTACGCATCTGCGGCCTCCTAGGAAGGCGTTGCTACCTGTTTGGGATCTGAATTTGGTTCTGTCTGCTCTTCAGGCTCCTCCTTTTGAGCCTGTGTCGGATATTGCTCTTTCCACTTTGACTCAGAAGGTAGTCTTTCTTGTGGCTATCACTTTGGTTCGGCCTGTCTCTGAGTTGGCGGCCTTGTCCATTCAGGCGCCCTACCTTGAGAAACATCAAGATAAGGTGGTTTTTCGGTTCAAATCGGATTTTCTTCCTAAGGTTGTTTCTGCATTCCATCTGAATCAGGACATTGTTCTTCCCTCCTTGTGTCCTAAACCCAAGAATGACAAGGAGAAGGTTTTGCACTGTTTGGATGTTGTTAGCTGTGTTCATTTTTATTTGCGTGCTACGTCTTCTTTCCGTAAGACTGATGCCTTTTTCGTTCTACCGTGTGGGCCTAGGAAGGGTTTGGCCCCAGCTAAATCTTCCATTAGTAAATGGATTCGTCAAGCCATTATTGGCGCCTATACGGCTAAGGGAAAAGTTCCTCCCTTCCGTATCACTGCTCATTCTACTCGTGCTATTGGTGCGTCCTGGGCTTTTCAGCACCAGGCTTCTGTTGAACAAGTTTGTAAGGCGGCTACTTGGTTTTCGGTTCATACTTTTACAAAGTTTTACAAGGTTGATGTGCGAGCCTCAGCGGATGCTGTGTTTGGCCGCAAGGTTCTGCAAACTGCAGTGGTTTGAGTTATGCTTCATCTTCCTGCTGGATACCCACCCTTTAGGGACACTGCTTTTGGATGTCCCAAACGTTATTACTACAGGAAGCGGGGTGTGTGTGACACACAAAGAATAATACAATTTTGTGAATACTCACCAGTAAAATGGTTATTATTGGTGTGTCACACACACCCCGCTTAACCCACCCTTTTTAGTATCCTGGTTTTCTCTATTTGGTGAAGCTATAAGTTTATTGAGGGTTAATTTTACTGGTACCTTGTCTTACTTACTTTTCAATTACACTGGGGATTAAGTGGGAGGTCCCAGGTATATATATATATAGACTGGGAGGGGCCAGTTTCAAGATCTCTCTCTCTGCAATGACATCTGGAGATGGTTTACCCGAACGTTAATACTACAGGAAGCGGGGTGTGTGTGACACACCAATAATAACCATTTTACTGGTGAGTATTCACAAAATGGTATTTTTACTCACTACACTTCTACTACTATCAGGGGATATTTTTGTTTACTCTGGCCCACTGACTTTAGCTAAGTTTAACACAGATCACAAAGAAATCCGTTAAACCTCACCAAACTTTGCATGCCTACACAACCCTCTTTTCGGTGTGCACTATAGTATCCCATGCTCTGCTCGCAACAAACTCCCCTACATTCAAGCTTGACCTGATCATCCTCTGACAGTCTCTCACCTCAATAACTCGCCTCTCCCACTCTCTGACCACAATCTATCATTCTCTATCACAAACTATCATCCCTCACAGCACAATCCAACCAAGTATTAAGAAACCTATGAACCATTGACCCTCATACACTCACAGAAACACTCAAGTCTTCTCTTTCTCCAAAATCTTCCTTCTCCTGTCTTGAATTGGTTATAAAACACTACAATGTCACAGCACCCTAGATGAATTGGCTCTCCCAACACTCAAACCCTCCAAAAGATAGAAGAAACAAACCCTGGCACACACCTCCACCTCATCTTCTCCAGATGTGGTTGCCTGGCTACCTCATAGCATCACTAACAGTGACTTGCCACACCCATTCAAATGGAGGCATGCCCCCCATAACAGTCAATGGAGTGGGCACAAGATCACCATTGTCGTTAAGTTTTAAACTTCCGTTACAGGATGAATCAGCTGTGCTGCACAGCTGCTCAGTATCTATTTTTTTTCCTGGAGAGGGAACTCGATCACAAAAAACTTCCCGGTAATGGTCAAGCACGACTCACGGAGAGAGAGAGGCTCCACCCCCTGGGAAGAAACACAAAACTGAACAGAGCATAAAAGCTCCACCCCTTCCTTCCCACCTCAGTCTTACGTAAGTAACATTGGATAAACTATAGGACATGGGAGGGAATCAAGGGATTTTCTCTCTTCATCCTTCAGCACAACCCATGGAGAGGAGTAGGCAAGTAATTATACCTTAGGAGTGGGAAGCCGCTAGTAAGACCCTTCTACCAAAGGCCTGATGCTTTGCAGACAGGAGATCTAGTCTATAGTGCTTGAGGAAGGTGTGGAGTGATGACTGCTTTGCTGCTTTAGAGATCTCTTCTATAGAGGCACCTGTCCTTTCTGCCCAGGAAGCAGATATGGCTCTGGTTGAGTTTGCAGAAATATGTGGAGGTGAAACTCCTCTGGATGTGTAAGCCTGCACAATAGCCTTTTATCAATATGGCAATAATCGATTTTGAGGCAGCAAGGCCTCTTCTCTTGAAGCTCTTAATTATCAAAATCTGTTTCGCCATTTGCCATGCTCTGGATTTTTGTAAATAAATAAAGAGATGCTCTTCTCACGTCCAAAAGTGAGAGATGATCTTCTGTTCCCACTGTAGCTGGCAATGTCAGGAGCACTATGTCTTGGGATTAGTTAGGTCTCAGAATCGTGTAGCAAGGATCCTTCATTAATAGGGCTAGCAGCTCACATAACCGCTTGGCTGAAGTAATTGCCAATAGGAAGCAAAATATTAAACATAACCATTTTTCCTCCAAAGGCTCAAATTGAGGTTTTAGTAGTCCTTGCAAAACTATTGATATGTCCCATGTAGGAAATTCTTTAAAACTGTGCTGGCCTCATATGGATAATTGCCTTAAAATTACTTACTGCCAAGTCCCTTCTCAAACCCTTTCTACAGGAATTTGTTAGCTTCACAAAATGAGGAAAAACATTTCCAAACCTTTGCATAAATGCGTCTTGTGGTCAATTTTTGAATGTCCAATAGTGTTTTAATCACTCTGGCTGAACAGCCCTTTCTCTTTAAGATGGACCCCTCAAGATCCATGCTGTCAGTTAAAGACTTTCTGGTTCTGGAAACAGAATAGGACCCTGATGAATTAAATTTAGAATACTTGGAAGAGGCCATGGCCCCTTCTTCACCACCCTTTTCAGCTCGGAGAACCAGGATCTTCTCGGCCAAAATGGTTCTATGAGGAGAAAGACGATTTATTCTCACGCTATCTTTCGGATCACGTGTCAGTATTCTTAAAGGCATAAGCTAGGAGAAAATTCCAGAGATGAGCCAGGGCATCCACTGCTAACGCACCCTCCTCCCTCATGCGTGAGGGAAACATCTTGCATTTTGAATTGCTGGCAGTGGCAAAAAGATCTATCCGAGGAAGGCCCCATAAGGTCACAATTTGGAGGAACACTACCTGGTTTAGACACTTGGCCTGTTGAACCCTGACTGAGCTTAGAAAACCTGTGACTGAGTTCAGGGCACCCTTCAAATGAACCACCGAAATTGATCGGACCTGATCCTGTAAGGGAAACAGAACTGCAATGGAGAGATCTATCAGTGCCGGAGATCTGGTTCTGCCCTGATGATTTATGTGTGCCAATGTGGAAGCACTGTCGGAGCGGATGTGTACATCTCTGCCTGATATTACTAGGAAAAATGATCCAGCGCCAGCTTGACCGCCAATCAAATTTGGTGGCTATATCTCCTGGACATTCTGGCTGTCCATGGGGGCCCTTCAACCTCAGAACGAACGTCTGCAACACTACTTTAACTACTGGGTTCCTTTGCTTCCACCGTCTTCCTCTTTTTAGTACCTCTGGAACACTCCACCAATGGAGACTTTCTAGCATGTTTTTCTCCATTAGAACGACCTGATGAAGTGAGTTTTGGGCACTCCCATCGAGATAGCAGAAAACTCTGCAGGCTTCTCATATGGAGTTGAGCCCATGGCACTGCGGAAATTGCCACAGTCATGAGGCCAAGCAAGGTAATGATTTCTCTGAGAGAAACCAGAGGACAAAAACATTTGAGGCATTGATAGGATTCTCTGTATTTTCTCATGTGGAAGCAGAATCCTCTGAAGGATACTGTCTATATCGTATCCAAGGAATTTGCAAAAATGACTGGGTACTAGATTTGACTTCTTTAGGTTGACCACCCAGCCCAAAGATTTCAGAAGAAGTCTAAGTGTTAGCAGTGCCACTTCTGACTTGTTTAGGAGTAATACGATTTTTCAGGTATGGAAATTCCTTCCTGTCTAAGATGTGCCGCTGGTTCTGCTAATATCTTTGTAAAAATCCTTGGGGCTGAGGATAGACTGAAAGGCAGGGCCCTGTACTGGTAATGACAGATCCCTTGGTCTGTCTGAATTGCAAACCTCAGAAACTTACAATGTAGTGCAAGGATTGGGATGTGAAGGTAGGCATCCTGCAGGTCTAGATTGACCATGAAGGCCTGCTCTATGAGGACGTTCCTTAAAGAAAATTCAGAATGATATCAATATACTCCGTATCTGATGAAATTGTTTAATTTCTTCAGGATCATATGCTATTTTCCTGGTGGCTTTTGCACCAGAAAAACGTGAGAATAGAACCTCCACCCCACTGCGTGCAGCGGGACTGTCTCCAGATTTTTGTGAATTCATTCTTGTATAATTAATGGAAAGGCTTCCCTCATTCTGGGGTCTCTGGGTAATCTGGTCACCAGAAAACTAGATTGAGGGATCTGTAGTGTCTGTAGCACAAACGGATTCGGAGAAATTGCTCGTCAGGCGACTACAAATATGTCAAGCCTTTCCCGCACCGGGTAGTGACGGTCAGGACGGTCTGGTGACCAGACGGTCAGGACAGAGTTAGGGCGCTCCTGGAGTTGGCTGAGCGAACTAACCCTTTTCTGAGGTCTAGTCTGTGTCCAACGTTTCTTTTGCTCTGTTTGTTTACCCTGGAACTTAGAGCCACCTTGCCTCTAACAGTGAAACGACTCTGAAACTTTTGCTTATTCGGGAAAAAATGGTGGCAACGAGAAGACCTGGGAATGTCCTAGACCAGAGGATCTCCAGAGATCAGGTGAGTACTAAAAACAAAAGAACTCTCCTGTGCACTGAGCGCAAATGGCGGATGCAGTTTCTAAGGGACAGCGCACAACTAGTGTGGTCTCAAAAAACTATGTGGGACTGGCCTGGCTACCTATAAACTTTGTGTGAACTAAACCCGAAAAGTTCCAGGATCAGGGGGCTTCCCCAGGGTCTCCTGGAGCTGAAAGAGACAAACTAAAATAATAGGCTGCAGCCTAACTATCCTGTGGTTCCCAGGAAGGAAACACAAAGAACTGAGGCGGGGAGGAAGCAGTGGTGTTTTTAACCTCTGTTCAGTCTTGTGTTTCCTCCCAGGGTTGTGGAATCCCCCCCCCCCCCCATGGGCTGTGCTGAAGGATGAAAAAATGACGAAATAACTTTAAGTAATTTTGTTGGTTTAGGTGAAATTGTTACTGAAAAAAAGGCAGTTGATATTACCGATTTCCAGCTCCATCCCCAGCCCTCCCCACCGGTCACAGAGGGCTTAAAACACATCCTGGTGTAGGGACCATTCCCCCTGGCCCATCATATCCCTGCTCAAATAATCGGCCTGCAGATTCCCCACCCATGGAATGTGAACTGCCAAGATACACGAAACGTGAAGATCCACCCACCTCTTGATGCGACTCACTTCATGAACGCCTGCCAGCTCCTGGTGCCTCACTGATAATTGTCTGACTATACCCTGACCGGAAGGCCCTGGAGCTGGGCAGACTAAAGCCCGAGAACCAGCAGAATCGTCTTCAGCGCTTCCACTGGTCCCAGAGACCCTGAACCGTCTGGTTGTCCAGACCACAACCCATCAGACTGGTGTCTGGTCAGGATGACCCGCCGGACCTGCAGGAAAGACTGACCCACTGCCAGCAACTGCTGGTCAATCCACCAATTCAGGAATTGCCGGGCATTGTCCGTCAAGATGAAGCGATGGTCCAACATCTGTCCTGGACTATTTCTATAGGAGCACTTTGTAGAGGCATGGAGTAGAACTGGGCATACAGAACTGCCTTGATGGTAGACACCATCAGGCCAAGGAGAGACATGCCCTGTGATTGTGGAATGTTTGTCTGTCAATGTCCGGCGAGTATCCACTGTCGTACCAAGACAAGTCCCCGCCCTGGAGGAAACCACCTGGGTCCAGGTATGGGGTGATGTGCACACCCTGCCTCAGCAGCAGTGCCACAATCACCGCAAGACTTTCATGAACACTCGCAGGGCAGTGGAAAGTCCAAACGGCAGTGCCATAAATTGGAAATGCCGGCACCCATGGCAAAGAGCAGATCTTGTTTGTGACTAGGGAAGGTCAGGGCATGCAGATAAGCATCCTTTATCTACACTGTGGCCAGAAAATCCCCGTTGCAGCATCATGACCGACCTTAGAGATTTCACATGGAACTTCCGCACACGAACGTAACTGTTCATATTCCAGAGATCCAGGATCGGCCAAACGGACCAGTCCTTCTTGGGGACA
Source organism: Gastrophryne carolinensis (assembly GCA_027917425.1). NCBI lineage: Eukaryota > Metazoa > Chordata > Amphibia > Anura > Microhylidae > Gastrophryne > Gastrophryne carolinensis. The sequence goes on along the minus strand of CM051234.1, from coordinate 306,151,673 downwards.
ACTAATATTTAGTAGAAGCCACAGCAGCGCTCTGACGGGGGCACAGGTACTACACTCCCCGGTCCAGCAGAAGCTCTATCACGCAGTAGCGAGCCGCCACCCTTTCCGCAATGCTGGAAGGCTTGGATGCCACAAACCTGTGTGGAGGCCTTGTCCAGAACTCCATCTTGTATCCGGAAGATACAACGTCCCAGATGTTGGATACCCACTCCCTCCACACCAGCATGTAGCGCAGAAGCCCCCCCAGCAACCCTGAGGGGACTTGGGCCAGCTGGGTCTAGGTTTCTCCCGTGGCTTTCACTTACCTGAAAAATTATTGTGTCGTCTTGAAGTCTATCGAACCTCTGAACTTCCAGAGGGAACAAAAATACAATTCTTTGATTACTCACCTGTAGAATTGATATTATGAGTATACAGTACGTCCTGCTTCAGATTAGATTACTTACACTTGGGGTATTACTCCGGCAGATGGCGCTGGACTGCAGAGACAGCGAAATTGGCTCCTCCTGGCCCCTCAAATACCAGGGACCTCCCACAAATCCCCAGCATTGAAAAGCAGTTAACGAGAAGCCAGGAGAATTAAACAGAACCAAATTGGTAACTATAACAATGATAATCACCATACAGGGGATCCAGGATAATGCAAAACCAAGGGTGGGGTGGAGCAGGACGTACTGTATACCCATAATATCAATTCTACAGGCGAGTAATCACAGAATTGTGTTATTCTTAGTATACAGTACGTCTTGCTCCAGATTAGATTACTTACACTTGGGACATCCAATAGCAGTGTCCATAAAGTAGGGTGGGATCCCCAAAGGTAACAGCAGACAGGTCATACCACTGTCGCCTGCAGAACCTTACAGCCAAAAGCAGCATCAGCTGAGGCCCTAACATCAACCTTAAAACTTTGAAAAGGTATGAACAGAAGACCAAGTGGTGCACCGCAACCTTGTTCACCAGAAGCATGGTGCTGAAAAGCCCAAGAGGCACCAATAGCACGAGTGGAATGACCAGTAAGGCGGAAGGGAGGATTCTTCCCCTTAGCAGAGTAGGCCTGAATCCCAGCCTGACGGATCCATTTGCTGATAGTAGATTTGGCAGGTGCCAAACCCTTCCTAGGACCAGAAGGGACCACAAAAAGAGCATCAGTTTTTCTGAAAGGTGCAGTAACCACCAGATAGTACTTCAGACACCTAACCACAGCCAAAAAATGCAAGACCCTCTCCTTAGCATTACTAGGATTAGGGCACAAGGAAGGAAGAACAATGTCCTGATTCAAATGAAAGGCAGACACCACCTTAGGCAGAAACTCTGGCTTAAAGCGAAACACCACCTTGTCCTGGTGTCTCTCAAAGTAGGGGGGCTGGATGGAAAGTGCCGCCAACTCAGACACACGCCTAACAGAGGTGATAGCCACCAAGACGACAACCTTGAGAGTAAGAATGGCCAAGGCAGCCTCCTGCACAGGTTCAAAGGGAGCACCCTGCAAGGCAGAAAGGACCAAGTTCAAGTCCCAAACAGGCAACATAGGCTTACGTGGGGGACTTTGTGCGAGTAACCCCCTGGAAAAAAGTCCTGACCAGAGAATGCTGGGCAAAGGACCTCTGGAAGAAAACAGCCAGGGCAGAGACATGACCCTTCAGAGTACCGAGTTGGAGCCCCAGCTCCAACCCATGCTGCAGGAACTCCAGGATCCTGGGAATAGAGAACACACGACAGGGAAGAGACTTAGACTCACACCAGTCAATGTAGGCACGCCAGACCCTATAGTAAATGGAAGAAGAAAAATTCTTCCTAGCCTTTATCATGGTATCAACCACAGAGGCAGACAGCCCCTTCTCCATCAAGATGGAGGTTTCAGCAGCCAGGCCGTCAAAGCCAGAGTTTGTAAATTGCGATGGCGTAAGTGACCCTGAGTGAGCAGGTCTGGCACCCTGGGCAGAGCGTACTGATCTACTGCCAGCTGCACCACGTCTGCGAACCACACTCTTCTTGGCCACCTGGGGGCCACCAGTATTGCTGGCACCCCCTCCTGAGCTATCTTGCGCAGAACCCTGCCCAACAGGGGAAACGGAGGAAAGACATACAGGAGCTGAAAGTCCTGCCATGACATTGCTAGAGCATCCGTGGCCAAGGCCAGAGGATCCTGGGACAGGGAGACAAAGGCCGGGGGCTTGTGATTGTGACGGGACGCAAACAGATCCACATCTGGTTGGCCCCAACGGTGACACAGAGATTGTTCTCCCAGGCGAGAGGTCCCCCTGCTCAGAGTCTGCCTGCAGATTCTCCACCCCCGGGATGTACACAGCTGATATACAGGGAACATTCTCCTCCGCCCAGGCCAGGATCAGAGACACTTCCCGGAGGGCCCTCTTGCTCCGGGTCCCTCCCCGATGATTGATGTAGGCAACCGCCGTCTGGTTGTCCGAACGCACCTGAACAGGCAGGCTCCGAAGGTGATGAGTCAAATGAGTCAGAACCAACCTGATCGCCCGCAGTTCCAGAATGTTGATAGGTGTGTGGGCCTCCTGAGGGCCCCACCTCCCTTGGAACTGCAGGGACTTCCAGAAACCCCCCCCAACCTGTCAGACTGGCATCCGTGGTGACTGTCTCCCAGGAGTGGGCCAGAAAAGATCTGCCCACCAACAGGTTCCTGGAGTCCAGCCACCACGAGAGGGACCGTCTGACCAGGGGGGAAAGCACAAGGACCTAGGTCCAGGGACGCAGGATCCCTCTCCCATACTGACAAGAGGTGGAGTTGCAGAGGCCTAATGTGGAACTGGCCATAAGGGACCGCCTCGAAACATGCCACCATCAGGCCCACTAGCTGCATTCCCTGCCTGATGGAGGTATGACAAGATAGCAGGAACTGAACATGCGCAATCTGTCCACCTTCTGCTGAGGAAGAAAAATCCTTGCCTGAACTGTATCCAGATTCATTCCCAGGAAGGATGTCACCAAGGAGGGAGCCAGGGAAGACTTGGGATGGTTGATCACCCAGCCAAATGATTCCAGAGTGGACACTACCAGCTGAGTATCAAACTCTGCCTGTTGTAGGGACTGGGAAGTGATGAGAATGTCGTCCAGGTAGGGCAGCACGCGGATGCCTGAGCAGAGACATCGCTCCTGCCAGCACCTTGGTGAACACTCTGGGAGCTGAAGTGAGACCGAAGGGCAATGCCACAAATTGGTAGTGCTGATCCTCCAGAGAAAACCTGAGGAACCTTTGATGACCTGGAAACACAAGAATATGAAGGTAGGCATCTTTGATGTCCACATACGTCATGAAGTCCCCTGGACGCAGGGAACTGATGGCAGTGCACAGAGTTTCCATGCAAAAGCGCCTGCACCTGACAAATTTGTTGAGGATCTTCAAGTCCAGGATGGGCCTGACTGACCCATCTCTTTTGGGCACGGTGAAAAGGTTGGAATAGAAGCCCTTGCCCCTTTCTCGTAAGGGGACCTGACAGATGACCCCCAGCTCCAGAAGGCTTTGCACCTCCAGAACTAGAGCCTGAGCCGACACAGGGTCCTGAGAAATCCGGGATCTGATGAATCTCGGGGGCGGCCAGGCAGCAAACTATCTTGTAACCAGAGGACACTACCCCCTGAATCCACCGGTCTGAGACATGAAGCCTCCAGACGTGAGCAAAGTGCTGAAGCCGTCCCCCCACCCGGATGGGTGAGGGCGCCCCTTCATGCCTGAGGGGGCTTGGGAGAAGACTTAAGCTTAGAGCCCCGGGAGGAGCCAGGGCGACCACATCCTCTGCCCCACCCCAGAAATCTCCTCCCCTGTCTGGCACCACGGTAGGGGGAAGAAAAGGAGCCCTGTCCCCGAAAGGGCCGAGACTGCCCCCTGCGTTGGGGTAACCTACCTCCCTTAGCAAAAAGGTCCAGGCGTTCCCCAAACAGGCGTAGTCCTTTGAAGGGAAAACCAGTGAGAGCCTTCTTGGCAGCGTTGTCAGCAGCCCACTGGCGCAGCCAACCTGAGCGGCGTATAGCCACCACAAGGGCAGAGGTTCTGCCACACATTCTAATGGTATCATCCAAGGCAGAGAGGACATAAGTCACAAAAACCTCACAACGAGAGAGTGCATTAAACTCCTCACTAGACACATCATCAGGGGCACTATCAAGGATACTTCTAAGCAGGGTCCTAATAGCCACAGCCGTAATGGCAGAGGCACAGACCAGGCGCAGCGCCGTCCCCACACATGCAAAGGCATGGGACGCCAGCTGGTCAATGCGTCGGTCCTCAGCATCCCGCAGTGTAGTAGAGTCAGGGGAGTGCATGAGAGGTGTTCGATGACCCTAGGACCGGGGCATCCACTTCAGGAGGGGATGACCAACACTTCACCACATCAGCAGGAAAGGGATACCTCTTATTCCAACTCTTAGGTACACCGGGAAGCCTGCTGGGACGCTCCCATTCTCTGAGTACAAGATTATTAAAATGGGCTTGCTCAGGAAATTCTAAGCGTGGCTTAGCAGTATGAAATAATTGTTGCCTGGGGGCCGCAACCGGGGGAGAGATAGACAGTACCTCAGAAATCTGAGCCAACAGCTTATCAGTATCATCTGGGGCCCAGGGGTCAGAGCCGGAATCATCATGACCCCTGGGCCTCTCATCAGATGACCCTGAGTCAGAGATTAACTCCCCTTCTTCCAAAGGGGTATAGCCAGACAGGTCTAAAAACTCATCAGCTTCCATAGGGAAAGGAGTGACATCAGGCGTTAAGCGCCGCTTTTTTGCAGAGGCCTTACGCGCCAAGGTATTAGCAAGCAATTTCTCAACACTAGCCAGTCTAGTAGACACATCAGGCTGAGAATCCCCACTTGTATGCAACTCAATGGGAGTGAGATTTAAGCTTGGGGGAGTAGGTGAAGCCATACGAGGCGCAGGCCCAGCTACTGGTAAACCAGGCTGCAGCGCAAGCACCTGCTGGGCACAAGGTACACAGACCCGAACATTGTCAGCACTAGTAGGGGACACCCCACAAGCTACACACAGCCGGGCTTGTCCCAAAGTAACCCCGAGCACATTATCCTGAGACGCCTCCATATGGTGATTATAGCGGCACAATAGGCCGATAGGGATTCACACTACCGGTATAAAAGCAACCCAGGATGCCCCAATAGCCCGCTAGGGAAGTGGGAGTAAATCACACACTAGGCCTCACAAGTTAAATAACTAAATAGAGGGAGTAGGGCCGGGAGAAACCAATAGAGGTCGGCCCGTCTGAAAGACATAAGCAAAGGGGAACCGTGACATGTGAAATGACAAATGGTAAATAAAGCCACCCATGAGGGCACTCAGGTAGGTAGATGCTAGTCACGCAGCAGCCGGATCCAGAGAAAATGGCGCCGGGTATACCTCGAGGGGCGGGCTGCGGGGACAGTGACGCGAACACGCCAACCGCGGGCCCCGCCCCGCCCCCCCAAAGAGCGCGAAGCCGCACACGTGACAAGCAGCAAATAACGGCGCACCAGCGCCTGAGATGACGCCGCCGCCAAGCGCGGAACACAGTGGAAGCGCGCACGGCGGCGGCAAAATTAAAAAGCAACCAGCGCAACCAAGTCAGCGCGGCGACTGACACCAACCAGAAGCACATAGTACAGTGAAGCACCAAGGCAATTCACATACACACTCGCCGCCCCCCCCCCCCCCCCCCCAAGAGCTACAAGGGAGAGCGAGGGAGGACAGCGGCCACTGAACATAGGACCCACCGATAGACAGGGGCAATAGGGCGGGAGGGGCATCCCATAGAGGCTCAACATATGCCTATACCGCCTACCCTTTGGTGGGGGATTGCGGTGGAGCAGCGCTCCTAAGCACCTGACAGCGGTGCTGCCTACCATCACCCGACCAGCAGAGGCTGGGAGGCACATTACTAATGGTAGGGTGGGAATAGTCCTACAGGGCTGCAGGCTAATAGCCCCGCTCACCTGCGAGAAGAGAGCCATCTTCTTGTCCTTCGCAGTCGAGACTGCAGAGAAGATCTGGGGATTTGTGGGAGGTCCCTGGTATTTGTGGGGACGGGAGGAGCCAATTTCGCCGTCTCTGCAGTCCAGCGCCATCTGGCGGAGTAATACACCAAGTGTAAGTAATCTAATCTGGAGCAGGATGTACTGTATTCTAAGAATAATCTGGCGACCTGCAAAACAAGGTCCTCGCTTTCCATTGATGTGGAAGCCGGCCTGGCCTTCCGGACCAGATCATCCAGAGGCTCACCAAAAAGACGACCCTCTGAAAAGGGGAGGGCAGTAAGAGTCTTAGAAGCAGTGTTGGCAACCACTATTTCAGCAAGACCGTGCATCGCAAGGTAACCAGCAAGGCCAGCCCCCTAGCTACCAGATGCACCAAGTGAACCATAGCTGGCATAATGTATCTGAAGACCTCCATAGTGAAGGAATATAAGTGAAGTGCAGAGGGACGCGAACCTACATTTTGGTTCCCCTCTGCTACCGGACAACACACCCCCCTCTCACCATCAGGAAGTAGATCCTGAACCCCTAAATAGGTCCTTGACATAGAAGCTAGAATCCTTCGAGGATTCCATCTGAATTTGTCTATGCTTGGCTGTAGCCTTCCCGTTTGGGAGGGCAGAGACAGACTGGGGATGTCCCCTGCTGACGCAGGCCAATGACCATGCTCTCCAACCAAGCCACCCTGTACACCACGTCCAAAGGAGGAACCCCATCTGTGGGCGGACCATGGGACACAAATGGACCTGGCAGTCCCCCCTCAAGGGGGTATCCCGTTCTGACGAGTCCAAGCCCGGAGCCACAGGGGAAACAGGACTATCCAACTGAGGTGCGGAACCTACCAGCTGTGTAAAGCGGGGCAGGACAGTAGTGCACCCAGCGCACAGGGGTCCCTCACCAGAGGTCAGGGGCGCTTGGCACATGGGACAAAAGGCACCACTCTTCATTAAAATACGAAACCCTGATGTGTCCAACATGGTAAAATGGCTGCTATTGCTAGGCAATACAGCTGGAGCGCTGGTCCCCACACTCTCCTTGTTGATTACTGGTCAGCCACAGATCAACCCACCGGCCAAGGATGCAGCAGCTTCCAGACCCCCACCCTGCAACAACATGAACAAAAGAAATCAGTACAAGTCAAAAGGCTTTGCCCCCAGAGGGAGCCCTACCTGACCAGTGAAAACCATGGGGTGGCAGCTGCGATTAATACAATCCTCAGTCCAGGAGATCAGGGAGGCCAAGCAAGGAACCCGGGGATGGAGCAGGGACCACCGGGCACCTTAAAAGCTGCCTCGTGCTGTTAGTGAGAAGGAAGGCAGAGCCGTGGCCCTCTCAAGTGTGGCCATCCCGCCCCCTCCTCCACTGTAAGGCCCTAGCAGACCAAAGCCACGCTCACATGGCCGGAACGACCCCTTCCTGAGTTTGCCAATAGGCAGGCCGCAAGGCCGATGCCCACGACCCCCTCGCGAGGAAGCAGTGGTAAAAGCACCACACACCGACACCTGGGAGCCTGGCCACCTAGCTCAGGCGGCACCCATCAGCCACGGGGAAGGCAGAATGCGCCTCTCACAGGGTGTCATGGAGTCATGGCGTAGATGACTCAGGGGGTCTAGAGAAATGGGGCTAGTGGGGAAAACACAGCAGGGCCACCATGCAAGGCACAGAGATCAAGTGAGACTCTCTGGGCTCAGACCCAACTGGCTGAGCCCCGGCGCACGCTCCCCTCACTCTGCACGATTCCATTGTATTGGCTTAGGACAGACTTCAGGAATCTAAATGGGGGCCACCAGGAATGCTGCAGTTGGTGAGCAGCTGGGAGACGGGGTTGAAGCCCCTCTCCTGGTCAGCACTGTAACAATAACTAAAAATCCAGAAAAAGAAAAGAACTGAGAAGATCATGCCACACAGCCTGCCCTATATAGGCTGGAGGAGCTAGTTTTTTTCCATCTTGCTGGAAAATGCATTTCCTACCAATTAGACATCAGTAATTCCAATGCCTTGAAGATGAAAATCTTGATGTTGCTATGCAACCTAGCATGAAGAATATTTTTTTTGATTAAGTGAAGACAGAGCTTCAAGCAAATATGCTGAAAACACACCTGTTTTGTTTCCCTGTTCCAGTGTGTCCAGAACTTTCCTTCCACTTTGTCGATTTCCCTGCTAGGAACCTAAGCAAAGATAAAAGCCGATTAGCTTAATGAAAATGTACATGACATAATAATCCAAAGCGGGGTTGTGCCTCACCTTAAATGCAATGGTTTCGTAAGGCTCTGCTGCCATCAAAAGGTATTGCCAGCGCCTGTCTGGCGGCTCTATTCTCTGTTCATAGGCAGACATGAAACGGTGTCTGGGCATAATGCCTTCTGCAATCTCTGGATAGTCAATCTAATGCAAAGCAGAAAAGATCAAGCAGTGTGAGTGCGCATGCTGCAACTATCCTGCTTTCTGAATGCAGGGAACCTACACAGCACTAACCTGAAAGAGCAGCGACTGCTGTCCCGCATCTGCATCTCTCTGTTTTGTCACTGTAAAAGAAAATCAGAAATTTCTAAATCCAAAAACAGCCCACAAGTAGCAAGACCAAAGTAGACTAAATAACTTTTCACCTTTGTATCCTGGACGTCCAATCTTTACAAATTTTTTCACTTCAACTTTGACTTTCTCTGGTGCGGGTTGTGCAGGAGCCTCTTTAGCTTCCTTTGCTGCTCGACGGGCCCTTAATAAAAAAAATAAATAAAAAAAAGGCTATAATATGCCATGTTCTGTTCATACTCTCAAATGATCACAGCTTTACATTAAAGGGCATCTGTAGGCATATGGAGTTTTTGTCACCCTTTGTTGGCAGACCATTTTGCACTATTTTGAGCTCCCCATGTTCAGGGATTTCCCAGGGAAATTATATATTGTTTTTTTCAGCATAGTCTGGGCTTTAACCCTTTTGTTGCCAAGCCCGTAAAACCTACGTGCTGGCTTGGCTGGGCGTTAAGTGCCAAGCCCGTAGGTGTTACGTGCTTGACTTTTCCCCCCTGCTAGTTAAAAAATAAAAATACTCACCTGACCCCTCGTTGGATCCGGCCGGGTCTCCTCTAATTTGGTGCCATCCGATCCCCCGTGGGGGGTCGGATGGCTCCACCCCCGGAATAGCCCCCCCCCCCCCCCACTTCGGCAGCAGCAGCTGCTAACTGTAAAGAAAAAAAAAAAAAAATAAAATGACATTTGCTTACCTGAGGCCGCGCTGTCTCCCGACGGGTGTCCTCTTCACTGGGGGGGCCTCTGATCGCCCCCCCAGCCTCTTCCGTGGCGAGGAGAGGACAGAAATTGCCCCGCCCCCCCCTCCATGAGACCCCTTATACCAGTTCACAAGGCTGGGGGATGGTAAGTCACCCGCTTGCCGCAGCGGGTGACTTGCCATTAACCCCCAGCACCCCCAATTACCTGCCTCCCCAAAGCCCGGGGGGGGGGGGGGGGGCAGAAGAGCCCGGGCCCACACAGGCTATATGGTACCGTTGTAATCGGGAGAAATTTGGCTTTCACATGCAATATGTTTTTCTCTAAAGTAAATGTTTTATTTAAAATAAAGGAGACAATTGTCTAAAAAAAATTGTATTTATTTTTACACAAAAATATTTAAAAAAACAGTAAAAAAAAAAAGGAAAAAATTACAAACAAGACATTTCATGTTCAAGCCTAAACTCTGCTGCAAAATATATATCTATATTTTTTCCTGAAAATTCCGGCAAAAATCATGGTTAAACATGGCGCAATATGGGGAAAAATGACCTGTCAACTTCAAGTAGGCTGGCAATTAAAAGGGTTAATACCTATGCATGTTGGGTATTGTTCTGCTCGGGGGACCTTGCTCTTTCAGATTTAGCTTGTTTTTTCTTGTTTGCATATTTATATTTTAGGAAAACATGTTATTTATTCAGTTTTTTTATTCATTTTTTTAGGGAAACCCTGTGCAACCTAAGAATTCTTTGAGGGATTACTTCCAGAAAGGTGAGCCTACTACAACAAGCTGGGTACTTTTAGAAAGCTTAACATGTGTACTTTCAGGGAATATATGGTGTATAGGGGATATTCCAAATGTAAAGGGTTGTTTTGGTTGAAAAATTGCAATGTGCGCATTTTGTCTGCAGAGCTGAAATTTTCAAGTAAAATTACTGTTATGCGCATGCTTTACTTTGGGGTGTTTGCCAACTCTTCCTTTGAAAGTACCTATGCATGTTGGGTATCGTTCTGTTCGGGGCATGTTGCTTTTTGAGATTTTACTTGTTTTTTCTGGTTTGCATATAGTTTTTTGTAGGAAAATGTGGATTCATTCTTCCTTTCTATTCTTTTTTAGGGAAACTTTGTGCAACCAAAGAATACATTGAGGGATTACTTCCAGAAAACTAAGCCATCTTAAACAAGCTTGGTACGCCTAGAAAGCTTGAGGTGTGTACTTCCAGAGAATATATAGTTTGTGGGGTATTTTAAATGTAAATGGCTGTTTTTCTGGAAAAAAACTGCAAGGTGCGCATAGCGCAGATGTATTTTATCTGAAAATCTCCTAAAGCTCTGTTACAGTTTGGAGGAGTCTCCTGGCCAGGAAAGGGTGTCTATCAATACATATGTGGTACCGCTGTCACTGGGAGAAATTAGGGTTTTGCACGCAATAAAATTTTATTGACAAACATATTTATTACAAAAAACACTACAAATTACAAAAAAGTTATTTTTTATTTTTTTGCACATATTTCACCAAAAAGTATTGAGAATACACTAAAAAAAGGCCAAACAAGAGATTTCATGTTGAAGCCCAGACTCTGTTGAAAAAAACAATATATAATTTTCCTGGGAAATCCCTGGAAATCCTTTCACGAGACTCAAGTAGCTGACTTTAAACCCCCACAGTAAAAAAAAAATATAAAAGTAAAATACTCACCTGACCCCCTAATTGGATCTAGCCGGGTCTCCTCTTTAATTTGGTGCCATCCGATCCCCCGTGGTGGTTCGGATGGCTCCAGGAGAGCCCCTGGAATAGCGCCCCCCCCCCCCCGCTTCGGCAGCAGCAGCTAACGGTAAAAAAAAAAAAAAAAAAAAAAAAAAAAAAAGACATTTACTTACCTGCAGTCGCGCTGCCTCCCTCCGGGTCTCCTCTTCACTGAGGGGGCCTCCGATCGCCCCCCCCCCCCGCTCTTCAGCTTCAGGGGAAAAAAGGGCTCTCCCCCTCCTCTCTCGACGGGCGCCGCAATCTTGCTGTCACTCACCGGGTGTCGTCCTGCGATCATGCTGGCCACAGGAGCAGAGGGGCAGGTGATCAGATCATCACCTGCCCCTCTGCTACTGTAGCCAGCATGATCACATCTGTCATCAAATCGAGGGACAAAGGAGCTGACGATCGGAGGCAAGTAAAAAAAAAGTTTTTATTTTTTAATAAAAGTAATTTTTTCTTATGTGTCAGTGTGTTTTTTAATGTTAATCCTTTGTGAACTGGTAAGGGGTCCACGAGTCCCCTGTACCAGTTCACAAGGCTGGGGGCTGGCAAGTCACCTGCAACTAGCGGGTCACTTGCCATTAACCCCCGCACCAATTACCTGCCTCCCCAAAGGCCGGGGGAGGGGGGTGGGGGGGCAGAAGAGCCCGGGCCCACACAGGCTATGTGGGCTTGTAGGCCGCAGGGTGGGGGGGGGGGCACAAAGGCTGGGGGAGGGGGGCCCTATGTCTTTTTTGGGATTTTTAGCCTAACCCTTAAAATTCCCCCCCAAAAATGGGGGGCCCTATGTCATTGTTTGGGGGGATTTTTAAGGGTTAGGGTTAGCCTAACCCTAACCCTTAAAATTCCCAAAAAAATGGGAGGGGGGGAGCATATGTCTTTTTTTAATTAACCCCTTATGTTTATAGTGTGGATAGTAGTTGTATTTTATTTGTAAATGTTATAAAGTGCTCTTTTCAGTTTGGGGGGTCTCCAGGGCAAGAATGTGGGGGCTACCGATACTCATGTGGTACCGTTGTAATTGGGAGAAATGGGGCCATCACATGCAATATGGTTTTCATTAAAAAAACAAATGTTTTATTTAAAATAAAGGAGACAATTGTCTAAAAAATATTTTATTTTTTTGTTTTTTTACGCAAAAATATTTAAAAAATTACAAACAAGACATTTCACGTTAAAGCCTAATCTCTGCTGCAAAAAATATGTATATAATTTTTCTGGAAATTCCAGCAAAAATCATGGTTAAACATGGGGCAAAATGGGGAAATGACCTGTCAACAGAGGGTGACAAAACTTCAAGTAGGCTGGCAATTAAAAGGGTTAATAGTACTTATGCATGTTGGGTATTGTTCTGCTCGGGGGACCTTGCACTTTTAGATTGTTTGTTTTTTCTTGTTTGCATATCGATATTTTAGGAAAACATGGTTTTTATTCTGCTTTTTTATAATAATTTTTCTTAGGGAAACCCTGTGCAACCTAAAAATTCTTCAATGGATTACTTCCAGAAAGATGAGCCCACTACAACAAGCTCAGTACGCTTAGAAAGCTTAACATGTGTACTTTCAGGGAATATATGGTTTATGGGGGATATTCCAAATGTAAAGGGTTGTTTTGGTTGAAAAATTGCAAGGTGCACACTTTGTCAGCAGAGCTGAAAATTTCAAGTACAATTACCGTTATGCGCATGCTTTACTTTGGGGTGTTTGGCAACTCTTCCCTTGACACTACCTATGCATGTTGGGTATCGTTCTGTTCGGGGGATGTTGCTTTTTCAGATTTTACTTGTTTTTTCTTGTCTGCATATAGTTTCTTCCAGGAAAACGTGGCTTTGATTTTTTTTTTATTCTTTTGTAGGGAAACTCCAAACCAAAGAATTGATTGAATATCATTTGTGGGGGGTATTTCAAATTTAAAGGGTTGTTTTTCTGGAAAAACTGCAAGGTGCACTTAGCGCGTAGCATAGTTGTATTTTATCTGAAAATCTCCTAAAGCCCTGTTTCAGTTTGGGGGAGTCTCTTGGGCAATATAATACACATGTGGTACCGCTGTGAGCGGGAGAAATTGGGGTTTCGCACGCAATAAAATTTTATTGACAAACTTACATTTTTTATTACAAAAAACACTACAAATTGCAAAAAAGTTTTTTTTTTTTTTTTGTACATATTTCACCCAAAAGTATTGAGAATACACTAAAAAAAGGCCAAACAAGATATTGCATGTTGAAGCTCAGACTCTGCTGAAAAAAACAATATATCATTTTCCTGGAAAATCCCTGGAAATCCTTTCAAAAATCAAGGTTGAACATATGTAGCGCAAAATAGTGAAACGTGGTCTGGCAACAAAGGGTGACAAAAAGTAGAATACCGTGCAAGGGCTGAGGTCCTAATTGCTGAAGCAAAAAAAAGTAGATCCATTAGAAGACCCTAGAATAGACCTACCAAACTGACTCTCTCAAAGAAGTCATACAGAAAAAAAACTGCCACCTGATGTAACATTCCTACAGAACATAGCTGAAGGAGGCCCTCATTTAAATACATAAAGGATTCCATGCGACCCCCATCCAGCGATGAAATTCTTTGCCCCTCGCTCCTCATTCCGGGAGCCGCAGGAACTACTCCGGACATGCACATCATAGTACTTAAAGCAAGTGACATTACCTCACCCGGAAGAGAGCAATGTCAACCATTCTAATACCCTCATGGCTATTGATATTGGAGGTGCCGAACCGGCACAAGGAATCATTTCCTGAAGGGCCAAAATCCTCTGGGAAAGGAAAAAGTCTGAAGAAGTTGTTTACTTCTTAACCATAAATCATTAACCAAGAGGAAATCCCAAAAGGTTTAAAATCCAACCGAGCTGAACACAGCTCTACACATGAGACTGGAACTCAAAGGCATTTTTGTCCCTGAAGTGAACAAAAAAGGTAGCAGATCGTTCAGGTCAGCCGCCACCGATCCTTCTCAGTCTCCGATATGTCTGAAGTCTATGCCCCAAAATCTTTAGTAGAATTCTCAGACTGAAACCAGCATAAAGGGAACAAACAATATCCAGCCCTGTCTTTACTGCTAAAACAACCTAGGGGTTGTTAGAATCTGAAACAAGACAGAGCCACAAGCTCATTGGAAACTGCCAGGCATTTCCCAGATCTGTTAAGATCATGAAAAATACCATGTGGAAGCATGCTTCTCCCTAATAAATGTCTAAAAACCATTCTAAATATCTGATTGAACATAGAGACAGATACTCTAGAAACAGAATAAATCTCTCTCCAAAGCCTTCACCACCAGAAAAATTTCTGCTGGTGAAGGGAACTGGGATATTACTCGCCTGGCTTCGAAGGTTAGCAACCTATAATTCTCTGTTCCCTACATCGTAGTTTTGCTCCGCGGTACTGAATTTCCGCGAAAAGTATAGGAGAGACCAAGAATCTGACTGAGGGGTACAAGTATTTTCTACGTGAAACCCTCATTTAATGCCCCTGGAATGGAGAGGGCAACACAAAGTATTCAGGCACCAACCCAACATGGCATCATAGCTCAGTGGGTTTGGGCAAATAGATTGCAGACCGAGAGGACCCTTTTAAAAATCCTTCTTCCCCACAGATAAGGTAGAGGAGGAAGGTACCCCCCCCGGGTTCTTTAGCTGCGTCCCCAAATGAAAGGAGCATCTTAAAAGAAGGAGCTCCAATGAGAATTCTCTTCAACAGGGGGCCCAGATCAGGTGGAAAAATACCTACACTTATCGGCGTATTCACAAATCCACCCAAAAAGTAATATTCCCAAAAGAATATTGCACAAGGCTCACTCTGACCTAGAATCCTCAGTCCAGGATCTCAGAGAATGCTGTGAACTGAATATGTAACAGCCATGTTTTCTTGTTCCCCCCCAAAAAAAATCTCATGGCATTTGTCACTAACCACCAAAGCTGAAGGAAGGATATAACAAAACCCCCGGACAAGTCCTGTTCAACAGACAGTCCTTATATTGTAGAAGCAGAAGGTAAACTTCCCATCACACAATGAACGCCCATAGGTCTAAAATATTAAGATTCCACTTGCCAAAACAGTTAAGGTATTGAATCAATATGCTTATTTAGGAAATAGCAAAAAGGCTAGTCCTGCCCCCTAAAGAATTTGGCACAAGGATCTCCAACTTAGGGCAATATCCCCTGCCCAGGATCCAAATATTGACCGGGCTAGATACTGCCATAATCCGAACAGATGAGAGCAGCCGCACCAAGGGGGTTGTGAACATAGGTTAAGCAAAAATATTTCCGGAATAAGAAAGGGAATGAACAAGAAGAGTCAGTAGCCAAATCAGAATAAAGCCCAACCTAATTACACTTTGGGTCTGAATCCTTTATCTCAAGGGTCGAAACAACATAAGAAAGGAAGGGTAAATGTCCCAGAGGGAATAGTACCTTCCTATGTTTAAAGCCATTAAACCGGCCTGACCTTCCCTACAAGAGACCTGGGATCTAAATTTTTGGGAACTTAAACCGGATCCAAAAGGATAATATAAAATATCTTTGCTGTTTATAAACTAAACAGCATTTTCCCACAGTAATGGCTGCCTGTGCATCTGCCAAAGTCCGGCAAATTGAAGCTTAATGAGAGACAAACAAGCAGCATGTGTCTCTAATCACCGGGAGAGCAGGGCTGTAAGTGTGAAACCACTAAAGGTTGTCTGGAGGGGGGCCCTTAATTTACCTTTAGCTCAGCACACCTGCCTCGTAATGTTGATAGCAAAATCCTCATATAATGTAAATTTGAGGAATATGTACCTACCATTAGGGTCTACTTTAGAGTCCAAAGGCTCCAGGGGGACGCCTTTATGGACTGCAATAAATACTCCTTTAGTTTTGTTTTCGGGGTTGGGGCTATGAAACCATCATAGTATCTATTTCGGATTTCCGGAATTTTCCCCAGACGGAAATGTGTCTCCTGTATCATGACGACGTCCACCCTCTCTCTGTGGAAACCGTACAATATTTTTGCCCGCTTTTCGGGGATGTTTAACCCCCTGGCGTTGCAGGAACAAATCTTGAGGCTAGTCATGCTAGCTAATTGATGAGGATTATGGTGCGGGGTTAGGATACGGTGCGACAGATAAGGGGTCGCAGAGACACTAAGGCATCAAGGGTGCGGGATCCTGGCCAGGGACCGGAACCCCAAGGAAGAACGGAAGGCAGGAAAGGGGTAGTAGAGAATAAGAAAGAAAATAAGTCCCCCCTCTGAGGTTAAGCCAAGTGGGGAACAAGAACAGAAAACTTATGAAAGTCAAAACAAGAAACCTAATAAGCCCTTCCTTTACAGAGGGCGGCAAACAAGAGTACTGGGGATAAACCCCAAACACAGCGCACCGCCTGCTGACTAGAAACCCACAGGACAGCACGGGACAGTTATTGGGGGAAGTGACTCCGCAACTCAGGAACTAGCCCCTACCAAACTATAATTGCTAACTAGGCACCCTTCTCGCCCCGCCCACTCAGGAGGCAAGATACAGTTGTCAGCTCTGGGTCCCAAACAAACCAGGATTGTAACCTCAGGTAATCCCCAAACCATTGAAGTACTCGTGTCGAACCAACAATCATTACTATTCCCCGGGTTCCGGGGAGCACCCCCACCCTCCGTACCTTTTAACTAAAACAAGACCAACCCGGTCCCTCCCGCCCCCCAGGCTGGGCAAACCTCCCCCCCCCCCCAAGGCCGGGCAAACCCCCCCCCCAATCGCCCGCTACACCACAGGCAGGACCAGGGAGGGAGCGCTGTCCCCCAGCCACATAGGCCAGGGAAGGGGGCCCCAAGTACACTCATCGCCCCCCTCCCCAACCCGAGAGGCCGCGACACCATAGAGTAATGCATGTCATTCAGGGCGCCGGGGGGGGGGGGGGGGGGGGGAAAAGGTCGAAGAAGGCTTAGGGCTCCACGTTCCTTCTAGGGACGCCACCTCTCCGTTCACCGGCCACCCGAGGCCTCCGGGGGACCCGCTGTGGGAGAGGGGGCGGCAAGTCAGCTGCCAGCCAATCTGGGACTGGGAAGGGGTCCAAGCCCAGGAAGATAAACAACCCCGGTAGGTCAGCTTTGCTTCTGAGGACGTACTTCATCTCTGCGTGCTATAAGGTGAAATGGGGGGGGCACTTATAGGAGGCCCCAACCTCCCGTATCCTGTCGAGGAGAGGCCACAGCACGCGCCTCATCTGTAAGGTGCGGCGGGACACGTCTGGCAAGATTGTGATCTGCGAACCTTTCCACTCAAACCTTCCTCTTTCCCAGGCACGGCATAGGATGTCCCCCTTAATGGTGAAGAAATTAATCCTGCACAGTACATCCCTGGGGGCCCCCGGCCGGGCGACCAGCCACCCTGTGGATTCTATCGATGACCAGTTCAGCTTCCAACGATCTTCCCAGCATATGATTGAACAATTCTGTTGCCAGAGGGCGGAGTGCTTCGGATCTGACCGTTTCAGGAATACCGCGTATCTTCAAATTGTTACGCCTGTTTGTTCTCTTGGTCATCCGTTTGCAGGTGAAAGTCGATCATCTGTTGCTGCTTCGTGATCTGCATGAGAGTCCTCAAGAGACGCAACTTTAGTGTCCAAGGCAGAGGATTTTAGTTGCCACAGCTTCCAGGTTTTCCTGCTTTAAGCTCAACTTTGGTCGGGAGACATTGTAAAATGGCTCGGATGCTGGGGTCAATAGTTGGCTGTGAGAACGACTGAGTAGCTGGTGCATGGATTGGGGCATCCCGGATGAGGCACCGAAGGGATCGCCACCCGCCTGGTCAAGCATGGCCGGTCTCAGAGCCACAGCACTGCTTGCGGACCTCTGCCCTAGAGATATGCCTCCCAGTGAGTCTATGCTGGAGCCGGAGGACCACTCCAGGAACATAGCCCCTGAGGACGTTTGGGCCGGCGTGCACTGGATGTCAGATCTCTTGGGAATCGGGTGAATGACAGCATGGGTTACGTTTATGGTGAGGTCAGGGCTATCTGGCCAGACAGGGGCCAGTATGGTTGGCAGCACTGGGGAGGCATGCCCCGAGGATGAGGGGCTACATGCCGGGAATGACACATAGGCAGCACTCAAGTTTGCCCTCTCCCCTACGGCCAAACTTTCACCCAGACCGCCCTCTGGAAGGCACTGTAAAGGGGGGGGATTTCCCCTCCACACTCGTTGGTGCGGCCATGTGAAAGGATCCGCTGCACCCGTCCGCCTGCAGCACATCGGTCCTCTCCCCCACTGAGGTCTCGGCTCCCGCTGTCAGCTCCCTTTGACTCCTCTGGCAGGGCCGATGCAGGCGCAAATCGGCTTTCCGTCTCCACCGCGTCTCCCATCGGCTCCTCCCCTCCTCAGCAGCGCTCCGTCCGCCCGCTGAACCCGCCAACGCAGTCTCCGGAGGGGGCACAGCCTCGGCACCCGTCGCGATTGCGGCTCCCGTCATCAGAGGGGGACACAAGGTAAGGGTTGCGCTCGCCGCTCCTCGGGGCTGCCCAGACTCGCCTCCATTCTCCTGCTCCTCTCGGCGGCCTTCTCCTCCGCAGGGCTTGGCAGGCGCCATCTTGCCGACCGGGACCTTCTGCCCCATCGGGTCTCGGGGCCTGAAAAAGCTGCCGATGGCTTTCTTGGGAGACTTTTTAGTGGAGCCCCCAGCTCTCCTTTTTGTTGCTCCCCATTTTGCGGGTTTGGGGGAGGTTTATGGTGCCACAAAACGATCAAGGGCTGTATCAGAGCTGTCACGGACGCTCCTCACTCCTGCATGGCCAAGTCACACCCCCTTTACTCCCCTTTACTCAACCAGGAGGCATTAGCACAGTTGGACTTTTTTAAAAACATAGTATAATGGTGATAAACACCAAAATACTTTTTTTCTCCATGCAGGAAAACTAAAATATTTCAGAAAAAAGTTCTTATTACACTCAAACACTAGGGAAGTTCAGACTGTGTCCCACATGCCCAGTGTCAGTCTCCTCACCTTTCCTGCCCTTTAAGGCACCGTGAGCGAGCCATACCATAGACTGCATGCAGCAGCAGACATGCTCGGCTGCATGGTTTTAACAGAGCAGGCTCTTCTTCTGTCGCATGCTCCCCAGTGACACCTGCTGTTCAGCCCATTGGAAGTGCACAAGGCCTAGAGTGTAAGCTCTTGGACTTGATTTCACTTCCTGGTGTCCTGCGTTTGAATGGACAGGAAGCGACTTCGCCAGACTCTGGCACATCCCTCCCTGTGCTGATTGATAGCCCTATTTAAGAGGACAGCTGGCCTACAGCCAATGCTGTGTTATCAGCTTACTTCCTGGACCTTGTTTCCCTGATTCCTGAATACCTGATTGAATACCTGGATTTATACACGGACGGATAACCTGATTTTTGATGCAGATTGCTTATGGACTTTGCCTGTTTTCTGCCTGCCTGACCCCGGATTCACCCTTGGACTCTGCTCAGACTTTTTATTTGCTCTTTGGAGTTTTTTCTGCTTCACTTCGCCCCATACCTGGAGCTCAGCTCAGCTCTCCCCATGATTGTAGCCAGGAGGCTTGACAGTATAACACAGCTATAATATGAGCTTCGGTGGGGAACCCTGTCAATTTGATAATTTGATGCAGCAAGTCTTTTCCCTCTGTGCAGCCGTCCAGGGCTTACAGGGAGGCTTTACTCAGCTTGTGGATCGGCTAAATCAACTCACGCCCCCGACAGTATCTTCTGCTACAGCTGTTCCTACCACACAGGGGGCAGATTCCGGGGTCACCCCTGAACCCCAAGTTCCTTTCCCGGAATTTTTCTCAGGAAATCGCCAGAAGTTTCGTGCTTTTAGGAACAGTTGTCAGTTATTTTCTCTGCAACCACGAACCTATGCTGCTGAGGAAGTCTGGGTCAGAATTGTTATTTCCCTTCTGCAAGGGCCTCCCCAAACATGGGTCCATTGTCTCCTGGAGCAAAATCATCCTTGTCTGGCCTCTGTTGATCTTTTCTTTTCTGCTATGGCAGCCATCTATGATGATCCCGGACATGTTGCATCAGCAGAGGCAGCTCTCCGTAATTTGCAACAGGGTCGCCGTCCAGTTGAGGAGTATGTTGCCGATTTTCATTGCTGGAGTTTTGACACCCAGTGGAATGAGCCAGCTTTAAAACATCAGTTTCGTTTAGGTCTGTCTGAACTGATTTAGGATGAACTGGCCCACTTCGACACTCCTGAAACTTTAAATGAACTTATTCTTGCAGCCATTCAGGTGAATCGCCGGCTGCGGCAACGCCGTGAAGAGCATTCAGCCCTAGCCCAATGGTTTGCTCCACGGTCCTCGCCTGCATCACCTGACTCTCCGCAGACCGATTCAGGGGTTATCAAGCCCATGCAACTGGGAACCATCCGGGCTGCTTTGTCCCAAGAGGAAAGACTGCGCCGGAGGCGGCTAAACCTTTGCATGTACTGCAGGAACCCAGGACACTTTCGGGTTAATTGTCCTACCAGACCCGCAGCTATGAAGAGATCACATCACTTCCTGTGCCTGGTTCTCACCTCTCTGTGCTTCTTAGTTTACAACTTCCCAGAGGAAGGGTTGAGACCAGGGCCATGATTGACTCCGGGGACTGCAGCTGTTTCATGGACTTAGAATTCGCACAGACTCACAATATTCCATGTGAAGTTCGGCCTACCCCTCTGCTTCTCACTTTGGCCGACGGATCTACCGTCAAGTCCGGACCGGTGTCCCATAGAACTAAATCGCTTGGCTGCTCTACTCCTGATGGACACTCAGAATTAATACACTTTGATTTAATGCACTCTCCTTTGTACCCTATTATTTTGGGTTTCCCGTGGCTCTCTATACATAACCCCATCATCGACTGGTCTTCCGGTTCAGTTTCTTTGTTCTCTCCCTATTGCAACCAATTTTGCAGACAGCAGGAGAGTAACCTTTCTGTAGTAACCCTTAATCCACCGGATTCCCTTTCGCCTGCGTATCTAGAGTTCCAGGATGCGTTTGACAAAAAAGGTGCAGACCAGCTACCTCCTCACCGCTCTTATGACTGTCCAATAGACCTTCTACCTGGGTCGGCCATCCCTTTTGGACGTATTTATCCGTTGTCTGAAGCCGAGTTACAGACTCTCCGTGAATATATTGATGAAAACCTGGCTAAGGGTTTTATTAGACATTCCACTTCTCCTGCAGGAGCAGGGATATTCTTCGTGGAGAAGGATGGGTCTCTGAGACCTTGTATAGATTACCGGGCCCTCAATCAAATTACAGTCAAGAACCGATACCCTTTGCCCTTGATTTCTGAACTCTTCCAGCGTTTGGGGTCCGCTCGGTTCTTTACCAAGTTGGACTTGAGGGGAGCCTACAACTTAATTTGGATCCGTCAAAGTGAAGAATGAAAGACTGCCTTCCGCACACGATATGGTCACTTTGAATACCTGGCCATGCCGTTCGGACTCTGTAATGCCCCTGCAACATTCCAGCACTTTGTAAATTCGTCATCATCTACCTGGACGATATACTAATCTTCGAGAGCATCAATTATACGCCAAACTGGAGAAATGTCAGTTTGAACAACCTTCTATTCAGTTCCTGGGATTACTTATCACCAGTACCGGCATTGTGATGGATCCTGAGCAGGTGGCTGCCGCCTTGGACTGGCCACAACCTATGAATCGCAAGGTACAGCGTTTCATTGGCTTCGCCAACTTTTACAGACGTTTTATTAAAGATTTCTCACAGATAGTCCGCCCTATCACCGATCTCACCCGTAAGAATACTCCATTTGTCTGGTCTGAAGCTGCTGAGGAGGCCTTCTCTCATCTCAAGGAGCGTTTCACTTCTGCCCTCCCCATGATTGTAGCCAGGAGGCTTGACACCCAGTCAATATATAAAAGATATGCAAAACCGTCTCAATCCGAGTACAGAAATGAATCCTTCCTGGAGTTGTTTATACACCAAAGGTGCTCAGTAAAATATTTTGTGAATCAGTCACCATAAAAATTAAATGAGTACCAGATACTTTTATAATCGCAAACAACGCGCTACTAGCATAAGAACTTCAAATCCTTTTGAAATCTGTAGTAACGATCACAAATAGTCATCCTCCAAACGGACTGCTTTTTCTCTGTTCTTTCAGATTGGAGTAACTAATAGAGCTCTAACAACTCCAGTGACCACATGTTCTTGCTGGGGGCATTATTAGCATGGCTTACTAAATGTTTCTATATGTTTTGCATACACAGGTGCAGTTTCAGCTAAATGTGTCCTTGTGATGACAGGCTGCAAGATTTCCTCCATCCATTAGGCAATTATAATTGGGCAGACAAAGCAGAATCTAATAAACGGCAAGTAACTATTTGACCAAGTGTGCATGTGGTTTATGTTTGTTGAAGTGGGGCAAATATATATAATTTTTGATTACTTACAAATTAGTCTGATGCTTTTTCCCTTGCGTGTGGGCCAGGTAACTTCCCTAAAAACAAAAAAAAGATCAGTTACCGGAGACTGGTTATGAAATGAACAATCCTATCACAGTCATCCAGGAGTGGGGGCGATAGATATTTTTTCCCTACATGGGACAAGCTGTAACTTCACCCCTAAGGCACCCTACTAGACAATGGCTGCTGCAGCTGGCAGCATACTCTCCCCTATAAGGAGGGGGTGAAAGAGGTTTCAGCTACTAGAACGCAAGTAGGACAAAGCAAAGGCTTACTTTATGCCGCATGTGGGCAATAGGATTTATTTTTATTATACAGATTGGAGTTTTATGTTAGCAGGTAAAGGATTTCTACAAAAGATTACAAGATTTCCAGTTTAAAACAGAAATAAAAAAACTTAAGTTAGGTACCTGGTAACTTATTTTCTAAACATCCGAAAGGGCAGCATACGCCTGAGACCTCCGGGCTCCTCCTACCAATCTGGAACACCTGACCACCAGACAGAATAAAATCTTGACTCCTCCTCCTATTCCCCGGTTGTTGTAGAGATCTGAAAGAGAGAAAAGAAACAGACCCACAACTCCAACATATAATCAATACATAATCCAACTCCACATAAGAAAAAAAGGAAGGGAAGCTGGCGTATGCTGCCCTTTCGGATGTTTAGAAAATAAGTTACAAGGTATCTAACTTAAGTTTTCTCAAAACATCCTTCGGGCAGCATACGCCTGAGAGATAGGCGAGTACTACCTCGTTGGGTGGGAAGAATAGAAAGGAGGATACTACTGCCACAAGACTGATCCCACTAGGACAGCAGATCTAATCAAGAGAGTTCAGCAAAAAAAAAAACACATCTCGCTGAGGACCAAGAGGCTGCAATAGCTCGCCTGTTTAGCCCAAGATGTAGCATCACTTCCTGTCAATAAGATGTGATACCATAAAGCCCGATTTAAACTAGAAAAAAAAGGTACTTCCCAAATGTGTATAAGAATATAAAAGGAAGCTTTCTCAGCACTGGTAGAAGAATCATTCTTAGCATCTAAGAAAATCCGATGAGAGAAAAAAATAGCAAGGTTGCATGTACGGGTATAAGAAAGAACTAGACCAGCGTTAGGGTCAACCCAGGGCTAGAGATATCTTTAGTGTCTAGAGGCAGCCCGTGGGCCCAAGACAGCCCGTGGGCCCCAGCCTAAGACCACACACAGCTAGAAAAAAAGCCCCGGACCTAGAGATGGCCCTGGGTTGGAGGCCCCATAGGGTTAAGGGCCAGCTGGGGTTAAAAAGAGCCAGCTGGGGTTAAAGGCCACCTAGGGTTAGAGGCAACCTAGGGTTATAGGTAATC
Organism: Gastrophryne carolinensis; assembly: GCA_027917425.1. Lineage (NCBI taxonomy): Eukaryota > Metazoa > Chordata > Amphibia > Anura > Microhylidae > Gastrophryne > Gastrophryne carolinensis. Next base: position 306,127,951 of record CM051234.1, on the reverse strand, counting down.
CCAGGAAAAAAGACCACCCAGACAAGAGGTGGCCTAGAGACCTAAATGGATAATCCCTCTAACTGTAAAGTGCATAGGCTAGAGTAGAATACCGTGCAAGGGCTGAGGTCCAAATTGCTTAAGCAAAAAAAGTAGATCCGTTAGACCCTAGAATAGACCTACCAAACTGACGCCCTCAAAGAAGTCATACAGAAAAAAAACTGCCACCTGATGTAACATTCCTACAGAACATAGCTGAAGGAGACTCAGGCCCTCATTTAATACATAAAGGATTCCATGCGACCCCCATCCAGCGAAGAAGCTCCTCATTCCGGGAGTCGCAGGAACTACTCTGGACATGCTCATCATAGTACTTAGAGCAAGTGACATTACCTCACCCAGAAGAGGGCAATGTCAACCATTCTAATACCCTCATGGCTATTGATATTGGAGGTGCCGAACCGGCATAAGGAATCATTTCCTGAAGGGCCAAAATCCTCTGGGAAAGGAAAAAGTCTGAAGAAGTTGTTGACTTCTTGACCATAAATCATTAACCAAGCGGGAATCCCAAAAGGTTTAAAATCCAACCGAGCTGAACACAGCTCTACACATGAGACTGGAACTCAAAGGCATTTTTGTCCCTGAAGTGAACAGAAAAGGTAGCAGATTGTTCAGGTCAGCCGCCACCGATCCCTCTCGGTCTCCGATATGTCTGAAGTCTATGCCCCAAAAATCTTTAGTAGAATTCTCAGACTGAAACCAGCATAAAGGGAACAAACAATATCCAGCCCTGTCTTTACTGCTAAAACAACCTAGGGGTTGTTAGAATCTGAAACAAGACAGAGCCCCAAGCTCATTGGAAACTGCCAGGCATTTCCCAGATCTGTTAAGATCATGAAAAAAACCTTGTGGAAGCATGCTTCTCCCTAATAAATGTCTAAAAACCATTCTAAATATCTGATTGAACATAGAGACAGATACTCTAGAAACAGAATAAATCTCTCTCCAAAGCCACCACCACCAGAAAAATTTCTGCTGGTGAATGGAACTGGGATATTACTCGTCTGGCTTCTAAAAGGTTAGCAACTTCAGAATAACTCATCTTACCTCCAACCCACTGGTATAGGAGAGACCAAGAATCTGACTGAGGGGTACAAGTATTTTCTACATGAAACCCTCATTTAATGCCCCTGGAATGGAGAGGGCAACACAAAGTATTCAGGCACCAACCCAACATGGCATCATAGCTCAGTGGGTTTGGGCAAATAGATTGCAGACCGAGAGGACCCTTTTAAAAATCCTTCTTCCACACAGATAAGGTAGAGGAGGAAGGTACCCCCCCCGGGTTCTTTAGCTGCGTCCCCAAATGAAAGGAGCATCTTAAAAGAAGGAGCTCCAATGAGAATTCTCTTCAACAGGCGGCCCAGATCAGGTGGAAAAATACCTACACTTATCGGCGTATAGACAAATCCACCCAAAAAGTAATATTCCCAAAAGAATATTGCACAAGGCTCACTCTGACCTAGAATCCTCAGTCCAGGATCTCAAAGAATGCTGTGAACTGAATATGTAACAGCCATGTTTTCTTGTTCCCCAAAAAAATCTCATGGCATTTGTCACTAACCGCCAAAGCTGAAGGAAGGATATAACAAAACCCCCAGACAAGTCCTATTCAACAGACAGTCCTTATATTGTAGAAGCAGAAGGTAAACTTCCCATCACACAATGAACGCCCATAGGTATAAAATATTAAGATTCCACTTGCCAAACCAGTTAAGGTAGCAAATCACTACGCTTATTTAGGAGATAGCAAAAAGGCTAATCCTGCCCCCTAAAGAATTTGGCACAAGGATCTCCAACTTAGGGCAATTCCCCCTGCCCAGGACCCAAATATTGACCGGGCCCGATACTGAGAGCAGCCGCACCAAGGGTGTCGTGAACATAGGTTAAGCAAAAATATTTCCGGAATAAGAAAGGGAATGAACGAGAAGAGTCAGTAGCCAAATCAGAATAAAGCCCAACCTAATTACACTTTGGGTCTGAATCCTTTATCCCAAGGGTCGAAACAACATAAGAAAGGAAGGGTAAATGTCCCAGAGGGAATAGTACCTTCCTATGTTTAAAGCCATTAAACCGGCCTGACCCCCCCCCCCCCCCCAGAGACCGTATAATAGGCGGGATCAAAATGGGAGCTGAAAATCTGGAAAATACAACCTGGTTGCCCCTACTCTCTGCAACCTTGTGATCCCAAGGTGAGGGAGACATTTGGTCTAATCTGACCTACAAAGATAGTAATAACATTATCCAACACGTCTGGACAATATTGGAAGAGGGGTTATGTCTAGTAATGTAAAAGGCGCAGTATCTCCTGGGGACCACTTCTACACTTCTTACGGGAAATAGGTCTGGAAGAAGAAGATTTAGGTATACTTCAAATGAGCTTAGTCTGTGGTCAAAGACTAAGATACATAAGCAAAACAAGGGCGATACCCATGTAAAAATTTAATTAAACATGCCCATAGACACTATTAATAAATAAAAGTGACTTACCGGCCAAAACTTGGCCCCCTCCTTCCAGAATTGGCAGCCGACGGAATACAGGATGAATCCTGGTTCACATGAGGTATATTTGTAGAGGAAACTTCAGTAGTATCGATATAAATGTCATCCTTATGGTCTGCCAGGCTTCTGGTTTGGATTGGAAGCAATGGATTGCTTCCTGAGCCCGTCAAAATAGGGTAGGAGCTAAATCCCATATCACAATATTAACCCTTCATATCAAGAATAGAAGGGGAGGCCATAATATATATAACTCCAAAAACACTGTGCTGTCCCTTTAAGAAAAAAAACACACGTTTGGAAAAAAAGGCAGGTAATTCCCAAGGGCGCTGGGATGTGACGTCAGCAGCCCTGGGAGAAAGAGACCTGGGATCAAAATTTTTGGGAAATTAAACCGGATCCAAAGGATAATATAAAATATCTTTGCTGTTTATAAACAGCATTTTCCCACAGTAATGGCTGCCTGTGCATCTGCCAGAGTCCGGCAGATTGAAGCTTAATGAGAGACAAACAAGCAGCATGTGTCTCTAATCACTGGGAGAGCAGGGCTGTAAGTGTGAAAACACTAAAGGTTGTCTGGAGGGGGGAGGGGTGCCCTTAATTTACCTTTAGCTCAGCACACCTGCCTCGTAATGTTGATAGCAAAATCAAACAGGCATATAGACTCATATCTTCCTTTCTGGGCAGTGTGTGCAGCCAATCCATCGGCATCTTTCGTCTGATCCCAAAAAGAAAAAAAAAAGAAAAATTAGATCCCAAAAAAGAAATTCCAAGTATGGGGTCCGGTCACCCCAGCCTCTTCCTAGAACTCATCCTCAGTTAGAGGGCAACATAACACTTACCCCCCTTTTATATAATCAAAGAATGGGGTTTGGCCAATAACCCCATAGGGTATCCCGGGCCCCAGGCAGAAGGATTGCCTTGGGGGACGAGAAATGGACCCCCTGCTCAGGCCCACAGTACCGGAATATACTTACCTGAACCATCGGTCCAGGAGCTAGTGGTCACGTTCCTCTTCCTGGAGGAACACGGAAACAACTGGAGAATAGGAGGAGTCAAGATTTTATTCTGTCTGGTGGTCAGGTGTTCCAGATTGGTAGGAGGAGCCCGGAGGTCTCAGGTGTACGCTGCCCGAAGGATGTTTTGAGAAAATTCACATTATAAATATCAGACTGTTCACAGCAGTGTGGTCAAAATTAATTTTAGCTGCTAGCAGTAAAATTTCTGTAACACAGGAATGTGTGAACACCATGAGGCTATCCTTTTAAAAGCAAGACCCATGCTAACCCCGAAAGGTATTTGCCTGCACATATACACAAAACTGTCATGCACATAACATTTTACCTCATATTTCACTCACCTCATTATTGTGAAGGGTGAGGCACAGTTTGCATTCGTATGAGCCAAGGTGATTTTTCATAAAATAAGGGTCCTGGAGGAAAAAAGCATAGCAGTTATTTCATCATGTTAAATTCTGCAGAGAAATCCCTGGCCTTGGAGCATTCGGGGACAGGATTAAAAGCTGTGAATACAAAAAGGTGCCATTTTTATATTTATAGCAGAGTACACATTTTTGGGTGTTGTCATTGCGTCCTTGGTGAAGGTAAACGCAGTGTATACAATATCTGTATGTTGGAGGTGCTTTAAGGTCCATCTCCAGCCATATCATTTTCTGCTAAGTTTGAACAGATTTAATGCTTGTTTTGCTTCCTGGGACCTGACTGAAGACATTAATTTCCCTGAAAAGGAACCAATATATTGGTTCAGCACCTTTTACTTGATACAACACACTAAGCCCCGTGTCTCAGAGTGAGGCTAGACAGTGGGGCCAGTGAAAAAACTTTTTTAATTCACCAAATCTATATTATATAAGTGGCTGGAGTTTAGCGTCAAATTTGCTATTTTACAAAGACTAAGCCAACTTCTAATTATTTTACACCCTGAATAATTTGTTATTTGAATCTGATGGGTTTACCTTGTTAATATCAATAGTTTCCAAGGCCAGCTGCCTGAGCCGCTCTCTTCTATCTCTGTTGCTTTCAGATGAAGAAGCAACTCCACCACTGCCAGTCTTGCCACCGGCTCGGTGTTGAAAATCCATGGTGAGGGGGTAAAGAGGGGCACGCTAACACAGAAACCTGAGAAGGAACAAAAATATCAAGTTAGAGATTATGGGTGAAGACAAGTGCAGACAGATCAGCCTCCTTCTCAAAGGACGACCAGGTGCATTTGTGCCAAAGATCAATGGCAGGAAGGATCCCTGCAGCAGCCAACAGAAGAGCTTCCACATATGGTCCCTCGATGTCCCTTTCTAGCAGAAAAGGGAACCAGGCTCTGTAGTTCTGCTTTAAAGTGTCTCGAAAACAACAGAATCGCTGAATTCCCTGTACCCGAGGCATACGAAATCGTGTGAAACCCCCCAGGTTGTCCGGAAACTCATCTTTCCAGGTTCAATGGCGCATGCACAAGCTGCAGCCGTGTCCCTGCTATCCCTTTAGCAGGACCGCCGTCAGTTGTCAAGGCAAAAACCACTTTTTCTGACAGGTTCTAGCATATCTGGGCTGAAGTACGATGCCATGTACAGCCATTCAGAAAGGCTGGAGTGGACGCACACGTTCTTGCTCCGGGTTGCTTAGTATTAATATGCACAGCAAATGGCTCTAACTAGACGAGAGCACTGGCACTGTGGGACAGGGTAAGGCAAGTTTTTTTTAAAGGGTATCAGAAATGGCCTAACCACTCACCACTTTCAGGATCCTTCTACAGCTGCTGTGTAGCAGCCTATCTGCTTGCACAGCCAGCGCCAGTCGCGCTGATAGTCTGCTCGCGGTCATGTGGGAATCAGAAGAATGGAGTATTATTTTCGCACAGTGGGAAAGCCCAGGCCCATAGTTTCTCCTTAATAGTGATCTGGGGGCTCACAAAGCAGGAAATCTCAGATCGGATTGCCCTCTGGGCAAGAAATAAGGCCTTGGATAGTCAAAAACCTTGCTCTTATTATGCTTTAATAGCTACATTTCTGGCGAGTTGCGTGATGGAGTCTAGCAGCTTGAGGCGGTTTGGATTTCCTACCTGAACTGGAACAAAAATTGCTTAGGCGACTTAGTCCTTATATCTCTTTGGTTACATTACAATTGTTTAGCTGCTTCAGATTTACAATCATTCTGTACTTTCTGGAGAGTAGTAAAAGTAGAGGGCAGGGAAAAGATTAGAACCACAATGATTTGTTTTGGTGCCCACTGTTTTGGAAGGTGCTTCACTATTCTGAATGTTGGTCCTTGCCCCAGACACATCCCAATTTGGAATGCTTCACTGTGTGAAACAAAATGGATCGCCCCTCAAACTCACCTTATCAATGTTTCCACAGTGCATGTTCTAGTCTAAGCAGCGCCGGTACTTCCAGACAGAGCTCTGGCGTACAAAGTGGCCACATCCCCAGCGGTCTGTGGCACCACAGAGTTATCAGAGATGCGGTCAGGGCCCACAAACACTGTGTGGGATCACCGGGAAAGGTGAGTGTGTGCTGAGATTTGTAAATTCACACTGTGGGGAATCCCATATCAGGAGCAGATGGGAGTATGTGGCTGATACGAAATCCACAATTTTAGTATTAGTTCCTCTATTCTGGGGCATCCAAAATTGGGTATGTGTCTTTATAAAGAGCAGCACTCTTCCGCACTGCTCGCTGGCTATGCAGGACCCCCGCGCCCAGAAACGCGGCAACAATCACTCTACACCCGCCTCACTCACCTCCTGTACAACCGGCTCCTGCACCGGTCTGCGTTTCGCTCCCGGAAGCGTGCGTTCCCTCCGGCCGGAAGTGACGTTTGAGCCCTACACAAAACTTTACTGCGCTGCACAGAGCTTACACTTCCGGGTGATTACCAGCTGGGTAGTGTAAACGAAAGTGGGGGTGGATCAGGGCTGCTCCGGGTCATGCTGTGTGGCCGCCATGCGATACAACGAGAAGGAGCTGCTCTCCCTTTCCAGGCAGAGAGCCGAGAAGGCGGCTGAGCTGGCCATGAGGGGCCCCAAGAAGGGCAGCGGTGAGTGGCGCCCTACCAAGTCCCTGACCCCTATACAGGGCAGTTTCTAGGCTAAAATCCTGACAGGGTGGGGAGAGAACCCCCCCCATGTAAGATGGGACGTTAGTGACTTTGTTATTGTGAAAAATAAATGATGGCCTTACACAATCCTCCCCCTCACTATCCCGGTAATTGCTAAGGCACAAAACACAAGCAGTTTCTTACCGTGGATTGCTAAGTTTCCCCGTGAAAAACAACACCATTTCACTTAGTGTGACAGTACTAAGAATTTAAACACAAAGCACTTCTTACCATGAGTAGATCAGCCATACTATCCAGATGTGACATTTTCTTCTACCCTGATCACTGAAAGTCAACCCCATAATCACCACACCGCCTCTCAGCAACAAATGTCAGATAAATAAGTAACTGCTCCCTCTGCCTAGATCTTACTTGATGTTCCCCAGGAAATATTAGTAGCACAATTACAGCAGATTCTCCTAGATCCAAAAATTAGTAGTCCGAGTATGAGCAGATCCCTACCGACCCTAAACAGAAGAGTAAAACTCCCTTACACCAGGGATCCCCATGCCCCAGTTCGCTGCCTAATACTGAGCCCTGGCACCCTGCCAGGTGGGTTGCGGACCGGTCACACTCCATTCGCAGAGACCCTGGGGCGCTGCATATTGTCAATCCTCATTCACTTGGGGTGTAGCAACCCCACCTTCAAATCCCTAGCGCTGGGTCGCGGCATGAGGTTTGGAGGCGGGGCCACTGTGCCACCAATGAATGAAGCAGTGAGCAGTGTCCGCTGGGTCTCTGCAAGCTCTGACAGCCAGGGGGGATTGGAGAGCTGGGAGCTTATGCACCCCCCAACTCAGCCTATCTGAATGATGGCATTGTAAACAAGCTGTGCCAATAGGCACCTGGCTCTGACTGGGCGAGAGCATGCGCCGCTGGAGCGGGGTGCTTTACAGGTGCTGTGGGGGGTTTCACACAGTGGCAGGCCCTGGAATCTTTAAGATTCGCCCGGCCGGCCGCTGGTGGATTTTGATCTGCTTTAAAGTAGAACAAAACCCATGGTTTCTACTAGCCGGAGTTTTGGACCATTTGCCCAGGCCATCCCGATTTGGGACACCCCACTAAGTGAAATTCACTCAACCAACTATCTAACAGCGCATTCACAGATGCACAACAAATCAGCATGCTGGGCTCAATTTGGCTTCTATTAGCTGACCTCAGGTCTGTTTGGCTAAGGACTGAATGAAGCCAAGCATGCTGCTGGCTTGAATCCCTGCTACCCGCATCCAGCTATGAATATAACATACCCAGGTGGCAGCATGTGCATGCTCTGTTGAAACTGTAGAAAGGTACTTTTCTGTGCTAATCCAATGGGTTTTCACACAAAGGGGCATCCCAAATCTTGATGCAACTGGAAAAAGTCATTGTGTGAACTGCTCTATCCAGCATGTCCTGCACATACTTTGTACTTGCTGCTAAGTATTATTTATCTTTCCCTTTTGTGCAGTACTGAAGAAGCGTCTGGTTAAGCTGGTGGTAAATTTCCTGTTTTACTTTCGGGCTGATGAGGAGGAGGTAAGAAAAAGAATCCAGCTTTTTTTCTCTTGCAGTTACCTGGAGCCTGTCCAGAGCTCTATGTGAAGGTAACACAGTGGAGCTGCCTAGGGCTACCGTATGGGGATTTCTCAAGTTATTTGCAATCTATTGACCACAGTTTCTGGATTAAGATTCCCTGTGATTGGTTGTTGAAACCTGACACTCTTGATACCTATTGCACAAAGGACAGCATGCCTAGCAGTGTAAAGCTTCCACCCCTCACTGGTGCTTACCTTAAAGTGGACCAACACCCAGGATTTTGACTATCCTGGGTGTTGGTCCACTTAGGTGGGGCACCCCGATCGGGGGTGCCCCGCTGTCTGAAACCCCCCCGATCGCAGCAAAAACTCACCTCTCCCCGCTCCCACGTGACCTCGTCCGGCCAATGACAGCGCTCAGAGCAGCTCTGGTATGCGCGTCCAAAGCCGCTTGGACGCGCATACCAGAGCGCTGTCATTGGCTGCGTCTCTCGCTTCCCTCTAACAGGGAGCGCTCCTGCGCCGGCCATTCACAAAACGGCCGGCGCGGGAGCGCGCCCTGCTAGAGGGAAGCGAGAGACGCGGCCGCGTCTCGCGCATGCGCCGTTGGATCGCAGGTAAGGTGAGGATTGTGGGCCTCCTGGGGGGTTCCTCCCCGCGGGACATCCCGATTTCGGATGCCCCGCGGGGAGGGATCTGATCGGTCCGGGAATCTTATAGATTCCCAGGCCGATCCCCCCTGGGTGTTGGTCCACTTTAAATGCAGGGTAATATAGTAAAGAAGATCGGTCAGACCAGGTTGAAGCAGAACTAGCATGCATTATATACACGCTGAAGCAGGCCCTTTATTGAACAGCATAGCCATGCAATCTTCACTCCTAAAGTGCCCTCTGTTCCTCACCAGCTGCCCCATCCTGTTCCTTTCTCTGTCGGTAGCTAGTATTTCTAGATGTTCCTAATGTTTTTATATTAAAATGTATCTCCACCCAGCCTACTCATATTAATTTAGTGCCTTGCTGGGCTAGTGTGTGGTAGTGAGCTTATCAAACTTGGTCACAAGCTACTATACTTGGATGATGAGGACACGTGTCCCCTGGTGGCACTCCTGAAAGTGGACCAACACCCGATGCTGATCGGCCCGGGAATCTATAAGATTCCCGGGCTGATCAGCATCGGGCCTGCGGGGCACCCCGATCGGGGGTGCCCCGCTGTGTGAAACCCCCCAGAAAGCCCCGAAGTCCCTACCTGCTCCTCAATCCAGTGGCGCAAAAAAACAAAAACTCACCTGTCCCACGTGACCGCTGCAGCCAATCCCCGCCGACGGACAAGTGAGCCCGCCACTCGCGCATCCCTCTAGCAGGGCGCGCACCCACGCCGGCCGTTTTTGAATGGTGGGTGCGCTCCCTGTAAGACTGACGTGCCGGAGGCGGCGGTGGGCGCGCTCGCTTGTCCGTCGATGGACCTCGCTTGTCCGTCGGCGGGGATTGGCTGCAGTGGTCACGTGGGAGCGGGGACAGGTGAGTTTTTGGGGCTTTCTGGGGGGTTTCACACAGCCGGGCACCCCCGATAGGAGTGCCCCACCGAAGTGGACCAAAACCCAGGATAGTCAAAATCCTGGGTGTTGGTCCACTTGAATTCTAAGAGGTAGCAAGCTGAGGCTGTTTGGCACAGATAATGGGAGAAGACTTGTGAATGTCTGACTTGGTGAATATAGAAGATAAAGACCAGACACAAGCAGCTGCATGGGAATAAACTTTTATAATTAGCCCTGTCTTCACATACAGTGCCATTTTATATACACAAGTGCTCCCTACCCCAGTAATGAGGAAGCAGGCTGAAAAAAAGAGCAGATTTACAGAGCAGCCTGTCTGAGCTACGATGAAAAATATCACGGTACAAGAAGCTGGTGCAGTCCTGGTTCATATCTTATGCTGAGTGTAAATTAAATCAATTGAATTTGTATAAATAAATTGTCTCTAATCACAATGATACTTCCAGTTTGGGTAACTGCTACACATAATCTCCCAATTAGTCCATAATGCTGATAGTAATGTGTGATGTTTTACTGGCTGTCCTTGTTTTTATCCCATATAAAATAAATATTATTGTTTGTATTGTAGCCCATTGGAGCGCTGCTTTTAGAACATTGCAGAGTGATGAAAGAAGAGGAAAGATGTTTTTCAATATGTGAGTGTTGCTCCCATCAATTTAGCAGCAAGGCTATGTATGTCATGAATCAACCCTATTGCAGTTATAAAAATATATGTAAGATAAAAGCTGAGGGAGTCAGACATTTTTGTAGCATTGGTATACTCGCTGTGAATAAAATAATGCACTAACAGCTGTTTTTTGTTCACAGATTTTATTGATGAGTCTGACAGGAAGTACATGTTTGAATGCAGCAGCCAGGAACAGTGTGATGAATGGGTGGACTCTCTTAAGAATGCAAGGTGAGCTACCACTAAATATTCTCACACTTTAATTGTGCTTGATTACATGAACAATGCTGTAAGAGAAAGCAAAGGTTGCCTCTGGCTTCCATAAAGGCCTGGCCTTTCACATTGCCTCTCCACCTAAGGTGTTCAGTAAACCACTGACTGAAATGGGCAGCTTACTAAAGTGGGCCAAAACACATTTTGGCCAACTTTAGATGTGAAAAGATTTAGTGTGAAACCCCTGATGTCCCAGTAAACACACATGAATCCTTGCTCCCATGGTGCTTGCATGGGCTTTAGATGGCTAGGCAGAGTGTAACTAGGTTTAGCTGCACCACTCTGTGCACTCACTCTGGTGGTTGGGGTTGGTTGGGAGGGAGGTTTTGGGTGGAGGCATCTCGACATGTGGACCGGAGGCAGCAACGGTGGTATCGCGGTGAGTGAGCTGTCAGTGTCGGTGCAACATCTCGGTGGGAGGTGGCGGCCAGTACACCAGCAGGGCAGGGGCACCTCGGTGGGCAAGAGGGGCAGACGGGCGGCATTGGTGAGCAGGTGGTAGTGCAGTGGTATTGGTAGTGCAGTGGTTTCTCTGTGGGGGGCGTACAGAGCAGCTGCATCACGGCGGCTGGGGGGAGGGCAACAGCAGCTTCTCTGCAGATACACTTCTTCCCTCGTCACTGTGACCCACTGCAGTCACCCACTGCCACAGATCCAGCCGCCTCTCCCTTGCTGGTCTTTCTCATACTGCCTTTACAGGCAGAACTGAAAAGATCGGTGAGGGTGCAGAGGCAGAATAAAAGTGTGGCAGCGGACAAGTTGCTGTGGGTCGGGGGACAGGAAATTCCCTACAGCGAGGGTTAAATCTTCTTTGCACATCCAATAAAGGGTTCGTAATTTAGGTTGGAATTTGATTATAACCTATGGAAAAGCCTATCCCCACTGCCTCTCTGCATGGTGCCAGATGCATGGATCTAAACCCAAAACAGGTGCCGTCCTCCACCGGTTGGGCATCGCTATTTGTGAGGCCCATCCAGTAATAAACCCCTGGAAATGCCTGAAAATCCAGTTATACTGACTCCTTCACACTCCTGTGAGTGCGGAAGCCATGCAGTGTCCCACGACTGCTGAAAACCATGGGTTTGCTTTTTGGTTGTGCACAGAACCTTGTGTGGTGCCAGGTCTTCAACTGGGTAACTGATCAAGAACTTGGGAAGTCCCTGTCCAGACACAAACTAACATCCTCGCACCTTATCCCCCATGAGTATAGTGTAATTCAAGACATTTCAAATGTGTAGGCTACGAAAAGTGAGGGTTGCATTGAATTAACAATATGCATATTTAGTGCAGGACAGATTCTGCGCGTAGCAAATGTTTCCATCTATCCCCTTTAACCTCCTTTAAGTCTATGTCCTTTACACAAAGAATCATACAAAGTTATTGTTCTGGGGGTCTTGTACAGACTATGGAATGTTACCTATTGATGGGCTTGTGCCGCCTTAGGCTTTTATATTTAATGATAGAGGTCAGGTGACACATAGACAAAACATTCCCACTCTTACCACAAGCTTTAACCCAATAGCACCACAAGAGGTCCTGATGGTCTGATAGAATCTATTTTTGGAAGCACAAAGCCACAGGTGCATCCATCTGATGAAATATGTTAAGAAAAAAAGGGCAGGCCTTCCTGGGTAATAAACTATATTGACATTTTCTTCCCACAGCAGTTTCCTCAGAGTCTGGAGCTTCAAAATGTAATCTTGCTGAACAGATATGTGCACACACCTTTGTGAAAAAGTCATGTAGAATGTTTTAAGCACTGGTCCCCGAAAAAGCTGATGCAGGGGATAAAAGAAGCGTATTTCTTTTCCAAAAATTAGACTGAGATTTTACAGACCCCAGCCATCCCACAACAATCCAATGAGTAATCTGAACCCTGCCCTCCCAATGTCCAGCCTGTGTTGAGTGTTAAAATGCAGTACAGGTGAAAGTTGTAGCTTGTGTTTTTGGTACAGATAAGAGGTTACACATAATGGTACAGAGAATAGAGATTGTAAAATAAGAATTGCATGCCAGAGCAGACTTCTGCTATCCAGATTTCATAACAGATTTGTTGAGGGTCTGCAGAAATAATAAATAAAAAAAAGTCTATCTGCAGATGGCTGTTCTATATTGCAGCATTCCGGGCAGGAGTCAGCTTGTCTGTATCATTTAGAGCAGGGGTCCCCAAACTTAATAACCTTGCAAGCTACATTTTATCACTGCGAGACTGTCTTGAGCCACTTTTGGCGTGAAGATATTAGCCACTGCGCAAATTCCCCTTACCCAATAAAATATTTGTCCCTATAGAAGTGGATCCACTATCTCCAAATGTTTAAATGTCTTATGTGTTGGCTTTCCTATTGGCTTGCCTGCAGCTTTCAGCATACTACTCAATGGTACCACTCGCAAGCCACAGGTTGGGGACCAGTGAATTAGAGTAAAGGTTAAGCTAGATGAGGGGGGTGTGGCTATGTAGCCGACCGGAGCAGATGTGCTTTTGAGGTCTCCTGCTGCACATCCTGAAAATCCCCAGCCATCCTGATTGCACAATACCCAGAGCTTCTCCCATGCCCCTCTTACCTGTTCCTGGGTGATCCCTGCTGCCGGTGAGGATTCATCTGTGGGCTCCGGACGCCTGGATGTCCTGATCTGCATGTCTGAGGAAGGAGTGGCCACCATCTTGGGAGTGCCTGTGGCTCCCACATCACTTGCGCTCGGTGGATTCCCTCTCTGGTCTGGTGCTGGGTCTGCTACCCGGTCGCCTGTCTCCACCGGCCTGATCGGCTGTAAGACACAGAGCAGTATTGCTGCGGGTGGTGTCGGCGGGCGCCATAGCTGTCCTTTTGGGGGAGAGTGGAGCAGATGTCTGCCCATATGCCTTCTCCCTGCCTGCTGTTGGAGCGAGATCTGCGGTGGCTATGTCAGTGGGCTGTGGCGAGGGCTGAGGAGCAGCCGAAGACCTGGAGCTGCCTCGCTGAGCGTGTGGGTGTGAGACGTGACCCCCCACCCCGTGCAATCTTACTGGTTTGGACAGAGACAAGGAGTGAAGCAGCCGGCTTGCGTCTCCTCCTGTGTTGGGGCTGAAAGCCTGCTGAGGGAGCCACAGGTGTTGCCCCACCACTACCCCCTCCACTTTCATTTGCAGCCTGACTCCTACATGGGAGGGCCCTGGTGCTGAGCTCAGCCCTTCCTTTTGAGCTTCTGAAGTGCTGGCCCCTTTACATCGATTCCCGTTACCCAATCCAGGCTGACCCCGGAGGGGAGTAAATATAAGGGAACTATTGTGCAGAACTGTTGCCAGGACTTACTGTCCCCACCATCCTCACTCCATCAGGCTCCTCAGTACCCCCCCCCAGCGGCATGGGTTTAGACCATTCTACCAGGGTGGCCGCCAGCTCTACCTTTAGACCCACTTTGGTGCCAAAAATACAATTCTGTGAAATACTCACCTGTAGAATTGGTATTATAAGTATACAGTATGTCCTGCTCCAGATAGATTACTTACACTTGGGTTATCCTCCGCCAGATGGCGCTACACTGCAGAGACATGTAAAACAGGCTCCTCCCAGCCCCTCAAATACCCGGGGACCTCCCACAAATCCCCAGCATTGAAAAGCAGTGAACAAGAAGCCGGGAGAATGTAACTACCCAAAAACTGGTAACTATAACAGTGACAACAATCGCCATACAGGGGATCCAGAATAATGCAAAAAAAACAGGGTGGGGTGGAGCAAGACGTACTGTATACTTATAATACCAATTCTACAGGTGAGTATTTCACAGAATTGTATTATTCTTAGTATACAGTACGTCCTGCTCCAGATAGATTACTTACACTTGGGACATCCAATAGCAGTGTCCATAAAGTAGGGTGGGATGCCCAATAAAAAAGGTAACAGCAGACAGTTTAAACCACTGTCGCCTGCAAAACCTTGCGGCCAAAAACAGCAGCAGCTGAGGCCTTAACATCAACCTTGTAAAACTTTGAAAAGGTATGAACAGAAGACCAAGTAGCGGCCTTGCAAACTTTTTCAACAGAAGCCTGTTGCTGGAAGGCCCAAAAGGCACCAATAGCACGAGTAGAATGAGCAATAAGGCGAAGGGAGGATTCTTCCCCTTAGCAGAGTAGACCTGAATCACAGCCTGACGAATCCACTTGCTGATAGTAGACTTGGCCGGAGCCAAACCCTTCCTAGGACCAGAAGGGACCACAAAAAGAGCACCAGTTTTCCAGAAAGGTGCAGTAGCCACCAGATAGTACTTCAGACACCTAGCCACATCCAAAGAGTGCAAAACTCTCTCCTTAGCATTGCTAGGGTTAGGGCACAAAGAAGAAAAAAAGAACAATATCCTGATTCAAATGAAAGGCAAACACTACCTTAGGCAGAAAATCAGGTTTGAAACGAAAGATCACCTTATCCTGGTGCCTCTCATAGTAGGGGGGCTGAATGGACAGCGCCACTAACTCAGACACACGCCTGACAGAAGTGATAGCTACCAGGAAACACAACCCTGAGCGCAAGAATGGCCAAGGCAGCATCCTGCACAGGTTCAAAGGGAGCACCCTGCAAGGCAGGCAAGACTAAGTCCAAATCCCAAAAAACAGGGACCATAGGTTGTCGTGGGGAACGCACATGAGCAACCCCCTAAAAGCAGTCTTAATCAAGGAATGCTGAACAAAAGACTTCTGAAAGAAGACGGACAGGGAAACCTGACCCTTCAAAGTACTGAGTTATAGACCGACTCCAACCCATGCAGTAAAACTCCAGAACCCTGGGAACTGAGAACACCCAACAGGGAAGAGACCAAGATTCAACCAGTCAATGTAGGTACGCCATACCTTATAATAGATGGAAGAAGAAGTCATCTTCCTAGCCTTCACCATGGACTCCATCAAGATGGAGGTTTCAGCAGTCGGGCCACCAAAGCCAGAGTTTGTAATTGGGATGGCGTAAGTGAGCAGATCTGGCACTCCAGGCAGAAAGCACTGATCTACTGCCATCAGCACCACGTCTGCGAACCACACTCTTCTTGGCCACCAGAACCACTGGCACCCCTTCCAGAGCAATCTTGCGCATAACCCTGTAAATGTAATGTATGTAATGAATGTAGGAAAGACATACAGAAACTGAATGTCCTGCCATGACATTACTAAGGCATCCATGGGCACGGCCAGAGGATCCTGGGACAGGGAGACAAAGGCCGGGAGCTTGTGATTGTGAAGGAACGCAAACAGATCCACATCAGGTTGGCCCCAACGGTGATACAGAGATTGGAACACCCTGTTGCAGAGGGACCCACCGCCCCCTCCCGCCCCCCCCCCCCCCCACCCGGAATGTATACCGCTGAAATGCAGGGAACATTGGCCTCCACCCAGATCAGAATCAGAGACCCTTCCTGGAGGACCCTCTTGCTCCGGGTCCCTCCCTGATGATTGATGTAGGCAGCTGCCATCAGAGTGACCGTGCGCCCCTGAACAGGCAGGCCCTGAAAATGAGTAGTCAAACAAACCAGAACTAACCTGATCGCTCACAGCTTCAAGACATTGATAGGTGAATGGGCCTCCTAAGGGCCCCACCTCCCCGGGAACCGCAGGGACCTCCAGAAGAACCCCCCCAACCTGATAGACTGGCACCCGTGGTGACCGTCTCCCAGGAAGGAGCAAGAAGGTTCCGCCCCCCCAATAGGTTCCTTGAGTCCATCCACTACAAGAGGGACCTCCTCACCAGGGGGGAAGACACACAGACCCTGTCCAGGGATGCTGGGTCCTTGTCCCATACAGACAATAGGAGAAGTTGCAGAAGCCCCAAGAGGGACTGAGCACAAGGGCCGCTTCGAAGCACGCCACCATCAGGCCCACCAGCTGCATCCCCTGCCTGGTGAAGGGACGGGGACAGCTAGGAGGAACTGAACTTGTGCAAGCAGATTGTCCACCTTCTGCTGAGGAAGGAATATCCTTGCCTGAACTGTGTCCAGATTCATTCCTAGGAATGAAGTTACCAAGGAAGGGGACAGTGAGGACTTGGGGTGGCTGATCACCCATCCAGATGACTCCAGAATGGACACCACCAGCTGAGTATCCAACTTTGCCAGATGTAGAGACTGGGAAGTGATGAGGACGTCCAGGTAGTGGCAGCACGCGGACGCCCCTTGGCCCCTTGCGCGAGCCCCCGCGAAGGACACCCCTGGTTCCTGTTTAACACCATGGTGGGGGGTGGAAGGGGGGCCCTGGCCCCGAAGGGGCCGAGACAGCCGTCTGCGCTGGGGTAATTTGCCTCTCTTACCAAACAGGTCTAGACGGGCCCCAAACAGACGTAGCCCAGTAAGGGCCTTCTTCGCAGCATTGTCAGCACCCCACTGTCGCAGCCAGACCAAGCGACGTATAGCCACCACGAGGGCAGTAGTTCTTGCACACATTCTGATGGTGTCATCCAATGCTACTAGAACAAAATTTAGAAACACATCACAACTGGAGAGTGCATTAAACACCTCACAAGGGAGATCATCAGAGGCACTATCAAGCATATTTCTGATGAGGGTTCTAGTGGCCACAGCAGTAATGGCAGAGGCCCAGACCAGGCGCAGCACCATCCCCGCACATGCAAAGGTGTGGGAGGCCAGCAGGTCAATGCGCTGGTCCTCAGCATCCCGCAGGGTAGTAGAATCAGGGGGATGTATGACAGGGGTGTTAGATAGCCCTATTATCGGGACATTCAGCGGGGGGGGGGGGGGGGGGATGACCAACATTTAACCACCTCAGGTGGAAAAGGATACTTCCTATCCCAATCCCTCGGAACCCCGGGAAGTTTACTGGGGCACTCCCATTCCTTGAGCACAAGGGAATGGAAATGTGCCTGCTCTAGGAATTCCAAAGGTGATGTTGCTGTATGGAAGCGCTCCCTTCCAGTCAGAAAAGAGCTCTCCTTCATCAGAAGGGGTATAGCCACACAGATTCATAAACTCCTGAGATCCCATAGGGAAAACAGTATCATAAGGCGTCAGGTGCTGCTTCTTACCAGGGCCCTTACGCGCTAAGGACTTTGCAATAATCTGTTCAGCAGTAGGTAGTCTAGAAGACACATCAGGCTGAGAATCCCCACTTGTATGCAACTCAGCAGGAGTGAGATTTAAGCTTGGGGGAGAAGGTGAAGTGAAACGAGGTGCAGCCACTGGCAGGCCAGATTGCAAAGCCAGCGCTTGCTCAGCACAGGGTACGCAGACCCATGCCTTGTCATCTTCAGCATGAGGTTGTCCACGCGCCATACACCGCTGGTCTTGTCCCAAAGGGACCGGTCACATTATCCTTAGATGCCTCCATATGGTGATTATTAGGCACAATATGCCAGTAGGGATTGACGCTATAAAGCAACCCTGGATGCCCCAATGACCCGCTAGGGAAGTGGGAGTAATTTTACAAGGCCCGACTATCAATTACACCGGGCCGGGAGAAGCCAATGGATTCACCCTCTGAAAGACACAATGAG
The DNA here is from genome assembly GCA_027917425.1 of Gastrophryne carolinensis. NCBI lineage: Eukaryota > Metazoa > Chordata > Amphibia > Anura > Microhylidae > Gastrophryne > Gastrophryne carolinensis. The sequence continues at coordinate 306,109,835 of CM051234.1, read as the reverse complement.
AAGAAGGGTGTCAGAACCGAAACACACTACAGTGAGTATAAAGCCGCCCGCGAGGGCACTTACGGACCACAGTATGTAAGAACGTCACACGTGCGCGCGACCAGACAACATTACGCCGAGTACCTCAAAGGGTGGGCCAGAGCGAGCCGTGACACGGGGCGCGCCATGCCAGGCCCCGCCGCCCTGAAGAGCACGAAGTCCATCCGACAAGCAGCCAATGAGGATGCAGAAGCGTCTGAGGTAACGCCGCCGCCCAGCGCGGAACATACAAATGAAGGAAAAGGCGGTTGACACCACATATACTAGTCCAAGCAGACATTACAAAAGGCCATATGCACGTAATCACAATACACTGACATCCCCCCCCCCCCCTTTCTTTTCCCTTTCGAAGGCTACAGGGAGAATGAGGGAGGATGGCGGCCCTTTGTACAGGGCCCACCGCTACCGGGGCATGGGACAATAATGCGGGAGGGGCATCCCATAAAGGCTCACCATCAGCCTATACCGCCTACCCTTTGGTGGGGGACTGCGGTGGAGCAGGGCTCCTTAAGCACACATGCTGCCGCCTACCTTCACCCGACCAGCGCAGCCCAGGCTGGGAGGCACATCACACGAAGGACGGGTGGGAATAGTCCAACAGGGCCGCAGGCTTTAATAGCCCCGTTCACCTGCAAGAGAGTGATCATTTCATGTCTTCGCAGTAAGCACTGCAGAGAAATCTGGGGATTTGTGGGAGGTCCCCGGGTATTTGAGGGGCCGGGAGGAGCCTGTTTTACATGTCTCTGCAGTGCAGCGCCATCTGGCGGAGGATAACCCAAGTGTAAGTAATCTATCTGGAGCAGGACGTACTGTATACTAAGAATAGCAGACCCACACATCCATCTGCACTCCATACAGCAGCGAGTCCTTATATGGGAGGGGCTAGGAAGCGACGCACCAATGGATAATCTGCCTGCCCAGGATGCTACCTCTTCCAATCCTGATACGGCTGCCATAATGGCAGAAATCGCCAGCTGTCAGAGTGTCCTCACCGACAAATTCGACACCCTTCAAAGAGCAGCTTAACTTCTTCAAATATGACCTAGATAAAGTAAAAGACAGAGTGGGTGAATCTGAAAGAGAATTGGGGAGGTGAAGATGCCATATCAGCCACGACCGTGGATGTGGCTACCCTTAAGCTCCAAGTAAAGATCCTCCTAAATCAGAGGATGCAGATAATCGAAATTGCCGCAATAATATTCTGGGCCTACCAGAAATGCTCCCCTGAATATTTTGCCGGATGACTAATTAAATAATCTCTCACCGTTCTTTGTGGTCAATAGCATCCTGATGCGACCTCTCCCTCCTGGGGCCCTCCCTAGTGCCTTTATTATGCGCCTCATGAACTACAGGGACTGTGACGCTATCCTGGCAGGGCCAGGAAGGAAGCAGGGGGTCCTGTTTAATGGCATCAGGCTGTCCTTCTTCCCAGGTTTCACTTTAGAGGTACAGAAGCAACATCGATCTTTCAATACGGCGAGGGCACGGCTGTGCCTGAAGAACATTAGATACACTATGATGTTTATGATGATGGTTTATCTATGAAATTCTTAGCCTCAGTGGAAGTGGCCAGCGGCTGGATTGACTCCAGTCCTGGAACTTTCTTTCTGCGTGGCTGAGTAGCCTGACCCCAGGGCCCCCTTGCCTAACTGTTGATTGGGGATCCCCCTCCCCAGCATGGACACCTCAGTGGCCGGACTACCCAGAACTCACCTAAGTTGACCACCATCCTCCCATCGTACCCTACCCTATGTCCTCAGTTTATCCCCCCCCCCCCCCCCGTTTCCCTTCCTACCCCCTCTCCTTCAGGTCTGTGGGTATTGCTGGTCCGATTTATAGAGGGGTTGAAATCTGAACTGTCCACCTCCCTGCACAGGTACTCGGTGGTCTCCCTTAGTTGCACTACTATTTACCTAGTGCTGTATTGGTTTGATATTGGAAATTATGCTCACCACAGTTGGGATACCGTCAACCCGGGAGGGTTGGGGTTATGTTCATGGGTATCTTTGTTAAGCAGGGGGAAACGTGTATTCTGCCTGCTGCTCAGCACTTTGTTCATTATATAATTGTTTAATACGTTCAGTATATGTGGGTATGAGTGTGGATGTGAATGGCTGTAGTGGTTGGGTAGCCCTATCATTGGAGGTGCTCACCCCCCTAGGGGGAAGAAAAAGGGAACTACTCGACCACCCATGGAAGGTCTATTTGTGTATATGCACTTGTTTCTCAATGTAAGGGGCTCTTGGTGTATCGGGAACCATCACAACTACCTGGTGGGAGGGCCCCCTCCAACATGTACTAAATATCTTTGTACGAGTTGGGGGTCTCAATGATAGAATCAAAAGAACTACAGTTTTAAACTTTATAAAAATGTGATAACCCTAGCATTGCAATTCTGTAAGAAACACATCTAACTAGTAGTAAAATCAATGCCATTAAGAAACCTTGGGTCTTCCAGGGATACCACTCGCAATATTCTAATTATGCCAGGAGACTGCCCTTCACACTGTTATCAGTTTATTGTGCTCCAAAAGTATGCTTTGTTATTGTTCACGCTAAGATTTTGGATGTCACGTTATTGATTGCCGGAATATATGTTCCCCCACCCTTCAATCTTCAGATCCCCCGCGTGCTGATGGCAAAAATTGCATCCTTCCTGCTAGATCCTCTGCCGATTATAGGGGGCTTCAATATGATTTTGGATAGGGGACGGGACCAGCTACCCCACTGGCATGCTGGGCGGATGCAATGGGGCTCGCGAAGATCTGGAGATGGAAGCATCCTAGATCCTAGTTTTCGTGCCGCTCTGCATGGCTCTCTCTCACAGATTGATCACTCTTGCCTCACAGTACTTCCTCAACTACATCACCGTCTGAGAGTACCTCCCCCGGGGTATATTAAATGATTCACCAATGCTGATAATGATTGGTCTGTCTGGATGAGGTGATGGCCCTCTTAAGTGGTCCCTCTACTCCCTGTGGCTGGATGATGTTGAGTTCCATGATGCGCTCAAGAGTTGGCTGAGCAACATCGACGAAACCCCTATTAATGTGAGGTGGGATGCATTTAAAACTGTGACAAGGGGTAGTGCTGTTGCTGCCATAGTAGGGATAAGAAGGAATTGGGGGAGGGACACACAAGACCTTGTGTGCAAACTGGCCAAAAGCGCATTTGTGAGGAAATACAATCTAGCGCAAATAGACCCCCTCTGGAAGCTGCTTCTAGTCAAGCAGCAGGCGATCTTTGAAAAGGGGAGTAAAAACGGTAGAACCTTAGAGTTTCTCTCTAAGGCAGAAAGCCAGCAGACCCACATTGCAGGTATCCGCGCACAAGGCCATTACATAACAGAGACTTTAGGTATTCTGCAACAATTCTATAGTTTCTATGTTTCTCTATATTCCTCTAAGGCAGGGGTGGGCAATTATTTTTTCCATGGGGCCACATGAGAAACTAAAAATATTGTGGAAGGCCGGGCCAAAAGGCCGAACTCAATTCTGCATAATATTAATTGTATTTCTTTATAAAAAGCAATAATTTTTTTGGAAAACCCTGCATTCAGCATCTACCTTTCTTTTTTGAGGGCTAAAGTCCTCTTGTGACAAGGATCATGTGCACTTAGCTGACAACTGGAGGGGAAGGTGATACCGATACACAGAAAGGGGGGATATCGCCCCACAGATGTCAGTAGCTCACTCTTCCACCACATTGGGCAGAGCAAATGCAGCCGCATTTCCCTTCCTTTCCTTCCCCTTAAGGTTAGCAGCAGGCCGAAGATGGCTTCCAGCCAGGGCACCTATGAGTCCCGCCCCTCTACCCAGGCAAGATGGCGTCGGAGCTTACTTCCTTCTCCTCCCCTGGTTGGGCTCTTTCTCACTGTCGGGCGCCCGCCTGTCACCCTCGCAGTGGGCCGGCGCCTTCCGCACTGTACACAGGTGATCACTTAAGCAGTAGCCGATCGGCCGCTTAAGTGATTGCCTGTGTACAGTGCGGGAGGCAGGAGACTCCGACCCGCTGCGACAAGGGACGGGCGGGCACCTCGCAGGCAGCACGAGCGGAGGGATTCCGAATCGCGAGCGGAGGGACTCCGCCAGGCAGCTCAGCCCGGGCCGGTCACAGCCAATCAAAGGGCCGTATACGGCCCCCGGGCCTTACAATTCCCAGGTCTGCTCTAAGGCCTGCTATGGCTCCACAGAGCTATCCCACTACTTAGACTCCATATCTCTTCCTGCCTTGTCTCAGGACAAGACATGCTGAACAGCCCTGTTACATTATCTGAGGTTGAAAAGGCAATCACTGCAATGTCCAACAGGCCTGAGGCCCTGATGGATTTCTTGCCAAATGGTACAAACAATATGCTGACGGTGTCGCCCAACGGCTGCTGTAGGTCTTCCTGGGGGCAATTGAGTATGGTTCCTTTCCTGACTCATTTTCACAATCTACTATTGTCTTAATCTATAAAGAGGGGAAACCCCCAGACTCCTCCTACAGGCTGATATCGCTTCTATCCCTTCTCGTCAAGGTTTTTAGACCTTAATATTTGCCCTTTGATCGCCAAACTAAAAACCAAAGCGGGCCAATGGGCCCATCTACCAAGCTTTCCCGGTAGTGCTGCCGTCTTTGGTAAGGTCCCACATACCCCAGTTGTCTGGTCCCCTAACATGACGTTGTGGAACAACCGCCAACTTGCCAAGCCAGGGGAACTTTGACTTATGAGCAACTACGTCAGACCCATAATCTGTCGTCTAGAGAGTTCTTCCGTTATCTGCAGCTCAGGTATGCTCCTAGGTTGGGGCTTCTTCTGGTGGACCTGCAAATTAAATAGACACCAGTGGAATCATTGCTGAGGCAGCCTGACCTCCAGCAATCTCCTTAATATATAATTCTTTGGTTTCTGATCTTCCCTCGACTCTAGATAAAGCATTCGAGAAGTGGCAGATGGTAATCCCGGGGTTTGAAGGGGAGGACTGGGAAGAGGCTGTTGAGAACCTTTACACGGCAGCAATTGACTCCAGAGACCGGCTCATTCAATCTAAATGGCTCCACCAAGTATATATGTCCCCTGTTAGGTTAACAAGAATGGGGCTAGTTGAGTCAAACGAGTGCCCCAGATGTTCAGGAAATCTGGGAACACTGTATCACATGATTTTGGAATGCCATGTAATCAATACATTCTGGGATGATGTCCTGGGATTGCCAATCCGTAAGTCGTCAGAGCTGTGTATGCATGGCATGGTCGAGCCTGTGGTGCAAGATAATGTTCAGAAAACCCTTACTAACCTTTTATGCAGAAATGTCTCCTACTTAATTGTAAACATCCAAGCATACCCTCTTTAAGGGCCTGGAAAGATTTAATTAATGGGAAATTGCTTATGTAGGGTTAATCTTTTTTGTAGGCTCAAAGCACACCTTGTCTGTTACCAAAACATCTATATTTATATTTCACTAGGGTGCAAAAAGTATCCAGGTACCTCTCCACCTTGTTCCCAAACTCTAATTATGAATAAATAAATGGAGGATACATGCACACCAAAAACTCAAAAGATTGTTTGCAATTAAAAAGGTACCGTATTTTTCGCCCTATAAGACGCTCCTGCTTATAAGACGCACCTAGGATTTTGGGGAGGAAAATAAGAAAAATAATATTTTTAACCAAATAATAGGCAAAGTGCAGTATCCTCCAATTACAATAATCCCCATCCCATTCCCAATAGCCGGTGTGTCATTCCCCCTTCCCATAGGCAGAGTGGAATTCCCCCCCCATCCCATTCCCCATATAGGCAGTGTGGCATTCCCCCCTCCCATTCCCCATAGGCAGTGTGGCATTCCCCCTCCCATTCCCCATATAGGCAGTGTGGCATCCCCCTCCCATTCCCCATATAGGCAGTGTGGCATTCCCCCTCCCATTCCCCATATAGGCAGTGTGGCATTCCCCCTCCCATTCCCCATATAGGCAGTGTGACATCCCCCCTCCCATTCCCCATATAAGCAGTGTGGAATTCCCCCTCCCATTCCCCATATAGGCAGTGTGACATCCCCCCTCCCATTCCCCATATAGGCAATGTGGCACCCCCCCATGTTCCCTCTAGGCAGTGTAGCACCCCCTCCCATTCCCTATATAGGCAGTGTGGCATTTCTCCCCCCTCCCATTCCCCATATAGGCAGTGTAGCACCCCCTCCCATTCCCTTTATAGGCAATGTGGCAACCCCCCTCCAATTCCCCATAGAAGCAGTGTGGCATTCCCCCCCCCCCCCCCCGTTCCCCATAGGCACACAATGAAGAGAGAAAAAAATTAAACTCACATGTTACAGTCGCGCTCCCGCGCTGCAGATGGAGGCGCGTCCCCGCCCATGCTCCTTCCTGGCAGGGCCGCGCAGACACCCGGCCCCGTAATCGGGTGGGCGTGGCCTGCATCGCGTCGCCGCAGGCCACGCCCACCCGCTCTATGGAGCCGGGTGTCTGCGGGGCCCGGCCAGTAAGAAGGAGTGGCGGGGACAGTGACAGCCGCTCCTTCCTCTCCTTCGCATCTTCTGCGCTGCCTCTTCCGGCAAGGGCAGGAGTGGACAGCCGGGTCCGTGCAGCGGGTGGGCGTGGCCTGCGCCTACGCAGGGCAGGCCACGCTCACCCGCCGCACGGACCCGGCTGTTCACTCCTGCCCTTGCCGGAAGGGGCAGCAGCTGGAGCGCAGGAGATGATGGCAGAGCGGCAGGCGCTGCTTCCGTCCCTGCCACTGCTATCGCTGCCGCAGCAATAGCGGGGACGGGGACAGAGCCCGCCGCTCTTCTGTCTTCTTCTGACCCCCCCCCCCCCCCCCCCCTGCGGCAGGCAACGCTGGAGCGCCGGTAAAGTGTGAGTTTAATTTTTGAAAATATTTTTTTTTTTTTTTTTTTTTTTTTTTTTTTACATTCGCCCGATAAGGCGCACTGACATTTTCCCCCCACTTTTGGGGGAAAATAAGTGCGTCTTATAGGGCGAAAAATACGGTATTTATGTAGAGTTGCTGCACATGCTCACATATTTACATATTTGTAGGTGATATAGTAAAGGATACAATGTAGACATAAAGACGTAGCCATTTCTCACATCTCCAGGATTGTGGACCACCTCCAGAAAAAAAAAGAATCTTGATATAGTAACACTAGCATATAGTGAAGTAAGACTAAGATATAGGTAAAACGTTACCCATAGATCTAGTGAGGGGTTGACACACAGGTCCTGAAGAGCAGGCTTCTTTGGTTACTGACCAGGCAATAGTAAGTTAAGGTGAATATACAACAGTGGTGAACATAGTAAATAACACAGGTCTACTCCTGGTCAGTTAACATATATAAGTTAATGCATCATGCCAAGGATAGCAAAGTAGACGGTACCTAACAAATACAATAGCAAATTATACTAATCATGACGTCCGTCATACGGAAAAAATGTCATTACCAGTTTTACAGAGACAATGATCGCGTAGTAGGTAGCCTACGTTTCGGGACCTCTGGCCCCTTTCTCGCAGCCTTGAGAAATGATGCAGAAGGGTGTCCCGTGTATGATGTGCGCGGTTATTACATATCTACGAATTGGGTGCTTATCACCTAGACAGGAGGATGGATAGATGGATGTGGAGTGTGAGTCGTTTGTCTTGTCTCTTGTCTAATAGATTTAAGTGTCACCTGCTCTTTGTAACTTAGAAAAATATAAATATAAATTAAAAAGAAAAAAGGTAAGCTACATATATATGTATTGTTTGTAGCAGCCGAATTATGTGTACCTGTTATAATGCACTATGTTTTTATGGATTGCAGTTATGAGTACATGAGAAGGAGTCTCCTTTTTTATCGGAATGAGATTCTAAAGATGACAGGGAAGGTGAGTAAAGGGCACGAGAACCCGGAAAGGTCTTTAGCTAGCCTTTTATGACAGTTTACTCTGTTTTGTGTATCCTAATAGGACCCTTTGGAGCAGTATGGGATACCTGCAGAATCTCAGTTTCAGCTCGACCCCCCAGTATTGTAAAGTACACAAGACTGATCTTTTCAAGATTCATTTTTAAGGCTGTTTTTTTTATTCTGCCTGCAGAAATCTCATGGTACATAGTCTCATGTGGGAACCGGTTACTCTTGACAATGTGAAGGTATACATTCTTGATAACCAAATTATGGATTTAATAGTAAATGCATTATTTGAATGGTTTTGTGTAGCAACTGGCAGAAACTGTGTATTTCTTCAATTCTGTGGCCTTTACCAGACTGAATCATGAATTCAGTTGCTGTCTTAAGAATATGCTTAGCTTTTGAATTATTGTTTGGACAGGTAAGGCAGCATTACTGTTTCAGTACGAATGGTACATGTCATTATTTTAGTCACAGATGCTGAAGCTATTAACCCTTTCGCTGCTAGCCTATCTAGAGATTTTGTCACCCTTGTTGCCAGACCATTTTGCACTCCACATGTTCAACTGTGATTTTTGAAGGGATTTCCCAGGAAAATTACATATTGTTTTTTTCATCAGTCTGGGCTTTAATATGAATTGTCTTGTTTGTAATTTTTTAGGTGTATTCTCAATATTTGTTATGTTATACAATTTGTAGTTTTTTTTTTTGTCAATAAAAACGTATTGCGTGTAAAAGCCCAATTTCTCCTAGTCACATTGGTACCCCATATGTATTGGTAGACACCCATTCCTGCCCAGGAGACTCCCCCCCCCCCCCCCCCCAAAGTGAATCAGCGCTTTAGGAGATTTTCAGATAAAATACAACTATGCTATGAGCACCTTGCAGTTTTTCAAGAAAAATCCTTTATATTTAAAATATTCTCTGGAAGTACACACCTCAAGCTTTCTAGGCATACCAGGCTTGTTTACATGGGTGCAGTTTTGTGGAAGTAATCCCTAAATGAATTCTTGGGTTGCACAGGGTTTTCCTAAAAAAAAAAAAAAAAAAACAATAAAAAAGCAGAATCAAAGCTACATTTTCCTTAAAATAAGCAAAATAAGTAAAATATGCAAACAAGAAAAAACAAGTTAAATCTGAAAAGGCATCATCTCCCGAACAGAACAATACCTAACATGCATAGGTACTGTCAAGGGAAGGGTTGCCAAAAAAGTAAAGCATGTGTGTAAGAATAATTTTACTTGAAAATTTCAGCTCTGCAGACAAAATGCACATCTTGCACTTTTTATACCAAAACAGCCCTTTACATTTTGGAATACCCCCTACAAACATTCAGGGAAACCTACATTCCCTGAAAGTACACATTAAGCTTTCTAAGCGTACCCAGCTTGTTGTACTGTTTCTGGAAGTAATTCCTCGAAGAATTCTTAGGTTGCACAGGGTTTCCCTAAAAATGTATAAAAAAGCAGAATAAAAAACACATTTTCCTAAAATATCAAAATGCAAACAAAAAACAAGTAAGTCTGAAAGCGCAAGGTCCCCTTGAACAGAACAATACCCAATATACATAGCTAATTTTAACCTTTTTTAATTGCCAGCCTACTTGGGATTTTGTCACCCTCTGTTGACAGGTCATTTTTCGCCATGTTTATCCGTGACTTTTGCAGGAATTTCCAGAAAAATTATATATATATATATTTTTGCGGCAGAGTTTAGGCTTTAACATGAAATGTCTTGTTTGTATTTTTTTCTCCTGTTTTTTTAAAAATATTTTTAAGTCAGGCGGGCACTCCACAAGCTACAGCTGGGTAGAGATTATTCTCAATTTTCTTCAGTGCATTCGACATATGCGAGATTGGATTACACATTAGTTTCCCATAACTTGCTACCCAGAGTGACTAACCCTGGAATAGGGTCAGCGTCCATGTCAGACCATAGTCCTGTGTGGGTTGACCTAATTACAAGTGAAAGCAGTAAAAAGGCCTGGACGTGGCGCCTTAATGAAAGCCTACTGAAAGACTCAGTAACTATACAAGCGACCCAAGCCGCACTCACTGAGTACTTCCGTTCTAGTGGGATCTAGAACGGATGCGAGAATACATTTCAACCTCCGGCATGCCTCGATTAGACGATGACGCTATAGCCAGGCTAGGGGAACCAATATCAGGAACTGAACTACATCAGGCAATAAAGGCAACTCCGAGTGGGAGATCCCCGATGGGTTGACCATTGCATATTACAAAAAATTATAAATAAACAATTCCTTCAGGCCTTTAGTACGTCTGAAAAAGAGGATGAACCCATGCTAGTACCAGCAGAAGCACTGGAGGCCCATGTTACAGTAATACACAAGGCCGGAAAAGATCCACTAAGCTGTAGAAGTTATCGGCCAATATCATTGCTGAACGTGGATCTCAAGTTATTTACTAAAATCATAGCTACTCGCCTAGCTGCGTACCTGCCCAACTTAGTCGACAATGATCAGTGTGGATTTGTCCCTGGCAGGGAAGCCAGGGACAACACGATCAGGACCCTAAACCTTATACACAGGTCACATATGGATAACATCCCGATTATGCTATTATCCACAGACGCTGAAAAAGCGTTTGACCGAGTGGACTGGAGCTTCGCGTTCGAAGTACTGAAGCATATAGGGCTTCAAGGAAGGGCACTTAAATACATCTTGGGTATATACTCCAGGCCGCAGGCGAGAGTAAAAGTGAATGGCTGCCTCTCCTCACCCTTTCAAATATCCAATGGAACCAGCCAAGTGTGCCCACTATCTCCCCTTATCTTTGCCCTAGTGATGGAACCCTTCCTAAGACACATGAGGGAAAACGCAGATCTAAAAGGGATTCGGGTGAAAGACACAGAACACAAGGTATCCGCGTACGCGGATGACCTTTTATTTTTTATATCCAACCCAGTGATCAGACTTTCCGGTCCTTATGAAGGGATTTGAAACATTCGGACACCTCTCTAATTTCAAGATAAATTTCGATAAATCGGAGGCACTAAATGTGGGACTACCAGAAGCAGTGTTGTCCCCCATAAGGAACTCTTTTCCATTCAAATGGAATCCGTCAACATTGACGTACCTGGGTACAAAAATCCCAAATAATATCAGGGACATCTTCCGCTATAACTTCGTCCCGCTGCTAAACAGAATCAAGTCAGGCCTGTTAGGATGGAGCACTCTAACACTTACCTGGTTTGGACGGATGGGAGCTGTAAAAATGACAACCCTCCCCAGAATTCTCTATTTACTCCAAACCCTTCCGTGCTACATACCAGTGAGCTACTTCAGAAACCTAAACACGATACTCATTAAATTCATATGGGGAAATAAGAAACCGAGAATCAAATTCGGGGTACTGCAACGGCCTAGGGTCAGAGGAGGACTAGCGGTACCAAACCTAAGGAGATACTGGCAAGCAACCCATCTGCAGAGAGTGGTGGATTGGATGAGGAATGGGGACACTAAGAAATGGGTCAGTGTAGAAGCAAGCGACTCAGAAACTTCATTAAAGGAAATCCCTTGTGCCTCGGAGAACTCGAGTAAATGTTCGGGACCTAACCCGCTTATTAAAGCCACCCTCAATGTTTGGGACAAATCTAGAGCAGGAATAGAGATCTCGCCCTGGCCGTCACCCTTGATCCCAGTGGTAGAAAACCCAGAACTACCCCCTAGTCAGAGACCTCAGGTCTTGGAGAATTGGAGAGAGCTGGGAACAATAAGAGGATGGGACCTGGTGAGAGGACAGGATTGGTGTCACGTAGAAGAGCTCAGAGACCGATGGAATAACCCCCATCTGGATCCATGGTACCTCCTGTTCTTCCAGCACTTCCTGCAAAGAATAGGGACTAAGAGCTCTTTAGGACGAGATCTCACACAATTTGAGACACTGGTTATGAGCAAGGACCGCCCCAGAGGAGTGGTTTCGCAGATATACCAGCTCCTAGACGAGAGACCGGAACAGTCACCTCCCTTCTGCGCTGAGTGGGAGAGGGATCTAAATAAGAAATTCTCAGAGGATGAATGGGAAAAAATATTCACGCTTGCCTAAAGTCTTCAATATCAGCACAAATCCAGGAAACCAATTATAAATACTTAACCAGGTGGTACTATACTACGGAAAGACTAGCATCTATGTTTCCTGGATCCCCATCTGCTTGCTGGAGATACGGTTCAGAAAAAGGGTCACTCTTCCATATTCTATGGACGTGTACCAAGATCAAGCCATTCTGGACGACAACGGAAATTATGACCAAGGTGATAGGCATGCAGGTCCCGACCTGTCCAGCTCTCATGCTCTTACATCATACCAACAGTGGAGTCGCCGAGTATAGGAAGTCGGTCCTGAGGCATATGATTAATGCAGCCAAAGTGTTGATCCCCAGACTCTGGAAAACTGAACAGACCCCAACGGTAAAAGATTGGATTCTGGAAGTGGACAAAATACAGGAGCTGGAGGAGTTAACAGCAGCGGTTCATGATAAAGAAGATGAAACTCGGTTGATGTGGACTTCATGGTTTGTAACCCGGGCATCATTGGAGGGGTGACCTACCCCGCCCTCGTTTAGGTTACTGAGGATCAGACGTGTACAATCTCGTGACTGAGCTATGGTGGGGTCCTCACCACCTCCATTCCCACTGCCCCCCCACCGCTGACCACTGACAGCAGTAACCGTGGTTTGAGGCGCTTCTCCCCCCTTCTCCCCTTCCTACCCCCTTCTTTTCCCCTCTCTCCTAATCACCTCATCTCTCTCCTTCATCTCATATGCTTTTCTACCTGCCATAACTAAGGGACCTGGCTCTGGCCGATGACGTTCCCGGCAGCCCCCTAAATCATCAAATACTCAGATGTGAATCAGAGCACCCCACACCTAAAGAGAGCCAAATCCTATAAAGTCACCCCTAAATGAATCTAAGAGGACCTGACTGGAGACAGTAGGTCCGGAAAAAACGAATAGGAGCTAGAATCGCCTTAGGGTGAAACAAAGCAGAAGACATGAGAACTCCCCTAGGGGCCCATCATGGAATCTAAACACAAGTGCAGCACTGGGGAAGAGGATTCTGGAGCGTTCTCAGGTGAAGAGGAATATCCAGTTGGGTGGCGGGGACCTGCAGATAGAGCTAGGCCTCAGTACTAATACTATTGCTAATTCTACTTGCATGTTGCACCTATACTTTTCTGTAATATCTGTATTGTTGGTATCTTTTTGTACCTTTTTTGAAAACCAAATAAAGAATTAAAAAAATACATATATTTTTAAGTAAAAAACTTAAAAAAAGGATATTTTTTTTAATTCTCATTTATTTTAAATAAAACATTTATTTTATAAAAAAAAAAAAAAACATATTACATGTGATAGCCCCATTTCTCCTGATTAGAACAGTACCACGTATGTATCAGTAGCCCACCGTTCCTGTCCAGGATACCCCCCAAACTGAAGAGAGCACTTTATTACATTTACAAATAACATACAACTACTATCCACACTATAAAGGGTTAATAAAAAAAATTGGCGTGGGGTCCCCCTTCCCAGGGGGGGAGAGCCCATTTTTTTTGAATAACCAGCCCAGGCACCAGCTATGGGGCTTGTAGAACAGGGAGCAAGGGCCAGATTTGGTTGCCCCCTGCCAGCTACAATCCCAAAGCCCCTGCCCCCCTGGCCTTTGGGGAGGCAGGTAATTGAGGGGCTCGGGGTTAATGGCAAGTCACCCGCTAGCCGCAGGTGACTTGCCAGACCTAGAGCTTTGTGAACTGGTATAGGGGTCTCATGTACCCCTTACCAGTTCACAAAGGGTTAAATGTAAAAGATAACACACAGACACAGTATAAAAATATTTTATTATGTTTTTTTTAATACTTACCTCCCATCCATCCCAGAGCACTGTGTTCCTCGCTGATCAATTTGGCTTCTGCTCTCCTGATGATGCTGGAAGCTTTTTATACCTGCTGGGTGACAGGTAACATGGGGTTAATTAGAAAAAAATATTGACATGTAAGGGTTAAAACCCCTTAAAATCCCCCCCCCAAAATGGCGTGAGGTCCCCCCTACCCAACATAACCAGCCCGTGACCAGCTATGGGGGCTTGTAGAACAGGGCGCAGGGGCCAGCTTTGGTGTCCACCCCGCTCTGGTGGCTACAAGCCGGCATAGCCTGTGGCCACAGGCTCTTCTGACCCCCCCGGGGCTTTGGGGAGGCAGATAATAGGGGGACTTGGGGTTAATGGCAAGTCACCCACTAGCTGCAGGTAACTTGCCAGCCCCCAGCCTTGTGAACTGGTATAGGGGTCACATGGGTTAACGGTAAAAAAAAAAATAAAACACCACACATAGAAAAAATGACTTTATTAAAAAAATATATATTTTTTTTACTTTACTCACCTCCGATTGTCAGATCCTGTGTCCCTCGATGATCCGATGACAGATGCGTTGATGGCTGGAGGGGGGATGCAGGGGATCGGAGCATCTCCTGCTCCCTCTTCCTCTGCCCAGCCCTCACTGCATCTGAGAGCTGAACACACGGGATGACGCTGCATCTTCAGACCCGCCCTCAAAGGGCTACTCGTAAAGATGGCAGTGCCCGTCGGAAGGGAGGGGGAGAAAGCCTGTCCGGCTCTCTCCTGAAGAGTGAAGAGCCAGGAGGGGGTGATCGGAGGCCCCCCTGGTGAAGAGGAGACCCGGCGGGAGCCATCGGGCACAGAGGTGAGTAAATGTCATTTTTATTATTAGTATTTCTTTTACATGTAATTCCGGTGGGGGGCTATTCCGGGCACTCCCCTGCAGCCGGGGGGGGGGGTCTGGATGGGGGATCGAAGCCCCCCCCGCCCCCCCCCCCCCCCCACGGAAGAGGAGACCCGGCCGGATCGAATGAGGGGTCATGTTTTACCTTACTTTTACTGTAGCAGATTCTACGTGCTTGGCACTTAAGTGGAGTAGAGGCGAGCACGTTGAATCTACGTGCTTGGCACTGAAAGGGTTAAAGGGGATTATTCGCGAAATTGTGTAAAATGTAAAGTTAAATAGGTCAGTTAATGAGAGGAGGGGTCACATTTACCCCGAACTGAATAAAACTCTTGCCAAGCTTGTGGTTTTCTTCTCCTGGTAGGAATAAAGTCTCAGTGTTGACAAACCTGTCACCTCTGATTTCCTCTACCTGCCATTGAAAGAAAGAAAACAGGCCTGGCTGGATATTTATTGATGCATGGTGTATTAATGACCCATCCTCCCACCATCTAGCACATTGATATAGATTTTTATCATTTGGATTGTGTTAGCGCTCCTTAATTTAGCAAGGAGCACCAGGGAATTTATACATCCTTTGCACGGTTACAATCCAAATGGCTATTCTTGGTATATTTTATCAGTCATTTGTCTTGGATGCAGTGCTGGGCACACAGCACTGTTAAGGGTTGAGATTTGAGGTAATGGTCCCTTTTTTTACAGCCTATATGGGTTAGTAGTCATCACAGCAAGATGATTATTTTCATCAGTGGCAGTCTTAATATAAATGTTTACATGGCTGCATATCTAGAACAACTTCCCTTTCAGGCAGGTGACAGAAGAGGGAGTTGTAGATGATGGTTCTAAACCAATTAAAATATTTATTTATGAGGTTCTCAGGGGCTTGTTCTTTGTATATGTGTGTAGTGCTTACCAGTATAGGCTATCGCCTATGAACTGTGACATTAAATTATTATTTCTCTATACAGTGTAACCGGGTTGATGACTGTAATATAACAGCTAGGTTGATATTGATACCACGTGGAAAAAATAATGGGTCTACAAGGCCTTATTTTAAGATTCATTATACATATACGCATGTTGGGTTAGCTAAAAGGATCACACTGCATTTAAGCTATGCTAAAATCTGGTTTCCCCTAAACTTCACATAGTCTCTTTTCCTGGAGTGAATAATGGCCATCTAATGGCTGATAGCCTTATCAGCCAATAGAAAGTCCTGCATGATTAGAATTAAAAAAAGGCAACAGCACTGAATCATATCAATTATCTTAGTATAGTTGACAGTTTGAAAGCAATAGTGTTGCTAATCTTAAAAAAAAAAAACAGCCACAATACATTTAATGAAACTTGGCTTATGAGTTTAAAGTGGTCCGAAACCCATGCATGCGCTGTTGGATCGGGGAGAAAGTGCATTTGCTGGGCGACCTGGTAGGTTTTACACAGTGGGGCATCCCAAAATATGGATGCCATAATATGCCCGCTCTGGAGTGTCATGGACTCCAGGGTGGATCTTGAAAGCATAATTTTAGCCCCCCAGGTTTTTTAAGTTAACAATGTCTATTCTAAGTATACAGCACGTCCTGCACAAGAGATAATTCCTTACGTTTGGGTTATACATCCACAAGATGGTGCTGGACTGCAGAGGACAGCAAAAAAGTGCTCCTCCCGGCCCCCTTATATTCCAGGGACCCTCCCACAAAATCCCCAGTTCTTCTCTGCAGTCGGCGCTGCGATGGCAAGACGATGACTCTCTCTACTCGCAGATGAGCGGGTTATTAGCCTGCGGCCTTGTAGGACTATTCCCACCCGTTCCTCTTTTATTCTGCCTCCCAGCATTGGCTGCACTGGTCGGGTGATGGTAGGCAGCATTGTTGTCAGGTGCTTAAAGTGGACCTTCACTCTGAATAAGAGTCTGTCTTATATGTTTCCCACACCCTGTACATACAGATTGCTCACATTAAAAATCATCCTACCTGTATCTACTGCAAGTTATGAGCCTTTAAACATCCAAGATGGCGGCTTATGGAAGCCGCCATCTTATCAGGCAGCCTGCAAACAGGAAGTGCCTCCTGACTGTGCTGCTCTGCATTCTGGGACTGCTGACCTTTACCTGACCCCAGATCTGCTCTGTCTGAGCAAAGCACAGCTATAACCCGCCCCCCTGTACCTTATCCCACTCTCCTCTCCTCAGTAAGTGTGATGCTTCTGAGTCAAGATGGCGGCGCCCATATCCTAAATTCCTGAACAGAGTTGCAGCCCAGTGGGGGAAAGAATAATAAGTTAGTGACTAAAAACGTAAAATATATTAATTTTAGATGCTGGGGAACCGTTTTTTAAGAGTTTGGGATTTTCATTAAATCACGCTGAAGGTCCGGTTTAAGGAGCGCTGCTCCGACCACAATCCCCCACCCAAGGGTAGGCAGTATAGGCCCATGGTGAGCCTTATGGGATGCCCCTCGCTCCTGTCCATCGGTGGGCTCCTGTTAGGTTGGCCGCTGCCCTCCCTCGCTCTCTCTGGCAGTTTTCGGGAGGGGGGGGGTGTGTTGTGTATCTGTATTCTTCACTCCTTGGGTTTTTTATTATGTGGTATGCTTGGCTTGTGTTGCCGCGTGTTTGGTATGCACTGTTGCTTTTAAAATTTCCGCCGCGCGCTTATACGGCGTTCTGCGGTCAGCGGCGACATTACCTCAGGCATTGCTGCGCCATCATTGGCTGACATGGTCACGTGGGCGCCTTCGCGCTCTTCGGGGGGGGCGGGCCTTGCGGATGGCTCGTTCCGCATCACTGTCTCCGCGGCCTGCCCCTCGAGGTATCTGCGGCGCCATTTTGGTCTCCTCGTGCTGTGTGGTTGGCGTCTACCTACCGCGGTCTACCTGCGGGCTGGCTTATTTATATATTATGTATGCATACCGCTTACAGGACTTTTTCTGTTTATGTCTTGCAGGCGGGTCAAACTTAATTGTGGTTTCTCCCGGCCTATCCCCTCTATTTAGTTTTGCTATTAGAGGCCTATTCTGCCTTTACCTCCCACTTCCCTAGCGGGCTATTGGGGCATCTCGGGTGGCCTATTGGCCGGTGGGCTTTCTATCTCTCCTCTTGCCGCGGCTCCTCGGCAGCAAGGGGGAGTTTTTTCACACGGCTAAGCCACGTTTGGAGTTTCCTGAGCAAACTCACTTCAATAATCTGGTGCTCAAAGAGTGGGAGCAGGCTCCCTGGGGTGCCTAAGAGTTGGAATAAGAGGTACCCCTTTCCTGCTGAAGTGGTTAAGCGTTGGTCGTCCCCTCCTGAAGTGGATGCACCAATTCTGGGGTTGTCATGCATTCCCCTGACTCTACTACACTGAGGGATGTCTCCGTCTAACAGGGAGCATGCCCGCGCCGGCCTTTCACAAAAGCCTGGCGCGGGCATGCGCACTGCTAGAGAGAAGCGAAGGATGCGGCCGCCAGAGCCGCTGCTCTTAGACGTGCCGTGCGACCAGGAAGAGGTGAGTCCGTTCGGGCGTCCTGGGGGGTTTTTACACAGCGGGTCACCCCTGATCGGGGTGCCCGCGGGGAAAGGACCAAAACCCAGGATAGTCAAAATCCTGGGTTTTGGTCCACTTTAAAGCTTCTCAACAAGTTTGTCAGATCCAGGCGTTTTCGCATGGAGGCTCTGCGCTCAGCTGTAAGCTCACTACGGCCAGGGGACTTCATGACCTCTGTGGACATCAAGGATGCTTACCTCCATGTTCCAGACTTTCCAGGCCATCAAAGATTCCTCAGGTTCGCCCTGGAGGAATAGCATTACCTGTTCGTGGCATTGCCCTTCGGTCTTACTTCGGCTCCCAGGGTATTCACCAAGGTGCTGGCGGGTGTTATGGCTCTGCTGAGAGCTCAGGGCATTCGCATTCTTCCCTATCTGGATGACATTCTTATCACTTCTCCGTCCTTCCAACAGGCAGAGCTGGATACTCAGCGGGTGGTGACCACACTGGAATCATTCGGCTAGGTGATCAACCACTCCAAATCTTCCCTGTCTCCCTCTTTGCTGAAGCCTTTTCTGGGCATGAATCTAGATACAGCTCGGGCCAGGATCTTTCTTCCTCAGCAGAAGGTGGACAGTCTGCAAGCGCTAGCTCAGCTCCTTCTGTCCTGCCCTCATCCTTCCATCAGGCAGGGAATGCAGCTGGTGGGCCTGATGGTGTCCTGCTTCGAAGCGGTTCCTTATGCTCAGTTTCACATGAGGCCTTTTCAACTCCACCTCTTGTCTGTATGGGACAGGGACCCTGTGTCCCTGGATCAGGCTTTGGTTTTGTCCCCCCTAGCCAGGCGGTCCCTCTTGTGGTGGCTGGACTCAAGGAACCTGTTGGTGGGCAGATCTTTTCTGGCCCCTTGCTGGGAGACAGTCACCAAGGATGCCAGTCTGACAGGTTGGGGGGGCTTCTGGAGATCCCTATCATTCCAGGCGCAGTGGGGCCCTCAGGAGGCCCACACCCCTATCAACGTTCTGGAACTGAGGGCAATCAGGTTGGTTCTAGCCTGCTTGACCCCCGCACCTTCGGGGTCGGGCTGTCCAGGTACTCTCAGACAACCAGACGGCGGTTGCCTACATCAATCATTAGGGAGGGCCCCGGAGCAAGGGGGCCCTCAAGGAAGTGTCTCTGATCCTGTCCTGGGCAGAGGACAATGTTCCCTGCATCTCAGCTCTGTACATTCCGGGGGTGGAGAATCTGGAGGCAGACACTCTGAGCAGGGGGACTTCTCACCTGGGGGAATGGTCCCTCAGCATCAGGGTGTTTCGCTCTCTGTGTCACCTTTGGGGTCAGCCAGATGTGGATCTGTTTGCGTCCCGTCACAATCACAAGCTTCCAGTCTTTGTGTCTCTGTCCCAGGACCCTCTGGCCTTAGCCATGGATGCTCTGACAATGCCCTGGCAGGGTTTTCAGCTTCTGTATCTTTCCCCTGTTGGGCAGGGTTCTGCGAAAGATAGCTCAGGAAGGGGTGCCAGCAATACTGGTGGCCCCTCGTTGGCCAAAAAGAGTGTGGTTCGCATACATAGTACAGCTGGCGGTAGATCAGTAAGACCTGCCCAGGGATCCAGACCTGCTCACTCAGGGGCGGCTACGCTACCCCAATTTACAAACCCTGGCTTTAATGGCCTGGCTGCTGAAACCTCCATCTTAATGGAAAAGGGGCTGCCTGCCTCTGTTGTTAACACCATGATCAGGGCTAGAAAAAAGTTCTTCCATCTAGTATAGGGTTTGGCGTACCTACATTGTCTGGTGTGAGGCTAAGTCTCTTCCCTGTCGTGTGTTTTCTATTCCTAGGATTCTGGAATTTCTCCAACATGGTTTGGATCTGGGACTTCAACTCAGCACTCTGAAAGGTCATGTGTCTGCCTTGGCTGTTTTCTTTCAGAGATCTTTTGCTCAGCATCATCTGGTCAAGACCTTTTTCCAGGGGGTTACTCATGTGTGCCCCCCACGTAAGCCTATGTTACCAGTCTGGGACTTGAACTTGGTCCTATCTGCCTTGCAGGGGCCTCCGTTTGAGCTTGTGCATGAGGTTGCTTTGTCCATTCTTACGCTTAAGGTAGTCTTTTTGGTGGCTATCACTTCTGTTAGGCGTGTTTCTGAGTTGGCGGCGATTTCCATCAAGCCCCCTTACTTTGAGAGACACCAGGACATGGTGGTGTTTCGCTTTAAAGTGGACCAACACCCAGGATTTTGACTATCCTGGGTCTTGGTCCACTTCGGTGGGGCACCCCCGATCGGGGTGCCCCGCTGTGTGAAACCCCCCCTAACCCCCCGAATAACTCACCTCTCCCCACTCCCAGCGCCAACGTACAAGGAACGTCTAAGCGGCCGCCGCCGCCGCCGCCTCCCTCGCGTCACTTTTGACGCGCGCGCGCGCCCACGCCGGCCATTCGCAGACGGCCGGCGCGGGTGCGCGCACGCCTACAGGGGCGCGAGGGAGGCGGCGGCGGCCGGCCGCCGCCGAAGATGAGGTAGGTGAGTTGGGGTGTTTGGGGGGGGTTTCACCCCGCGGGACATCCCGATCTCGGATGTCCCGCGGGGTGGGGGGTGATCGGCCCGGGAATCTTATAGATTCCCGGGCCGATCACCCGTGGGTGTTGGTCCACTTTAAACCAGATTTTCTGCCAAAAGTTGTGTCTGCTTTTCATCTCAATCAGGACATTGTTCAGCCTTCTCTGTGCCCTAATCCTAGTAACCCTAAGGAGAGGGCTCTACATTCCTTGGATGTGTTTAGGAACCTGAAGTTCTATTTGGTGGCTACTGAGCCCTTCAGGAAGACTGATGCTCTTTTTGTGGTCCCTTCTGGTCCTAAGAAGGGTCTGGCTCCAGCTAAGTCTACCACCAGCAAGTGGATCCGTCAGGCTGTGATTCAGGCCTATTCTGCTAAAGGGAAGGACCCTCCCTTCCTCCTCACTACTCATTCCACTCGTGCTATTGGTGCCTCTTGGGCCTTTCAGCACCAGGCTTCTGTTGAACAAGTTTGCAAGGCCGCTACTTGGTCTTCTGTTCATACTATTCTTAGTATACAGTACGTCCTGCTCCAGATAGATTACTTACACTTGGGTTATCCTCCGCCAGATGGCGCTGCACTGCAGAGACATGTAAAACAGGCTCCTCCCGGCCCCTCAAATACCCGGGGACCTCCCACAAATCCTCAGATTTCTCTGCAGTGCTTACTGCGAAGACATGAAATTATCACTCTCTCGCAGGTGAGCGGGGCTATTAGCCTGCGGCCCTGTTGGACTATTCCCACCCGTCCTTCGTGTGATGTGCCTCCCAGCCTGGGCTGCGCTGGTCGGGTGAAGGTAGGCGGCACCATGTGTGCTTAAGGAGCCCTGCTCCACCGCAGTCCCCCACCAAAGGGTAGGCGGTATAGGCTGATAGTGAGCCTTTATGGGATGCCCCGCCCGCATTATTGTCAGGTGCTCCGTGTAGCGGTGGGTCCTGTACAGAGGGCCGCCATCCTTCCTCATTCTCCCTGTAGCCTTCGGGAGGGAAAGAAGGGGGGGGTGTGGGTTAGCGTGTATCGTGACTCGCGGATACAGCGTTTTCTCTTGTCTTTTGACTAGTATATGTGGCGTCAGCCGGCGCGCTGACTTGTAATTTCCTTACTATTGCAAATGCCGTCGCCGCGCGCGTCTTTTCCTTCATTTGGATGTTCCGCACCGGGCGGCGGCGTTACCTCAGACGCTTCTGCGTTCTCATTGGCTGCTTGTCGGTGGACTTCTCACTTTTCGGGGGGGGGGGGGGGCCTGGCCTGGCCCGCCCTTCGAGGTACTCTCGGCGCCATGTTGTCAGGTCACGTGCGCGTGTGACGTTCTTACTTACCGCGGTCCGTAAGTGCCCTCGCGGGCAGCTTTATACTCATTGTACAGTGTGTTTGGTTCTGACACCCCTTCTTCTCATTGTGTCTTTCAGAGGGTGAATCCATTGGCTTCTCCCGGCCAGTGTAATTGATAGTTGGGCCTTGTATAATTACTCCCACTTCCCATTGGGGCATCCAGGGTTGCTTCATAGCGTCAATCCCTACTGGCACATTGTGCCTAATAATCACCATTTGTAAAGCGCTACGGAAGATGATGGCGCTATATAAATAAACAATAATAATAATAATAATATGGAGGCAACCCAGGATAGTGTTACTGGGGTCCCCTTGGGACAAGACCGGCTGTGTGTAATGTGTGGACAGCCTCATGCTGACGCTGACAAGGCGTGGGTCTGTGTACCCTGTGCTGAGCAGGTGCTTGCATTGCAATCTGGCCTGCCAGTGGCTGCACCTCGTTTCACTTCACCTACTCCCCCCAGCTTAAATCTCACTCCTGTTGAGTTGCATACTTGTGGGGATTCTCAGCCTGATGTGTCTTCTAGACTGCCTACTGCGGAACAGATTATTGCGAGGTTATAGCGTGTAAGGGCCCTGGTAAGAAGCGGCACTTGACGCCTAATGTTACTGTTTTCCCTATGGGATCTCAGGAGTTTATGAATCTGTGTGGCTATACCCCATCTAATGAAGGAGAACTCTTTTCTGATTCAGGCTCATCTGATGAGAGACCAAGGGGTCATGACGGCTCTGACCCCTGGGCCCCGGATGACACTGACAGATTATTGACCCAGATCTTTGAGGTTCTGTCTATCTCTCTCCCTGGTGTGGCTCCCAGGCAAAAAGGGGAGCTTTTCCATACAGCAACATCAAGTTTGGATGTTCTAGAGCAGGCACATTTCCATAACCTTGTGCTCAAGGAATGGGAGTGCCCCAGTAAACTTCCCGGGGTTCCAAGGGGTTGGGATAGGAAGTATCCCTTTCCCGCTGAGGTGGTCAGATGTTGGTCACCCCCCCCCCCCCCCCGAGGTGGATGTCCCAATCCTAGGGCTATCTAACACCCCTATCTAACACCCCTGTCATGCATTCCCCTGATTCTACTACCCTGCGGGATGCTGAGGACCGGCGCATTGACCAGCTGGCCTCCCACGCCTTTGCATGTGCGGGGACGGCGCTGCGCCCGGTCTGTGCCTCTGCTATTACTGCTGTGGCCACTAGAACTCTTATCAGAAATATGTTTGATAGTGCCACTGATGATCTCCCTTGTGAGGTGTTTAATGCACTCTTCAGTTGTGATGTTTTTGTAAATTTTGTCCTATTGGCATTGGATGACACCATCAGAATGGGTGCCAGAACTTCTGCCCTCGTGGTGGCTATACGCCGCTTGGTTTGGCTGTGACAGTGGGGTGCTGACAATGCTGGGCTTCCTTTTAAGGGGCTACGCCTGTTTGTGGCCCGTCTAGACCTTTTTTCTAAGAGAGGTAAGTTACCCCAGCGCAGACGGCAGTCTCGGCCCCTTCGGGGCCAGGGCTCCACTTCACCCTCCCTACCATGGTGCTAAACAAGAAGGGGTGTCCTTCGCGGGGGCTCGTGCAGATTCCTGGCACAGGAGCAGAAGACAACGTCCTGGCTCCTCCTGGGGGGCTAAGCCCAAATCCTCTCCCAAGCCCTCTCAGGCATGATGGGGCGCCCTCGCCCGTCAGGGTGGGGGGACGGCTGCGGCACTTTGCTCAAGTCTGGAGGCATCATGCCTCAGACCGGTGGATTCAGGAGGTAGTGTCCTCCGGCTACAAGATAGAGTTTGCTGTGCGGCCTCCCCCAAGATTCATCAGGTCCCGGATCCTCCAGGACCCTGTCTCAGCTCAGGTGTTGGCGCAGGCCGTGGAAGGCCTGCTGGGTCTGGGGGTCATTTGCAGATTTCCCTTAAGAGACAGAGACAAGGGGCTCTACCCCCAACCTCTTCACAGTTCCCAAAAAAGATGGGTCAGTCTGGCCCATTCTGGATTTAAAGATCTTCAACAAATTTGTCAAGAACAGGCGTTTTCGCATGGAAACTCTGCGCTCAGCCATCAGCTCCTTGCGCCCAGGGGGTTTCATGACGTCTGTGGACATCAAAGACGCTTACCTTCACATCCCTGTGTTTTCAGGACACCAAGGTTCCTCAGATTTGTGTTGGAAGATCAACATTGCCAATTTGTGGCCTTGCCATTTGGCCTCTCTTCAGCTCCCAGAGTGCTCACCAAGGTGCTGGCGGGGGTGATGTCAAGGGGCATCCGCGTGCTGCCCTACCTGGATGACATACTCATCACCTCTCGGTCTCTACAGCAGGCAGAGTTGAACACTCAGCTGGTGGTGGTCACCCTGGAGTCCTTCGGCTGGGTGATCAATCACCCCAAGTCTTCTCTGTCCCCTTCCTCGGTGACCCCGTTCCTGGGACTGATTCTGGATACGGTTCAGTCAAGGATATTCCTTCCTCAACAGAAGGTGGAAGCTCTAACTGCGCAGGTGAGGTTCCTGCTGTCGTGTCTCCATCCCTCCCTCAGGCAGGGAATGCAGTTGGTGGGCCTGATGATGGCGTGCTTCGAGGCAGTGCCTTTTGCTCAGTTCCATTTGAGGCCTCTACATCTTCACCTTCTGTCAGTTTGGGACAAGGACCCAACGTCCTTGGACGAGGTCTGTGTGCTCCCTCTCCCTTGGTCAGGAGGTCTCTTTCGTGGTGGCTGGACCCCAGGAACTTGCTGGGGGGCAGGTCCTTCTGGCCCCCTCCTGGGAGACGGTCACCAAGGATGCCAGTCTTGTCGGGGGGGGGGGGGGATTCTGGTAGTCCCTGCGGTGCCAGGGGAGGTGGGGGCTCAGGAGGCCGACCACCTGCAGGTCTGTCTGTGCAGGTGCGCTCAGACAACAGAACGGCGGTTGCATACATCAGCCATCAGGGAGGGACCCGGAGCAGGGGCGCCCTCCAGGAGGTGTCGCGGATTCTGACATGGGCGGAGGCCAATGTTCAATGCATTTCGCCTGTGTACATCCCCGGGGGCAGAGAGTCTACTGGCAGACTCTCTGAGCAGGGGGACCTCTCGTCAGGGAGAGTGGTCCCTCTGCAACAGGGTATTCCAGTCCCTGTGTCACCGTTGGGGTCTACCAGATGTGGTTTGCGTCCCGTCACAATTACAAGCTCCCGGCCCTTGTCTCCCTGTCTCAGGATCCTCTGGCCTGGACCACGGATGCTCTGTCCATGTCATGGCAGGAATATCTGTTCCTGTATGTCTTTCCTCCATTCCCCTCGCTGGGCAGGGTTCTGCACAAGATTGCTATGGAAGGGGTTCCAGCGATTCTGGTCGCCCCCAGGTGGCCAAGAAGAGTGTGGTTCACAGACGTGGTGCTGATGATAGTACACCAGTACGTTCTGCCAGGGGTGCCATATCTGCTCACTCAGGGCCCCTTACGCCATCCCAATTTACAAACTCTGGCTTTGCGGCCTAGCTGCTGAAACCTCCATCTTGATGGAGAAAGGCTTGTTCGTCTTGGTGGTTGATACCATGGTGAAGGCTAGGAAGAAAGCCTCTTCTTCCATCTATCACAGGGTACGACGTACCTACTTTGACTGGTGTGAGTCTAGGTCTCCTCCCTGTCGGGTGTTGTCAGTTCCCAGGGTTCTGGAGTTCTTACAGCATGGGTTGGAGTCGGGACTCCAACTCAGTGCTCTGTAGGGTCAGGTGTCTTCCCTGTCTGTTTTTTCTTTCAGAAATATTTTGCTCAGCATTCTTTGGTTAAGACCTTTTTCTAGGGGGTTACTCAGGTGCGTCCCCCACGTAAACATATGGCCCCTGTTTGGGATTTGAACTTGGTTTTGTCTGCCTTGCAGGGTGCTCACTTTGAACCTATACAGGATGCTGCTCTGGCTGTACTTACCCTCAAGGTTGTCTTCTGGTGGCCATTACTTCGGTCAGGCCTGTGTCTGAGTTGGCGGCTTTGTCTATTCAGCCCCCATACTATGAAAGACACCAGGACAAGGTGGTGTTCCGCTTTAAGCCAGACTTTCTGTCTAAGGCAGTGTCTGCCTTTCATTTAAATCAAGATATTGTCCTTTCTTCAGTGTGCCCTAATCCTAGCAACCCTTAGGAAAGGGTTCTGCATTCCTTAGATGTGGTCAGGTGTCTGAAGTATTACCTGGTAGTCACAGCGTCCTTCAGGAAACCTGATGCTCTTTTAGTGGTCCATTTGGGCCCAGGAGGGGTTTGGCTCCTGCCAAGTCTACTATTAGCGAATGGATTCGCCAGGCTGTGAGTCAGGCCTATTCTGCTAAGGGGAAGAGTCCTCCCTTCCACCTTATTGCTCATTTTGCTCCTGCTATTGGTGCCTCTTGGGCCTTCCAGCACCAGGCTTCTGTTGAACAAGTTTGCATGGCCGCTACTTGGTCTTCTGTTCATACCTTTTCTAAGTTTTACAAGGTTGATGTTAGGGCCTCAGCTGATGCTGTTTTTGGCCGCAAGGTTTTGCAGGCGGCAGTGGTTTAAACTGTCTGCTGTTACCTTTTTTGTTGGGGATCCCACCCTACTTTATGGACACTGCTATTGGATGTCCCAAGTGTAAGTAATCTATCTGGAGCAGGACGTACTGTATACTAAGAATAATACAATTCTGTGAAATACTCACCTGTAGAATTGGCATTATAAGTATACAGTATGTCCTGCTCCACCCCACCCTGGTTTTTGCATTATTCTGGATCCCCTGTATGGTGATTGTTATTGTTATAGTTACCAGTTTTTGGGTGGTTAAATTCTCCCGGCTTCTTGTTCACTGCTTTTCAATGCTGGGGATTTGTGGGAGGTCCCCGGGTATTTGAGGGGCCGGGAGGAGCCTGTTTTACATGTCTCTGCAGAGGATAACCCAAGTGTAAGTAATCAATCTGGAGCAGGACGTACTGTATACTTATGTTACCAATTCTACAGGTGAGTATTTCACAGAATTGTATTTTTTCTAAGTTTTACAAGGTTGATGTTAAGGCCTCAGCTGATGCTGCTTTTGGCCGCAAAGTTCTGTAGGCGGCAGTGGTTTAATCTGCATGTTGTTGCTTTTGGGGATCCCACTCTACCTTACGGACACTGCTATTGGATGTCCCAAACGTAAGGAATTCTCTCTGGAGCAGGACGTGCTGTATACTTAGAATAATACAATTCTGTGATTACTCACCTGTAGAATTGGTATTATACGTATACAGCACGTCCTGCTCCACCCCGCCCTTGTTTTCATTATTCTTAGTGCCTCTGTATGGTCGTTGTTATCATGGTTAAAATTGTTTGATTATGGGTGTTCTTCTCCCGGCCTCTTGCTAACTGCTTGTCAATACTGGGGATTTTGTGGGAGGTCCCTGGAATATAAGGGGCCGGGAGGAGCCACTTTTTTTTGCTGTCTCTCCAGTCCAGCGCCATCTTGTGGCTGTATAACCCAAACGTAAGGAATTATCTCTGGAGCAGGATGTGCTGTATACGTATAATACCAATTCTACAGGTGAGTAATTACAGAATTGTATTTTTTCCTATTTAAACATGACTGTATAGGTACATTTGGGCGCTGCAATTTTTGTTACATTGGCTGCCGTGGAAACTATATCTTAAAAATTGATCTTGACTACTGCTAGCAAACGTATATGGAATCTTGTCTTCCCTTCACCGCAGCCTCTTATTTAAAGGTCAGATGGATGGGCCAACACAGTTTGACTATACTGCATGCAACATTTTGCTGGACATTACCCCCATACTTACAGGATCCTGTTTGTTATAGGAAGCAGTAAACAGTGAAAATAGATGAGCAAGATTTTTTCTTTAAAGAAGCCAACAATATTTAAGCACAAGGCTTCACGAATACCTACGTAGCGTAATGCCCGAGAAATACTACTAACTGTTTTTAAAAACCTACAGCTGCCAGATATCCATGATATTGGTGCTTCTTTTTTGGCCAAGTGTTGGGTTGCAGTAGGGAACAGACATGTATTGCTTTGTGCGGTATTGAACAGTGTGTCAGGTGTGTGAATTGCCAGAATTGCTCAAAAGAAATGAAAACTCCTTTGTTAGGTAGAGTTCAGCCCAAGCAAATAGGCCCAGGTACATGAAATGTATTAAGGTATGCACGGTGCACTTACAAACTGCTGGTTCTTTATTCAGATTTTTTTAAATGATCACTAAATTTTGTACTGGTATTTGATCTCTGTGGTAATGTGATTTTGAAATAAATAATAAAGGAAAATATTGTAACTTTAATTGGTTTTGTAATTTTCTGGGAATGCTTTGTTTCTGCGACAAGTGGCTGAGGAACCCCTGACCTGGTCCAGATAGAAATGACAGAAGACGTACCCTATTTTCGCTCTATAAGACATAAATAGGATTTAGAGGAGGAAAATAAGAAAAAAAGGCAAAAAGTGGCATTCCCCTATTCTCCATAGGCAGTGTGGCCTGCCCCCCCCCCCCGATTCCCCATAGGCAGTTTGGTGTTCCCCCTCCTCCCATTCCCCATAGGCAGTTTGGTGTTCCCTTCCTCCCATTCCCCATAGGCGTTTAGTGTCCCCCCCCCCCCCCCTTCCATTCCTCATAGACAGTGTGGCATTCCCCCCTCATATTCCCCATAGAGATTGTGGCATTCCCCCCCCATCCCATTCCCTATAAGCAGTGTGGCATTCCTCCATCTAATTCCCCATAGGCAATGTGGCATTCCCTCTTCCCATTCCCCATTAGCAGTATGGTATCCCGCCCATTTCCTATTAGCAGTGTGGCATTCCTCCATCCAGTTCCCCGTAGGCAGTGTTGCATTCCACCCATTTTATTCCCCATAGGCAGTGTGGCATTCCTCCATCCAATTCCCCATAGGAAGTGTGACATTCCCCCTCCCATTCCCTATAAGCAGTATGGCATTTCCCTATCCAATTCCCTGTAACCAGTGTGGCATTCCTTCTTCCTATTCCCCATAAACAGTGTGACATTCCCCCTTCCTATTCCCCATAGGCAGTGTGGCACCCCCCATTCTCCATAAACAGTGTGGCATCGCCCTTCCCATTCCCTAACAGTGTGGCATTCCCCCATCCCATTACCCATAGACAGTGTGGCATTTACCCCTCCCATTCCTATAAGAAGTATGGTATTCCCCCATCCAATTCCCTGTAACCAGTGTGGCATTCCTTCTTCCTATTCCCCATAAACAGTATGACATGCCCCCCTCCTATTCTCCATAAACAGTGTGGCATCGCCCTTCCCATTCCCTAAAAACAGTGTGGCATTCCCCCATCCAATTCCCTGTAAGCAGTATGGCATTCCCCCATCCAGTTCCCTGTAAGCAGTGTGGCATTCCTCCCACCCAGTCCTCATTGACAGTGTGCCATTACCCCATTCCCTATAGGCAGTGTGGCATTCTCCCCATTCCCTATAGCCAGTGTGGCATTCTCCCCATCCCATTCCTCATAGGCAGCGTGGTATTCCCCCTCCCAATCCCTATAGGCAGTGCAGAATTACCCCCTCCCATAGGCAGTGTGGTATTCACATGTCCCAGTGCTTCCGCGCTGCTGGCCAGGCTGCCACACCACGGGAGGCCAGAACATGGAGGAATGGCGGGTGCTGTCACCGTCCCTGACACTGCTTCATCTGGCCAGGCACACACAAACCCCCGACTCCCTGTAGCGGGTGGGCATGGTCTGTGCTGACCCACTGCAGGTAGCCGTTTTTATTTTACATTTGCCCCATAAGGCGCATACACATTTTACCCCCACTTTTGGGGGAATAAAAGTGTGTGAAAAATACATTATTTAGAGAGGAGCAAACAGCAGCCCTGGACTATAGTCTCTCGTGGGGCAACCTGTGCATGCACCGTGGAAAAGAAGGAAAGGTGAGTTTACGGCGATCTAGAGGGATACACACAAATATCGGTATGCACCAGACAGGAGTTATCAAACCTAGGACAGCATCATTTGATTTTCAAACTCGTGATTGTTTTAGCCTATTACATCTACTAGCTTAGAAAGATTTGAATATAAAAAAGGCAACTAGGTTATTTATCTCGTATACCACATGCAGTCTTTTGTGCTCTAAATCTTAGGAAGGGGAATGTGGCATATGCCCCCTCTGTCACTGTGATTGAGGGTGGGGATGGGGTCCTCTCCACCAGTTTGCTTTTCACCTAAAGAATCTCCGGCATTCCATGTAGTCTGAAGCCAGAGATTGGGGCAGACAAAAGGTGAGTATTGAGCATGTGCTACAGCAGGCAGAGACCTTGATGTGACGGGGCAGGCTTACTCATGGCACCGCATGATGTGGGTCAGCTTTGATGGTCATGTTGGGAGCATAAAGTTTGTTATATTACCAAAGTGTGGTGGACTAGTATAAATTCCCCTGGGATGTATATGTGAGCTATGAGGAGCTATGGTGACCCAAGAAGGCTTTGGGAAGGCAGTACCTTAAAGAGAGTAGCAAGAATATGATGCGTCAGGTAAGAAACAATATTCACAGGGCTTTTAGCCAGACCTTTCCTGACCAGAGACCTGGGAAGGGCAGGGGGTGTCTGAGGACATAGGAAAGCTCTCTTTTCCCTCCACATTTGTTTGGTGGAGTGGGACAAATCTTCACCAAATTGGTCTCTGCCTTTGAAGAGGTACTGTCACCCAAATACACTTGAAGCCAAAAGCCATTTCAGATTGTAAGGATGCTCTTATGACTAAGTGAACAGCTTCTCTTGCTTGCCGTGTCAGAGGCCCCAAACATTTATCTATGTTTTAATAGCAATCTTTACAAGGATAAATGCAAAAGCATTCCAAGCTATAGCTCATATAGCAAGGTGTAGTAGACACAGTAGGCTTTCCCCTAAATTAAAATGAAAAAATGAAATTTAAAGGACCCCGAGGCACCAAAAGGCACCCTTCGCTTCCTTGTAGTCTGGTTGACTGTGAATCCTGAGAAATGGGTCTCTATAGATAGGACAAAACTCTGGACAACATATACAATGCATGGACCGTCACTGGTGGCCTAATGAGTTGTCGAATGAGGCAGAAGCAGTCGTATTGTAGGATAACCAACCTCAGCCCAAAAGAAGGGTTGGTAGGGTCCCTGTGGGATCAGGACATTTTGTTAAGTGAGATATGGCAGACAAGATATGAATGTATGTGAAGAGTGTCTGCCTTTTGCTGCAGATGGGCCTGGACCTTGAACAAAAGCTTCTTTGTTCTTAAAGTTAGAAAGAGACAACCCTTCAACCTCAAATAAAAAATCTTGGGATTTGGTCCGACTTGGTATGCCCCACCTTATTGCTCAAAACTCATTTTTTTCCGTTCCCACTGCGCATGTGTGAGCCATTCAGCAGCTCGCACTCCATTCATATTTTATTTGCTGCTCTGAAAGGCAAGTAAATCTGAATGGAGCACGTACTCAGATTGCATTCCCACTCACCTCTAGCTGTGGGGCATGTCTGTGCCAACCAATCAGACTCCTGTTGCACCTAGAGGTAAAGGTATAGTGGGAATGCTTTATGCCAACAGATTATAAGCAATGTAAAATGCCTTCCCCTGGATCATCAACCCAAATACCTTTCCTCCCTGAGAAAGACTTAATTCAACCTTGGTATGGAGATCTCCCCTCCATGGTCTCTGCGGGTGTTGGTGTCTGTTATATGATAGGCAGGAAGGGGGGGGGGGGGCATCCAGAACACTGAAGCCCCCCAAAAGCCCATAAATCTTACCTTTCCCTTGCTCCTCTGCCCAGAATCCAGCACAGTGATTGGCCGCCGTGCAGCCAGTCGCTGCGCTGGATTACTGATGGGGGGACCAGGGGAAAGGTAAGATATACAGTTGTTCTGGGGGGGGGCGCTCCAGCAGTCTGGCTGCCCCCACCCCTGTCTATCATATAGCAGCAGAGATCCAACACACACGCTGAGTGGGTATTGATCTGCTTTAATAAAAACACTACAGTTCAACCTCTCTCCTCCCAGGGATGAAAAATCATTAATCAAAAACACATTAAACAACATTTGTTGGTGGGGGACATATTGTCTCAAAAATTGTGATTATTCTTTGCTTCAGACCCCTCTCACTGTTGTGGAAGAAAATGGATTCAGCAGTGAAAAATACCGTTTTGTGAGTACTCACCTGAAAAATGGATATTGTTGGTGTGCCACACACCCCGCTTCACTTTTAAATATTCTTCACTTATTGGGTTAACTCACCGCCAGGTGACGCTGTGCAGAGAGGAAGTCTTGTAACGAGCCCCCTTCCGGCCTATATATACCTGGTACCTCCCTTCAATCACCAGTATATTAAAAAAGCAGAAAGACAAGGTACCAGTATTCCACCGGTAACCTCAAAATCAATTTGATATAAAATAAAAAGCTTCACCATATAAAGGCTTCGGAAATACCGAAAAGGGTGGGAGTGAAGCGGGGTGTGTGGCACACCAACAATATCCATTTTTCAGGTGAGTACTCACAAAATGGTATTATTCTTGGTGTGCCACACACCCCGCTTCACTTTTAAATATTCTTCACTTATTGGGACATCCAAAAGCAGTGTCCACAAGGGATGGGCATCTCAAGGCCAGGTGAAGCATAACTTAAATGACTGCAGTCTGCAGAAATTTGCGGCCAAAAACAGCATCCGCTGAGGCCCGCACATCAACTTTGTAAAACTTAGAAAAAGTGTGAACAGAAGACCAAGTGGCGGCCTTACAAACTTGTTCCACAGAAGCTTGGTGCTGAAAAGCCCAGGACGCCCCAACCGCACGAGTAGAATGAGCAGTGATACGAAAAGGGGGAACTTTCCCCTTAGCAGAATAGGCCGCAGTAACGGCCTGACGTATCCACTTGCTAATGGCAGATTTGGCTGGTGCCAAACCCTTCTTAGGCCCATGGGGCACAACAAAAAAGGCATCCGTCTTACGAAAAGGAGACGTGATAATCAAGTAGTACTTAACACAGCGTACTACATCCAAACAATGCAAAACCCTCTCTTTGTCATTCTTAGGATTAGGACACAAGGAGGGAAGAACAATATCTTGGTTCAAATGAAAAGTAGAAACAACCTTAGGAAGAAAGTCTGGCTTGAACCGAAAGACCACTTTATCTTGATGCCTCTCAAAGTAGGGCGCCTGGATAGACAAGGCCGCCAACTCTGAGACACGCCGGACTAAAGTGATAGCTACCAAGAAGACAATCTTCTGAGTCAGGGTAGACAAAGCAATATCTTGCAGAGGCTCAAAAGGAGGAGCCTGTAGAGCAGAAAGAACCAAATTCAAATCCCAAACCGGGAGTAATGGTTTCCTGGGAGGCCGCACATGCGTAACCCCCTGGAAAAAAGTTTTAACTAAAGAATGAAGCGCAAAACGCTTCTGAAAAAAGATAGATAAGGCAGAAACTTGCCCTTTCAAAGTACTTAGCTGAAGACCAGAGTCCAACCCAGATTGTAAAAACTCCAGAATCCTGGAGACCGAAAAGACCCTACAAGGAAAAGATCTTATCTCACACCAAGCGATATAGGCTTTCCAAGTCCTATAGTAGGTGACGGAAGAAGACCTCTTCCGGGCACTGATCAGAGTCTTAATGACTGAATCAGAAAGACCCTCCTCCTTCAGGATGGAGGTTTCAGCAGCCAGGCCATCAAACCCAGCGCTGGTAAATTGGGGCAACACAATTGACCCTGAGTGAGCAGATCGGGCCGAAGAAGCAGAACGAACTGGTCCACTGCCAGCCGAACGATGTCTGCAAACCTCACTCGCCTTGGCCACCTTGGGGCCATGAGAACGGCGGACACCTATTCCAAAGCCAACTTCTGAAGCACCCTGCCCAGCATGGGCATCGGAGGAAACAGGTATAGAAATCCCAGAACTCCCCAGCTCAGGGACATGGCGTCCACTGCCAGAGCCAGAGGAACCTGGGAGAGCGACACGAAGTTCGGGAGCCTGTGATTGTAACGAGAGGCAAACAGGCCCACCTCCGGGGTCCCCCACCTGAGACACAGTGAGCGAAACACCTGAGGATGGAGAGCCTATTCCCCCAGATGGGGAGAGCCCCTGCTCAACCGGTCCGCTACCTGGTTCTTCACCTCTGGAATGTAAACCGCCGAGAGACAAGGAACATGGGACACCGCCCAGGTCAGGACCAGGGACACTGCTCTGAGAGCACTCAGACTGCGAGTCCTTCCCTGAAGACCGATATAAGCAACCGCTGTTTGATTGTCTGAACGTATCTGGACCGGAAGGCCCAGAACGAGCTGTGTCAGGAGAGCACGCACCTGACGGATGGTTCTCAGTTTCAGAATATTGATGGGTAAGTGGGGCCTTTGAGGTCCCCACTGCCCCTGAAACTGCAGCTCCTTCCAGAATCCGCCCCATCCCGACAGACTGGCGTCCGTGGTGACAATTTCCCAAAGGAGGGTCAGGAAGGACCTGCCCTACACAAGATTGGTCGAGACCAACCACCACAGGAGGGACTGCCGGACCCGGGAGGACTACTGGAAGGACTGATCCAGCGACCGAGGCTGCTGGTCCCAAGACGCTAACAGAAAAAGCTGAAGCGTTCTCATGTGAACTTGGGCAAAAGGAAGAAACACTCTGTGTTGATGAGAGTCCAGGCCGGGACGAACCGACCCATCTTTCTCGGGGACTGCGAAAAGATTGGAGCAGAAAACGAGGCCCATCTCTAAGCGCGGCACCGGCCGGATGACCGCCATCTCTAACAGATTCCTTACCGACGGCAGGAGCCCCTGCGTGGCCAAAGGATCGATGGGCACCCGAGACCGAACGAACCGTGAAGGAGGGTGAGACCCGAATTCCGGGTCGCAACCGGCCGACACTACCTCCTGGATCCATCTGCCTGGAACCACCTGGTTCCAAACCTGGGAGAAGTGTCGCAATAGTCCCCCCACCCGCACGGGTGAGGGCAGCCCCTCATTGTTGAGTGGGCTTATCAGCAGGTTTGGGCTTGGTGCCCCAGGACTGAGCGGACCGGCCACGGCCCCTCCCCCGAGTCCAACCTGCACCTCTGGTAGCGGGAAAGGAAGCACCCCTACCCGCTCTGAATCCTCGAAAGGAAGGCCTACCGGAACCTGCCCCCCTAAAGGGGACACGAGGCCTCTTGCGTTGTGGCATCTTACCACCCTTTGCGACTGAATCAATTTTCTCCCCAAACAGACGCAACCCCAAAAAGGGGAGAGCTGTGAGCACCCTTTTAGAAGCCGCGTCCGCTGACCACTGACGCAGCCATACTGACCTGCGAATAGCCACCAGCATAGCCGCTGCCTTGCTACTCATAGCCAGTGCATCGTCCTGAGCGGATAGGACATAG
The DNA here is from genome assembly GCA_027917425.1 of Gastrophryne carolinensis. NCBI lineage: Eukaryota > Metazoa > Chordata > Amphibia > Anura > Microhylidae > Gastrophryne > Gastrophryne carolinensis. Next base: position 306,074,524 of record CM051234.1, on the reverse strand, counting down.
GACACGAAAGATTCACACTGCTTAAGCGCAGTAAACTGTTTACAAGCGGGATTGAGATCCTCATACAGCCCCTGAATTAAAGACTTAATCGCCAATAGCAGAAGGGCTGAAGCACATACTGGGCGCAACGCTGACCCGGAGTAAATAAAGCCATGTCGCGCGTATTGGTCAATCCGACGATCTTCCCCATCTTTAGGGACAGTGGTCTCAGCAGACTGTACCATAGCCATGCTGGAGAGCCCTAGCACAGGGGTATCGACATCAGGAGGGACAGACCAAAGCTTTACCAACTCTGGCGGAAAAGGATAACTCTTTTCCCAACTGGAAGGAATTCCAGATAACCGCGTGGGATGTTCCCATTCCTTAAGAACCACCCTCTCAAAGTGGTGTTGTCTGGGAAAAACCCAACGCGGCTGAGGCTCCTTAAACAACTGACCCTTTGGCAGGGTGGCCGCCTCAGGTGGATCTAAATTCAAAATTTTAAACATTTGAGCCAGAATGGAGGGGGTGACAACCCCCTCCGACCAATCGCCAATCACATCAGCCTCAAGCTGATCTGTAGGCTCATCTGACTCCAACGGGAATTCATCCTCGTCCTAAGACCCATCGGACCATTCCACAGGCTCACATAACTCGTCCTGTGGAGCCGAAGGTACCGGAGTCCGGTGCCTCCGTTTTGCAGCGGCCTTTAACGCTGCTTTAACCGGCACTACTTTCCGGGGGCTGGGCTGTGCCGCCACCTCGGAATGCGAATCCCCACTTTTGGCAGTGCCATGCAGGGTCCGTAACAGGGAGGGAGAGGAAGGAGATGATGAAGGATGCGATGGGCCCGCAGCCGAAGCAACGGACTGGCGCGCAATAGTCTGCTTTGCACAAGGGATGCAGATAAAGACATCATCAGCTGGGAGTAGAGCCCCACAACTTACACACCCCCCGAATGGCTCAGAAGAACCGTTTCCAGCAATTACGGAAGCCTCCATATGGTGATTTATGGTATTCGCAATACTTGGGTCTTTTAAGGCATAAGCCAACCCGGGATGCCCCTTTATTTGTAAATGTCCCGGAAGGGAGGATTTTTTTTTTTTTAAATTAAGTTAAGGTCCCCTTTAATAAAAATATATATATACACACACACAAGCATTTATAATATATCCCAATTAATAGCCAGGCAACATAGAGCCGGAGGGCCACCATAAACAGGGATCCCTGGATCTGTAAGCAAGAGAAATCACAATCAGATCCTCATATGTGTGCAACAATATATAAACATGGCACCAAAGTGCCTTTACAAAATGAACAAAACCATGCCCCCTAATAAAAAATGACTCCCCCCATATTCAATACAAGAGGATATGAAATTCCCACTTAACGGCCCCACCAAGTGGGGCCGCTTACCTGGCCAAGCGAGAGCAGCAGCCGGAGCGAAACAGCAGCCAGCAGCACCGGAGACCAAGTGCGGCCACGCGCCCACGTGACTTCCCCCTTTGAAGGGAAGTGAAACTGGAGCCGCCGCATGACGCCGACGCCGCCGCCGCCACGCCCCCGTTGCCGCGTCACCGGGACCTGCCCCCTACGCTGATCAGTGCAGCCAGTTCAGCTGGGGATTACACCAGATGGGCCACTACACGTGCGCCCAGGCAGCGGAGGGGGGAGGAAGGACACAAGACCGCATAGCGCAGCCTATGCAAAAAGTAAACTTCACACAGTGCCAGCGGGGGGAGGCGGGAGGGGGCCGCTTAAGCAACAGTCTGTCTAAATAAAGCAGCCAGCCACCTCTCAGCGCGGTCTGTCATTCAAGCAGACCTAAACCAAGTGAAACAAAAAAAGTGCACACATGCTGAAATAAACTTAATGCATAACATGAACACACACGTTGAAATAAAGTTATACTAGTGAAAACACACATACTAAATGCACACCCTCAAACCCCCCCCCCCCCCCCCCATAGTGAAGGGAGAAGGGACCATAACAGGAGAGAAAAGGGGCTACGGGGACCCTCGGGACAGGGGCATCCCATTTCCAGATCACCATGCCGGATAGCCGCATTGCCCCACGCATGAGGTCGAGCGGTAGGAGATAAGCTTCTAGGCACTTAAAGTGCCATCTACCATTTGCCCAGTGAGCAGCCTAGGCTGGGAGGCTTCCATTCCACCATCAAGGTATAAACACTCAAACCGGGCAGAAATAGACCAAAAGGGGGGTGCCGGGGTAAAAGCCCCGGCCTACCTGTAAGCAGGAGACTTCCATCTTCTGACTTGTCGTCAAGCAGAGAGAAAAATACTGGTGATTGAAGGGAGGTACCAGGTATATATAGGCCGGAAGGGGGCTCGTTACAAGACTTCCTCTCTGCACTGTCACCTGGCGGCGAGTTAACCCATTAAGTGAAGAATATTTAGAAGTGAAGCGGGGTGTGTGGCACACCAAGAATAGGATAACGTTTCTCCCAACTGGAAGGAATTCCAGTTAACCGCGTGGGATGTTCCCATTCTTTGAGCACAACTCTCTCAAAGTGGTGTTGTCTGGGAAAAACCAAAGGCGGCTGAGGCACATTAAACAACTGCCCCTTAGGCAGGTTGACGGCCTCAGGTGGATCTAAATTCAAAATTTCAAACATCTGAGCCAGAATGGAGGGGGTGTCACGAGAACCCCCTGCAGACAAATCGCCAATAGCATCAACCTCCAGCTGATCTGCCGGCTCATCTGACTCCACCAGAAATTCTCCCTCCTCGTCCAGGGAGCAATCGGACCAATCCACAGGCTCACTTACTTCATCCTGTGAAGCCGGAGGTACAGGAGTCAGGTGCTTCCGTTTCGCAGTGGCTTTTAACCCTGCTTTAACGGAAATTATTTTCTCGAGGTTGGCCAACCGTGCCGCCACCTCGGATTGCAAATCCCCACTCTTGACAATGTCATGCGGGGTCCGGAGCAGGGAGGGAGGGGTAGGGGATGATGGAAGTTGCGAAGAGCCAGCATCCGGAGCCACGGACTGACGCGCAATACTCGCGTATTATCAGAAGCCTCCATATGGTGAATTATAGTATTCGCAAAATTCTGGGTTTAAGGCATAAGCCACCCGGGATGCCCCTTTATGTTAATGTCCCGGAAGGGAGGATTTAATTAATAATAAAGATCCCCTTAAGATAATAGTATATATAATTTTTTTTTTTTTTTTAAATATATACAAGTATATTTATAAATATATAAATATATGTCCCAATTTGAAGAAAAAGAGACTAGCCAGGCAAAATAGAACCGGGAGGCCACTGTATTGAGGGAATCCCAGGATCTGTGGGGAAGACAAACCAACAGTAAGACCCCTATGTAGCGATAACCCTTATCGCCGGAGGGCTTCACCGCCCGAGACGTCCTTTTCCCAATCGTAAGAGGTGCTGCCGGAATTCCAGAGTCGTCCGTGAGGAAACAGGAACAGCCCTTACAAGGGCTAGTGAATTGTAATATAGCGTTTCCCCCAATAAGAGACAGAACTCAGTATTGAGGGTGAAGGTGAAGTGTTTTTATTAGTGCCACTCTAGGCCTTATATACACAAGTCTCCATGCAATGACAACCACACTGACCAATAGCAGCAGGGCAAGCAATCCCTCAACTCTGCCGGTGACGCAATCAGTAGAACAATAGCAGGCTCTAATACAATCAATCAGGACAATGCCATTGACTGTGACGTAATCAACTAACACAATGGCAGCTTATAATACAATCCAAACTACAAAGACATTGCCTGTAACAGTATCAAAATACAATGACATTGTCTGGAACCTAATTAAGAAAAGGCCAGTGAATGACCCGGTGGGCAACTGAATAGTGATGACATCCAAAAGACAGAGCCTCTGTCACACCCTAGAATGGCAACATGCATATAAACAGAACATACCGCCCAAAAAAGTGCTTTAAAGAGGCAAGGAAAAACCTGGCCTCTGAATTACCTCTTATATATATATATATATATATTTTTTTTTTTTTAATATTTTTTAAACAAGTATTATTCCATGCACAGAGACCATGAAACAAATACACGGCCTCACGCAAGGAGAGGCCGCTTACCTTCAGCACAATGGCAGCGGTGGACCGAAGCTGCAGAGCAGGTCCCAGGAAGAGGCGGCAGAGCGGGCAGCAGTAGCGGCAGCAACCGAGACATGCGGCCCCAAGCCCCGCACGCAGCCTCCTAATGAACAAGGAGGAAGTGCGGCTGGGGCCGGTAACGACGCGCCGCCGGACCACGCCCCCACCCCTGACGTCATGCGGGCCCCGCCCCCCCCCCCCGCCAAATACGAAAGTAATCAGAGGGCAACACAAGCCCTCAGAAACAAAGAGAAAGGGGGGAGGGAAAATGGAGACACTAGGCAGCCGGAGCTGCCCCAGAAAATCCAAATGACCCGCACAAGAGACAAGGGGAAGGGGGGAGGGGGAGCTGAAAAGGTCACAGTAAAACCTACAGGCCAGCAAGTTCCCTGCTGCCTGGCGCTCATGCTTCTGCACCATACTAATAGCACAATCACAAAATACAGAAAATCGGTGCTGAGACACAATCAATGCAGCAAGAGTGCAGCTTCCCAGATCATGGAAGACCAAATATATCCCAACAGAAAAGGACTGGATAAAGAGAGAGGTGGACAGAATAAAGGAGATTGAGGAGCTGACAGCAGCTGCTCAGGACAAAGAGGATGAGAATCGGATCATATGGACCTCATGGCACGTGTTCCGAGCCACTGTAGAGTAATAACTAGTCTCACATCTCCCTCGATCATCTGGTGTTCCTTAGGGGCCATGGAGGAGAGCGGGGAGGCGCTCTATGACTCCTAGCGGGGGTCCCCGTTCCCTGTTTTGCCCCCCGCCCTCTGCAGATGTGGCGCTTCCCCCACCCCCTTTTGACTGTTCTATTTATTTTCTCTCTCTTTCACTACCCTTTCCTCTCTCTCTCCTTTATCTTTGTTTTTCCTCTTGGTAAACTCCAGTAGGTCTAGCTTAAGTACGGAGATGCTCCCGACCGATCCCTAGACCATCAAAACACTTGAATCTAACTCAAAAGACCCTTGTCCCTAAGAGTGGGAAAATTAACGTGCCCCCCTGATGCACAGGTGGGGGCCGGAATTAAGACAGTTTGGATAAAAAGGCGAACAGAACCCAAAACCACCATAGAGATTGGTTGGGGCGGGTGGAGCAAGGGCTTACCTTGGGATACCCTGCAACGCCCACACATCTATTTATTGTTAAAAGGGAGTGATCATATCTATATCAGGAGGATGAGAATGATCATATGGGAGGCGGGAGCTGATGAACTGACCTATATGCTGGCTATTTTTCCTGTACTGTCTTACAGTTGATATTTCGCTTGTATACAACCCCTGGGAATAAAGGAAAAAAATATGGAATCATGAAAAACAAACAATATAACACTCCAACACATCACTAGTACTTTGTTGCACCACCTCTGGCTTTTATAACTGCTTGCAGTCTCTGAGGCATTGACTTAATGAGTGACAAACAGTACTCTTCACCAATCTGGCTCCAGCTTTGCAGATAGGAGCCTTGTCATAAACCATTTTATTGAACTTCCACCACAGATTTTCAAGTGGATTGAGATCCGGACTGTTTGCAGGCCATGACATGGCCTTATGTGTCTTCAAGGAATGTTTTCACAGTTTTTGCTCTATGGCAGGATGCATTATCATCTTGAAAAAAGTCATTCCCAAACATCCTTTCGATTTCTTTTAGTATTTCTTAAAGCCAGAACGTTGCCCTTTGAAATGCCTTTAGTTTTTTGTCATGTCTGTGATCTGCTTTTTTTCTACAACTAAACGAACATCCTCAGAGACTGGTGATTCCATAATTTTTGCAGGGGTTGTTTTGAAAATTAAAGAATAAAAAAAAATTGAAAGTGGTACTAATAGTACGGTACCCGAGGGTTTTCATCCACTTGATGAAGTGTGTGTCAACTTGTTTATATGGGTCCGCCTTTTTGGTATATTTATTACTTCATTAGAGACATGCTCAGATTCCATGTACTACCACGGTAATTGCCCTTGTTTCGATCTGCACTTCTCAGGGTTTTCTAACCACTTACCAGTCCACTTTCATCATACTGGGGCTCCCACATCAATATGCCAACTTATACATCTTCTTTTTGATAATTATTGGTAAGTCATGACTACCTCACGATTTCTGGATCCCCAAGCATGCTTCCTGCGTAACCCCTGGACCTGAACCTTATTTACCGGGGCTCCCATCCCCTCTAAATTCAGTACAACAGAGGGAGTTGGCAGCCCTTTGCAATAATTTGAGTAATGGCAGCACTCCTGTGACTGATGGCGGGTCCTGAGGTTGTTGCACCATAAATGAAGCCCCCTGTTCGGGCCCAAGACAAAGTGAGTTGCTGATCACCAGACCAATCAGCTGCGGCAGACAAATGTGAGTACCCTTTTGTTTGGCTGTTGAATCACTTGAATTGTATATTGGTATGTGTAAAAATACCATTTTGTGAGTACTCACCTGTAAAATGGATATTGTCAGTGTGTCACACACCCCGCTTCCCCTTTAATTCTTACAATCGGGTTACTCCACCAGCAGGTGGTGACGTTGTAGAGAGAAGTCTTGAAAACGAGCCCCCTTCCGGCCTATATATACCTGGGACCTCCCACTTAACACCCAGTGAATTCAAAAGCAGAAAGACAAGGTACCAGGAAATCCAATGGTAACCTCAAAATAAAGAAAAAGCTTCACCATATAAAGGATCCAGGATACCGAAAAGGGCGGGTGAAGCGGGGTGTGTGACACACTGACAATATCCATTTTTCAGGCGAGTACTCACAAAATGGTATTATTCTCAGTGTGTCACACACCCCACTTCCCCTTTAATTCTTACAATCGGGACATCCAAAAGCAGTGTCCACAAGGTATGGGTATCCGAAGGCAAAATGAAGCATAACTTAAACGACTGCAGTCTGCAGAACCTTGCAGCCAAACACAGCATCCGCTGAGGCCCGCACATCAACCTTGTATAACTTAGAAAAGGTATGAACAGAAGACCAAGTAGCAGCCTTACAAACTTGTTCAACAGAAGCTTGGTGCTGAAAAGCCCAAGACGCTCCAACGGCGCGAGTAGAATGAGCAGTGATACGAAAAGGGGGAACTTACCCCTTAGCAGAATAGGCCGCAATAACGGCCTGACGTATCCATTTGCTAATGGAAGATTTGGCCGGCGCCAAACCCTTCCTAGGCCCACAGGGCACAACAAAAAAGGCATCAGTTTTACGAAAAGGAGAAGTAATAATCAAATAGTACTTAACACAGCGTACTACATCCAAACAATGCAAAACCCTCTCCTTGTCATTCTTAGGCTTAGGACACAAGGAGGGAAGAACAATATCCTAATTCAAATGAAAAGCAGAAACAACCTTAGGAAGAGTTTAGGAAAAGTCCGGTTTGAACCTAAAGACCACTTTGTCCTGATGCCTCTCAAAGTAGGGCGCCTGAATCGACAAGGCCGCCAACTCCGAGACACGCCGAACCGAAGTGATAGCTACCAAGACGACAATCTTCTGAATCAAGGTAGACAAAGCAATATCTTGCAAAGGCTCAAAGGGAGGAGCCTGAAGAGCAGAAAGAACCAAATTCAAGTTCCAAACAGGGAGTAATGGTTTCCTGGGAGGCCGCACATGCGTAACCCCCTGGAAAAAAGTTTTAACTAAAGGATGAAGCGCAAAACGCTTCTGAAAAAAGATAGATAAGGCAGAAACTTGCCCTTTCAAAGTACTCAGCTGAAGACCAGAGTCCAGGCCAGATTGCAAAAACTCCAGAATCCTGGAAACCGAAAAGACCCTACAAGGCAAAGACCTAACCTCACACCAAGCGATATAGGCTTTCCAAGTCCTATAGAAGATGATAGAAGAAGACCTCTTCCGGGCACCGATCAGAGTCTTAACAACCGAGTCAGAAAGACCCTCCTCCTTCAAGATGGAGGTTTCAGCAGCCAAGCCGTCAAACCCAGCGTTGGTAAATTGGGGTAACACAGCCGACCCTGAGTGAGCAGATCGGGCCGAAGAGGCAGAAAGAACTGGTCCACTGCCAGCCGAACGATGTCTGCGAACCATACTCGCCTTGGCCACCTTGGAGCCACGAGAATGGCGGACACCTTTTCCAGAGCCAGCTTCCGTACCACTCTGCCCAGCATGGGTATGGGAGGAAAAAGGTACAGAAACCCCAGATCCCCCCCAGCTCAGGGACATGGCGTCCACCGCCAGGGCCAGAGGATCCTGGGACAACGACACGAAGTTCGGGAGCCTGCAATTGTGACGAGAGGCAAACAGGTCCACCTCCGGTGTCCCCATCGGAGACACAGCGACCGAAAAACTTGAGGATGGAGAGCCCATTCTCCCAGACGGGAAGAGCCCCTGCTCAACAGATCCTTTTCCTGGTTTTCCACACCCGGGATGTAAACCGCCGAGAGACAAGGAACATGGGCCTCCGCCCAGGTCAGGATCAGGGACACCTCTCTGAGGGCACCCAGACTGCGAGTCCCTCCCTGATGATTGATGTAAGCAACCGCTGTTCGATTGTCTGAACGGACCTGGACTGGAAGGCCCAGAACATGTTGAGTCAAAAGAGCAAGAACCAGACGGATGGCTCTCAGTTCCAGAATATTGACGGGCAAGTGGGCCTCTCGAGGTCCCCACTGCCCCTGGAACTGAAGATCCTTCCAGAATCCCCCCCATCCCGAAAGACTGGCGTCCGTGGTGACAATTTCCCAGAGAGGAGTCAGGAAGGACCTGCCCCTCGAGAGATTGGTCGAGACCAACCACCATTGAAGGGACTGCCGGACCCGGGAGGACAACTGGAAGGGCCGATCCAACGACCGTGGTTGCCGGTCCCAGGACGCCAACAGATGAAGCTGAAGCGTCCTTGTGTGAAATTGAGCGAAAGGAACTGCCTCGAACGAGGCAACCATCCACCCTACCAGCCTCATCCCCAGACAGATGGACGGCGAGGATTGGAAAAAAGGACCAACTCCTGAATCAGACAAATTTTGGACTGAGGGAGAAACACCCTGTGTTGACAAGAGTCCAACCGCATTCCCAGAAAGGACACCACCCTGGCCGGGGCGAGGGAGGACTTGGGAAAGTTGATCACCCAACCGAAGCTTTCCAGCGTGGAGACCACCATCCTGGTGTCTGTCTCCGATTGAATGAGGGAAGGAGCCATGATGAGAAGGTCGTCCAGATAAGGTACGACACGAATGCCCCGAGATCTGAGAATGGCCATCACCCCTGCCAGCACCTTGGTGAACACTCTTGGAGCCGAGGTAAGGCCAAACGGAAATGCCACGAATTGAAAATGCCGATCCTTCATCACGAACCGAAGAAAACGCTGATGAGCCTGGCAGATGGGAACATGAAGGTAAGCATCCTTGATGTCTATGGACATCATGAAGTCCCCCTGCCGAAGAGAACCGATGGCCAAACGCAGAGTTTCCATGCAAAACTTCGAGTACGGATGAACCTGTTGAGGAACTTCAGATCTAGGACGGGGCGAACCGACCCGTCCTTCTTGGAGACTGTGAAAAGATTGGAGTAAAAACCGAGGACCACCTCTGAGCTCGGCACCGGCCGGATGACCGCCATTTCCAGAAGATTCCTTACCGACGCCAGGAGCCCCTGCGCGGCCAAAGGATCGGTGGGCACCTGAGACCGGAAGAACCGCGAAGGAGGGCGAGACTCGAACTCCAGCTTGTAACCGGACGACACCACCTCCCAGATCCATCTGTCCGGAACCTCCTGGTCCCAGACCAGGGAGAAGTGTCGCAATCGTCCCCCTCATTGCTGAGCGGGCTTACCAGCAGGCTTGGGCTTGGCGCCCCAGGACTGACCGGGACGGCCACGGCCCCTCCCCCGGGTCCAACCTGCACCTCTGGTAGCGGGAAAAGAAGCCCCTCTGCCCGCTCTGACTCCCCGAAAGGAGGGCCTAAAGGCACTCCCACCCCGAAAGGAGCGACGAGGCCTCTTGCGTTGAGGCAATTTACCACCCTTGGTAACTGAATCCAATTTATCGCCAAACAGGCGCAAACCCAAAATAGGGAGCGCCGTAAGCGCCTTTTTAGAGATAAAGTCTGCCGTCCACTGGCGCAGCCACACTGACCGACGAATTGCAACCAGCAGTGCCGCTGTCCTGCTACTCATTGCAAGAGCATCGTCCTGGGCGGTCAAGACAAAGGAAATAAACGACTCGCACTGCTTGAGAGAACTAAACTCATCACAAGCGGGATCAAGACCTGCGTACAGATCCCTAATAATGGACCTAACTGCCAACAGAAGAAGCGCCGAAGCACACACTGGCCGCAGTGTCGATCCGGCACTGATAAAACCATGGCGAGCCAATTGATCAATCCGACGATCCTCACCATCTTTAATGGTAGTGGTGTCAGAGGAGTGCAACACAGCCGTGTTAGACAGCCCTAACACAGGGGTATCAACGTCAGGGGGAACTGACCAAAGCTTCACCAAATCCTCCGGAAAGGGATAGCGTTTATCCCAACTAGGAGGAATTCCAGCCAGGCGTGTGGGTTGTTCTCATTCCTTAAGGACAACCCTCACAAAGTGTTGTTGCCTGGGAAACACCAAACGCGGCTGGGGAACATCAAATAACTCACCCTTTGGCGGGGGGACCGCCTCGGGCGGATCCAAAGCCAAAATTTCAAGCATTTGAGCCAAAATGGAAGGGGTGTCAAGGGACACCCCTGCAGCCTGATCGCCAGCAGCATCAATTCCTTGCTGGTCTGCAGGCTCATCCGAATCCTCAAGGAGTTCCCCCTCCTCATCAGGGGGACAATCGGACCAATCCAATATTTCAAACATCTCATCCTCCGAAGCAGGCGCTGTCAGAGAAAGGTGTTTCCGCTTCGCTGTAGCCTTCTGAGCTACTTTGGCGGAAATTTTCTCGAGGTTGGCCAAATGCGCACACACCTCGGATTGCGAATCCCCACCTTTGACAATGTCACACGGGGTCCGGAATAAGGGAGGGGGGGTAGGAGATGACGGAAGTTGCGAGGAGCCAGAAGCCGGAGCGACAGACTGGCGCAATATTCTGCTTTGCACATGGAACGCATAATATGACATCATCGCCTGGGAGCGGAGCCCCACAACCCCCACACAGCCTGGATAGCCCCGAAGAGCCGTTTCCGGTAATGTCGGAAGCCTCCATATGGTGAAATTATGGTATTCGCAACAACCCAGGGTTTTACGCATTAAGCCACCCGGGATGCCCCTTTATAATTAATGTCCCGGGAAAAGGAGGATTTACATTTTTTTTTTTTTCAAAAACCTAGGAAAAACCCAATTTAGAGACTAAGACTAGCCAGGTATAACAGAACCGGGAGAGCCACTGCAGTGAGGGGATCCCAGGATCTGTAGGGGAAAAGAGACAACAGTCAGACCCCCAGGAAAATAGGCAGCATGCAGCACATTCATTCATTAACAGAATAAAGGTACATAGTAGTATATACATCAATAACAAAGCAATAAGTGCTTTAGGAGCTATGTTGAAGTGCCACCACAAACACAAGCTTTACATATGTGGAACAGTAAACTATAGCTAAAAAGACGGCCCCACGTGCGAGGTGGGACCGTTACCTGAAACCGTATGAAGAGCAGCCACAGCAATCCAGGCACGCAGCTTCCCCCAGCTAAGTCTCCAGCACCTGACTCCTTGATGAGAAGGAGGAAGTGAGGCGGGCCGGAGCTCCGAGAGCAACGCGTTCAGGCCACGCCATCGCGTCAGAGTGCGGGCCGCGGCCCCTCCCCCAGTATTCAAACGGCGCAGCCCGCCAAATGGCGGTGCCGCGTGCAGAGGGGGCGCCCTGACGCCCTCGGACTCAGTGGGGGGAAAGCATGACAACACATACAATAGTGAAAACAGCCCCCAGCAGCTCAGGCCACGCGACAGCACACTGCAGAGCTAAGCCTGAGTCTGCCAGCGCTCCCACACACATAGCATAAACACACACGCAAAACAGTAAAAGCACCCCCCAAACCACCCCCCCCCCCCCCCAAAGTGAAGGGAGAAGGGACCGAGAGGGAGAGAATGGCCAAAGGGGAACATCGGGACAGGGGCATCCCAAATCCGGATCACCATGCCGGATAGCCGCATTGCCCCACGCGCGGGGTCGAGCGGAGGAGATAAGCTCCTAGCACCTAGTGCCATCTACCGTTGCCCAGTCAGCAGCCTGGGCTGGGAGGCTTCCATTAACCATCTAGGTATGCAAAGAATAAACTGGGCAGAAATAGACCAAAAGGGGGTGCCGGGGTTTGACCCCGGCTACCTGCAAGCAGGAGACTTCTTTCTTCTGTCTTGTCGCCTCATGCAGAGAGAAAACACTGGGTGTTAAGTGGGAGGACCCAGGTATATATAGGCCGGAAGGGGGCTCGTTTTCAAGACTTCTCTCTGCAACGTCGCCACCTGCTGGTGGAGTAACCCGATCGTAAGAATTAAAGGGGAAGCGGGGTGTGTGACACACTGAGAATAATTGTAATGTATGTTCTATTCTTTAAGTTCGCAATGCTGTCATTTTACCTTTATGTTACAAACTTAGTGGGGGTGGTTCTGTTGGATGCTCCCTGCATAGGATAACACTGGGCCCACCCTTCAACAGTGTCAGTGGCTGTATCAAGTTGGGTGGTGACCTAGCATTCTTGGCTTAACACATTACTCCTGGTTTTGGCATGGACATGCTCTGGCACTTTATGTCCCTGAAGAGGTTGCAAACACACAATAGAAGGTGTGGGAGGGTTATAATCTAGTCAATTTACCTCCATTATACAGTCGATTCGTTCAAGGGCAATATCTCCATTTGCGTTTGAACATTGTTTAATACATACGTGCCAAATACTAAGCACATTAAAGTTCAGAAGTATGTATATGTAAAGCAGACCACCACCCATGAATTTGACTTTCCCATGTTAGGTTCTGTCCCCCCCCCCAGGGCATTCCCCAGGAAGCCCCATAAAAAAAAAAAAAAATAGCTTACCGGCAATTGACTTTCTGGCAGTTCTTCTGGTTGACCTTGCCAAGTACCAAATCCCACCAAAGCCGGAAACACAATTAAATACCCGACCCTTCCTCCTGGACCTCAGTGCTTTTAAAGAGGAATCCCAGAAGAAGCATGCATAAATATAAATAATATATACTTAGCCTGGGCAGGAAGTAGGACATCCATTCTGGAGGACCAAAAAGTCAATTACTGGTAAGCTAATTGGGGTTTTCCCAAAAGGTCCTCCAGGATGGCCCAGCTGCTGATTAACAAGGAATCCTACCTTAGGTGTGTAAAATCATCTGTAGAATCTTCCTGGCTCATGTCTGAAGAAAGATAGACTCTGTAATGCTTCAAAAATGTGTGGGGAAGTCCAAGTTGCTGCTCTGCAAATCTCCTCGAGAAAAAACTAACCAAACAGCACAAGAAGCACAAACGGCCCTGGTAGAGTGAGCTCAATGGAACTTTGGAGGCTGACTCACAGAATATTTATACGCTAACTGGATGGTTTCCCTAATCTATCAAGCGAGAGGCCTTAACCCTTTAAGTGCCAGCCTACCTGGAGTTTTAGTCACCCTTTGTTGCCAGACCATTTTGCACTATTTTGTGCTCCCCATGTTCAAATGTGATTTTTGAAGGGATTTCCCAGGAAAATGATATATTGTTTTTTTCAGCATAGTCTGGGCTTTAACATGAAATGTCTTGTTTGTCATTTTTTAGGTGTATTCTCAATATTTTTGGGTGAAATATGTGCAAAAAAATAAAAAAAATTCAATTTTGTGAGTACTCACCTGTAAAATGGGTATTACGAGTATGTCACACACCCCGCTTCCAACATTCATGACACTTGGGATACCGGCCTGTAGAGGGCGATCTTGCAGAGATGACATGGAAAAAAGGAGCCCCTCCTGGTCCATAAGTACCCGGGACCTCCCACTATTCCCCAGTCTTTTAAAAAAAGCAGTGAGAAAACCAGGAAGAGCTAATTATATAGTGAATTGAAAATAATAACAAACACCATATAAAGGACCCCTGAACAAAAAAGGGCGGGGAAAGCGGGGTGTGTTACATACTCTTAATACCCATTTTACAGGCGAGTACTCACAAAAATACAATTCTGTGAAATACTCACCTGTAGAATTGATATTAAACGTATACAATACGTCCTGCTCCAGATATAATACTTACAATTGGGTAATCCTCCGCCAGAGGGCGCTGTGCACTGCAGACATGTAAAAAACAGGCTCCTCCCGGCCCTTCATATACCCAGGGACCTCCCACAAATCCCCAGCATTGAAAAGCAGTGAACCAGAAGCCGGGAGAAACCAACCACCAAACAACTGGTAATGATAACAATAACAACAATCACCATACAGGGGATCCAGAATAATGCAAAAACCAGGGTGGGGTGGAGCAGGACGTACTGTATACGTATAATACCAATTCTACAGGTGAGTATTTCACAGAATTGTATTATTCTAAGTATACAGTACGTCCTGCTCCAGATATAATACTTACACTTGGGACATCCAATAGCAGTGTTCATAGAACAGGGTGGGATCCCCAACAAAGAAGGCAACAGCAGACAGTTGAAAGCACTGTCACCTGCAACACCTCACTACCAAGAGCGACACGAGCAAAAGCTCTAACATCAACATTAAAACAACCCTTGAGAGGGTACGAACAACAAAAACAAGTAGCGTTCAAGCAACCTGTTCACAAGACTTGGTGCCGAAAGGACCAAAGATACCAAGGCATCAGTGTAATCAGAATATAATGAGAAGAGCTCTTCCCCTTAAGGAAAAGGCTTGAGTGGAAGCCTAACAGAGCCAAAACTAAAAGTAGCCCAGGAAAAAGCCAAGCTTTCCCCAGGACCAGAAGGGATATCTTATCCAAGTAAAGGCTAGGCCCAAGGCCACCTAACCCCTATAGGCAGACGTGATCAGGCACATCCAGATGTAGGTGCCCACGTCCCCAAGAAGCAACAGTCCCCTAAGGGACAAGAGACAAACCGGGAATAAAATTCCCGCACCTATTGAGGGAATAGGTTCCCTCGCCTCAGCATTACAAGGAACGAATCCCAAAGAAGGATAATGTCTTAGGCCGAAGAACCGACATAAGGCCGAACACCGCCTCATCTCGGTGGATATACAGTAAGGAGACGAGGGCTAGCTACACAGAGCCACTCGCTCAAGCACACAGCCGACTGAGGTAACAGCCCCATAAGGGCAACCTTAAGGATAAGAACAGCCAGACAGCAACCAGAGTAGAGCCAAAAGGGAACACCCCAACAAGGCAAAACTAATAGAAATCAATCCCAACAAAAACCCTAGACTTACGAGGGGAATGTCAATGAGCAATCCTTGAAGGAAAAGTCAACCCAGACAAGGGATCGAGTAAAGGCTTCTGCAGAAGACGGACAGGGCAGAGCCTGAACCACCAGGGCACCGAGTAGGAGAGCCAACTCCAACCCATGCTGTAATAACTTAAAAACCCTGGAAACAGAGCTCACCCACAGGGGAGAGCCAAAAACTCAACCCAATCAATATGGGTAAACAATACCCCACAATAGACGTTAGAAGAGCCAAAAGAAGCCAAAACCCCGTCTTCCAAAAGTCACCGACACTCAAAAGGTACACCCACTTCCATCAAGGTGGATCAACCATCAGACCATCCAGACCAGAGTCTGAAGATAGGGGTGAAATAGAGACGGGGGGCCCGAGTGAACAGGCCAACACTCCTGACAGGACGTACAGGTCCGCTGTCCACAGAACCACATCTGCAAGCCACACTCCACTAGGTCACCCAAGGGCCGTCAGTATCACAGGTTCCCCCTTCCAGAGCAACCTGCACCGAACCCTGTCAAGCAGGATGAAGGAAGGTAAGACATATGGAACAGAATGTTCAGCATGAAGTTATGAAGCCTCGAGACCAAGGTCAGAACAATCTGCGACAGGGAAACAAGGGCCTAGGACCCAAAATAGGGACGGGCCCAGAAAAGATCCACACTAGACAGATCACATGGAGACCCACAAACAAGCACATCCTATCGCAGAAGGACCTCCAAGGAGTGAATATCTTAGATATGCAGGGAACGCTGTCCTACACCGGATCAGGATCAGATACCCTCCAGGGGGATCATCCTGCTTCCTAGCCCACACAGATAATTAATACAGGCCACTGTCGTCAGACAGATCAAGGGGCCCCCAAATAGCCTGATCCCGAAAGGGAGGAGTCCAGCGATATAGAGCCAACCTGAAGGCCTGCTGCTTCAAATTAGACAGGTGGAGGAGCCCCTAAAGGTCCCACCTCCCCCTGAACCACAGGGGGATTTAGGAGAAAAAAGTCCCCCCTTCCTTCGACCTGATATCCAAATGCAGGAAGACGCAATGGAAGGGGGCACCCCCTGACTGGTACCCCTAGTACAACAGTCTCAGGGGGAAACACCGTGCCAAGGTGGAAGGGTACACAGACCCATCTCCAGGGAGGCTGGAACCCAGTCCAGCATTTACAATAATAGTAGCAGAAGAGCCCAAGGGCTCTGACCACAAGGGACAACCTTGGAACAGCCACCAACAGGCCCACCAGCTACAATCCAGCCTGGTGAATAGACGTAAACAGCAAGAGGGACCGAGCCCATGCAACCAGATTGTCCAAGTATAGGCAAGGAGGTAGGTTCCTGTCTGAAACGAAACCAGGTCCAACCCTAGGAACGGAGATACCCCTAGGGGAAAAGGAATTGAGGTGATTGAGCACCCATCCAAAGACTCCCAAAGGACACCACCAACCGAGTAACAACTCGGTCTGACGCAGGAATTGGGAAGCAAAGAGGGACGGCCCCTAAGTCTCAGTAGAGATATCACCCCCCGTCATTGCCTAGGCAATCACTCCAGGAGCAGAACAGAGGCCAGATAATAAGGCCACCGCAGCAGTGTTGGAACGCCAACAACTAACCTGTAAGGTCCTTGGAGCCCGAAAGGCACAATGGCCATGAGATAAGCGTTTTAGGTCCCTATCGATGGCAAGAGGTCCCTGGACAGAGGGCACTGGCGGCCCAACGCAGAGGAACCATGCAGTAAACCGCCTGTGAATGTAAGTTGCCTCACCTATGGAAGGCCATAATGGACAGAGAGTCTCATCTGTTTGGAGGAATATGGAAAGGTTAGTGTAGAGGCCCCTGCCTCTGGCTGTTAAGGGCAACCAGCAGGTGACCCAAGACCTCTCAGATTGTGCGTGACCTGCTCCAACACAAGAAGAGAGGCAGGGACCAGAAGCATCCTGAATATCCCGGGAAGGGGTCGCCCAGCAGACATTATCCTGCATCCAGAGGAACTTCCTCCTGAATCCATCAGAACGAGGCATGCAGCCTCCTGATAGGGGCAAGGTGCTGCGGCCATCCCCTCGCCCGAGCGGGTGAGGGTGCCCCATCATGCTTGGGGGGGTTTTGGTAACAGGCTTGGACTTAGTCCTGCCGGAGGGACCAGGGCGTTGTCTGCCACTCCTGGGGCAGGGATCTATACCAAAAAGCTGGAAGGACACCACTGGTTCTGTTTTGACGCTAACATAGGGGGGGTGGAGGGGTGCCCCTGCCTCGAGAAGGCAGAGGCCGCCTTCTGTAAAGGGGTGTTTTGCCCTTTTTTCCAAACAGGTCCAGGCGGGCCCCGAACAGGCGTCGCCCTCTAAAGGGAAGCCCAGTAAGAATCTTTTTCGTAGCATCAACACCCCACTGTCGCAGCCAGACCAGTCGGCGTATAGCTACGGCAAGGGCGGAAGATCTAGCGCACATGCTGATGGTGTCATCCAGCGGCAAAAGGATAAATCTTACAAATACATCACAACTGGAGAGTGCATTAAACACCTCCCAGGGGAGATCCTCAGGTTGATGATCAATCAGCCTTCTGATGAGGGTCCTAGTGGCCACTGCAGCAATGGCCGCGGCACAGACCGGGCGCAGATTCGTCCCTGCACAAGAAAAGGCGTGGGAAGGCAGCCTATCAATGCGCCGGTCCTCAGCATCCCAAAGGGTACGATAAGTAGGGGCCGCAATAAAGGGGGGGGTTAAGAACCCCAATGATTGGTGCATCCACCACGGGAGGTGATGACCAGCAGTTAACCACATCAGGGGGAAAAGGGTATTTCCAATCCCAGTCCCCTGGAAGTTTGCTAGGGCATTGCCATTCTTTGAGTACAAGAGCCTGGAAGTGATCCTGCTCCAGAAATTCCAAACACGGCGGCGCTGTATGGAAACTCTCCCTTCTAGGCCTAGGGGCCTCACCAGGGATAGAAATAGACAAGACCTCGGAGATCTTTATCAGTATTTCGTCAGTGTCACACAGGCCCCAAGAACCGGGGCCCGGATCATCATGACTCCTCAGCCCCTCGTCCGAGGAGCCCGAGTCAGAGAATAGCCAACCTTCATCATAACGAGCAAAACTCTGCTCAGTAGTGAACTCTTCAGATTCAGAAGGAATGGGCGAAACCGGAGGCGTCAGGGACCGCTTCACCAGGGCCCAAGCGCTCTGCCAACCTCGAAATCACCTGCTCGGCCGTAGGCAGTCTGCGCGGCACGACTTGCTGTTCATTCCCGCTCGAGTGCGACTCATCAGGAGTGAGATTTAAGCACTGGGAGAGAGGTGTATTGAAACAAGGCGCAGCCACTGGCAACCCTGATTGCAGGGCCAGTGCTTGTTCAGCACATGGTCCGCAGACCCGTGCTCTGTCCGGATCAGCATGGGGCAGTCCACACGCTGCACACAGCCGGTCTTGTCCCAGAGGGACCCCGGTCACATAATTCTGACATGCCTCCATATGGTGATTGTTAATGTAATATACCTGTAGGGATTTACGCAATAGGCCACCCAGGATGTCCCAAGACCCACTAGGTTAATGTGGGACAATTTGTAAGCCCGCTACAATATATGTTAGGCCGGGAGAAGCAACCGGAGTCTTCAAGGTCTGAAAGACATAAGGGGAACAAGGGGTGTCAAGGCCATGCGCCACAGAGTACTAATAATGAAAACGCCCGCGAGGGCACTCACCAACTTGGGGAGGGGAGGGAGACCGCCAACACACGCGCATGCAGGGGTAAACAAAAATACAATTCTGTGAAATACTCACCTGTAGAATTGGTATTATACGCATACAGCACGTCCTGCTCCAGATGTAGTAATTACATGTGGGCAATCCTCCGCCTCCGGAGCCGTGCACTGCAGACATGTAGAAAACAAGCTCCTCCCGGCCCTACATATACCAAAGGACCTCCCACAAATCCCCAGCATTGAAAAGCAGTGAGAATGAGAAGCCAGGAGAAACCAACCACCCAAAACTGGCAATAACAACAATGATAACAATCACCAAACAGGGGATCCAGAACAAAGTGAAACCAGGGTGGGGTGGAGCAGGACGTGCTGTATGTGTATAATACCAATTCTACAGGTGAGTATTTCACAGAATTATATTATTCTAAGCATACAGCACGTCCTGCTCCAGATGTAGTAATTACATGTGGGACATCCAATAGCAGTGTCCGTAAAGTAGGGTGGGATCCCCAACAGAAAAGGCAACAGCAAGCAGTTTAAACGACTGCCGCATGCAAAACCTTGTGGCCAAACACAGCATCAGCTGAGGCCCTAACATCAACCTTGTAAAACTTTGTAAAGGTATGAACAGAAGACCAAGTAGCGGCCTTGCAAACTTGTTCCACAGAGGCAAGAAGCCCCAACAGCTTGAGTAGAATGAGCAGTAAGACGAAAGGGGGGAGACTTCCCCTTAGTAGTATAGGCTTGAACCACAGCCTGACGAATCCATTTACCGATAGTAGACTTGGCGGGAGCCAAACCCTTCCTAGGCCCGTGAGGCACAACGAAGAGAGCATCCGTCTTCCTGAAAGACTTAGTGATAACCAGGTAATACTTGACACACCTAACCACATCCAAGGAATGCAAAACCCTTTCCTTAGGGGTACTAGGATTAGGGCACAAGGAAGGAAGTACAATATCTTGATTCAAATGGAATGCAGACACAACCTTAGGCAGAAAGTCTGGCTTGAAGCGAAACACCACCTTATCCTGGTGTCTCTCATAGTAGAGAGGCTGAATAGATAGAGCCGCTAACTCAGATACACGTCTAACAGAAGTGATAGCAACCAGGAATACGACCTTGAGCCTGAGAACAGCGAGAGCAGCCTCCTGAATAGGCTCAAAAGGAGCACCCTGCAGGGCCGATAACACCAAGTTTAAATCCCAAACAGGAACCATAGGTTTCCGAGGAGGCCGCACATGAGTGACCCCCTGAAAGAAAGTCTTGATAAGAGGGTGCTGGGCAAAGGTTTTCTGAAAGAAGATAGGGCCGAAACCTGACCCTTCAGGGTACTAAACTTAAGACCTAAGTCTAGACCATGTTGTAAGAACTCAAGCACCCTGAAAACTAAGAATTCCCGGCAGGGAAGAGACCTGGATTCACACCAGTCAATGTAAGAACGCCAAACTCTATAGTAGATAGCAGAAGAAGTCTTTTTCCTGGCTTGCACCATAGTAGCCACTACAGATGCAGACAAACCCTTTTTCCTCAGGATGGAGGTTTCAATAGCCAAGCCGTCAAAGCCAGAGTTAGTAAATTGGGATGGCGTAGAGACCCCTGAGTCAGAAGGTCTGGCAACCTTGGCAGATCGTACTGATCTACTGCCATTTGAACCACGTCTGCGAACCACACTCTTCTTGGCCACCTTGGGGCCACCAGAATCGCGGGTACCCCTTCCAGAGCAATCTTGCGCAGAACTCTGCCCAGAAGGGGAATTGGTGGAAACACATACAGGAGCCGAAACTCCCTCCAAGACATTGACAGGGCATCCGTGACCAGAGCCAGAGGATCCTGAGACAGAGATACAAAGCTCAGGAGCTTGTGATTGTGACGGGACGCAAACAGATCCAAGTCTGGCACTCCCCAACGGAGACACAGGGCCTGAAACACCCTGTTGCAGAGGGACCATTCCCCCTGACGAGACGATCCCCTGCTCAGAGCATCTGCCAGCAGGTTCTCCGCGCCCGGAATGTAGACAGCCGAGATGCATTGGACATTGGCTTCCGCCCATGTTAGAATCAGAGACACTTCCTGGAGAGCTCCCTTGCTCCAGGTCCCTCCCTGATTATTGATGTAGGCAACCGCCGTTCTGTTGTCTGAGCGTACCTGAACCGCCAGACCCTTCAGGTGCTGGGTCAATTGTTCCAGCACCAAACTGACCGCCCTGAGTTCCAGGACATTGATGGGTAGATGGGCCTCCTGAGGGCCCCACCTCCCCTGGAAGCGCAGGGACTTCCAGAATCCCCCCCAGCCCGACAGACTGGCATCCGTTGTGACCGTCTACCAGGAGGGAGCCAGGAAGGATCTGCCCCTTGTCAAGTTCCTGTGGTCCAGCCACCACGCAAGGGATTGCCTGACCGAGGGGGGGGGGGAGCACCCAGATCTCGTCCAAAGACGCTGGGTCCTTGTTCCAGACTGACAGAAGGTGAAGCTACAGAGTTCTCAAATGGAACTGGGCAAAGGGCACCACCTCGAAGCTTGCCACCATCGAGCCCACCAACTGCATTCCCTGCCGGATGGAGGCATGAGGGCTCGAAAGCAGGGACCTCGCCTGCGTTGTCAGAGCTTCCACCTTCTGAGGAGGAAGGAATATCCTTAACCGAACTGTATCCAGAATCATCCCCAGGAACGGGGTCACTGAGGAGGGGGACAGAGAGAACTTTGAGTAAATGATCACCCAGCCGAATGACTCCAGGGTGCACACTACCAACCGAGTGTCCAGCTCTGCTTGCTGCAGAGACCGAGAGGTGATGAGTATATCTTCTAGGTAGGGCAAAACTCGTATGCCCCTTAGTCTTAACAGTGACATCACCCCTGCCAGCACCTTGGTGAACACCCTGGGAGCCGACGTAAGGCCGAATGGCAGGGTCACGAACTGGTAATGCTGATCCAGCAGCGCAAATCTGAGAAACCTTTGATGTCCTGGAAACACCGGAACGTGCAGGTAAGCGTCCTTGATATCCACAGATGTCATGAAGTCCCCTGGGTGCAACGAGGCAATGGCCGAGCGCAGAGTTTCCATACGAAAATGACTGACCCGTCCTTCTTGGGCACTGTGAAAAGGTTGGAATAGAACCCCATGCCCCTGTCTCTTAAGGGGACCTTGCAAATGATATATCTATATATAGAAGGTCCTGCACAGCCAGCATCAAGACCCGAGCTGAGGCAGGGTCCTGTGAGATCCGGGACCCGACGAACCTGGTAGGGGGGCGTACAGCAAACTATCTTGTAACCGGAGGACACTACCTCCTGAATCCACCGGTCTGAGACGTGGCGTCTCCAGACATGCTCGAAGTGCTGTAGACGTCCCCCCACCCTGATGGGCGAGGGCGCCCCTTCATGCCTGGGGAGTCTTGGGAGGGGCTTTGGGCTTGGGCCCCCAGGAGGAACTGGGACGGCATCCTCTGTTCTTGTTCCAGGGCTCTGCGCGAGACCCAGCGAAGGACACTCCTCTACCTTGCTTAGCCCCACGGTAGGGGGTCGAGTGGGAGCTTGGGCCACGAAAGGGCCAAATCTGATGCGCTGAGGCAACTTGCCACCCTTGGCAAAAATATCTAACCTTTCTCCAAACAGGCACAGCCCCTTAAATGGAAGCCCCGTAAGGGCCTTCTTAGCGACATTATCAGCGGCCCACTGGCGCAACCAGACCGCTCGGCGTATGGCTACCACCAGAGCAGAAGATCTAGCGCTCAGCTTAATAGCATCGTCCGATGCGGATAGGATATAGTTCACGAAAGTCTCACAGGTGGCCAGAGCATTTGGAAGCATCAGAGGGCATGTCATCCGCCCCTTCAAGAGCAGTCTTAGCCATTACGGCGGTGGCGCTCAGGACTGTGGTTAAGGCGCAAACTGGGCGGAGCGACGCTCCCCCAAATGCAAAGGCATGGCATGCCAGTTGGTCAACTCGCCGATCTTCCAAATCCCGCAGCGTAGTAGTGTCGGGGGAGTGCATAATAGAGGTGTTGGACAGACTTCGAATTGGGGCATCGACCTCGGGTGGCGATGTCCAACACTTGACCAGGTCGGCAGGAAAGGGATATTTCTTATCCACAGCTTTAGAGTTTGCTGGGATGTTCCCATTCTTTCAGCACAAGGCTATTGAAATAAGTTTGTTCAGGAAACTCCAACCGCGCCCTAGCGGTGTGAAACAGATCACCCCTTTGCCGGGGAGCCGCGGCAGGGGGAGAGAGGGATAACACATCAAAGATCTGGGTCAGCAGTCTATCAATGTCGTCCGAGGACCAATGATCAGAACCAGACTCTTCCTGTCCCCTGGACTCGTCGTATGACCCTGAGTCAGAGAACAGTTCCCCTTCCTCTGAGGGGGAATGTGCATAGGAAAGCAATAAATCATCAGATTCTATAGGAAGTATAGTAGATTCAGGATTCAGTGGCCTTGCGCGCCAAGGAGCCAGCAAGTAAGTTTTCCACACTAGTCTAGTGGCCAAATCAGTATGAGAATCCCCACTAGTATTGGGGGTTAGGCTCAGGCTTGGGGGAGTAGGGGAAGCAAGGCGAGGTGCGGGCCCAGCCTCGGAAGAGGTGGGAATACCGGCTAGCACCTCCTGAGCACAAGGGAGGCAGACCCTTGCATTGTCACCGCTGCTAGGCAATACCCCACAAGCTACACACAGACGGGCTTCTCCCAAAGGAACCCCGTTCACAATATCCTGAGATGCCTCCATATGGTGATTATTATATACAATTGACGCTATAAAGCAACCCTGGATGCCCCAATGACCCGCTGCAAAGTGGGAGTGATTTTTTAAAAAATCTGGACCGGGCGCTACACCGGGCCGGGAGAAGCCACCGAGGTTCACGGTCTGAAAGACACAAGGGGAACAGGGATGTCAGAGCCAAGGGAGGAGAAGCAAAAGCTAAAGAAAAGTCGCCCATGAGGGCACTTACAGAACAGCGAGAGGAGGACCGTCTTCACCACGCACACGTGAGAAAGAAATGGCGTCAAGCAAACCTCGAAGGGCGGAACGCACCAAACCACGCCCCCCCCGGAGAGCGCGCCGTTTGAAGGCGCCCAGCCAATTAGAAAAGACAGTAGCAATGCAACTGACAACAGCTCTAGAAAATCACCTCAGAGAGAAAACTGACAGGGTGAATACGGGAATAAAAACGCTGTGGCGCCCCCGAACAGAGCCGCGCCAAGTAAAAAAAACAATAAGGCGCTGCGGCTAACTTAAACCTAAGTGTGAAGCGCAGCTCTGACACTCAGTAACCGTTAAAGGCTATAAGTCTCTAGTGTAATTAGGGCAAGGTTAGGCCAAAGTACACACAACCCCCCCCTCTTTTTCCCCCCACTAACGGGGGGATCTAGGGAGGAAGGTGACCCAAAATCAGGGTTCACCGTTACACGGGGCGTGGGGGCACTGATGTGGGAGGGGCATCCACTGAAGGCTCACCATTTGCCTTAACCGCCTACCCTATGGTGGTGGATTGCGGTGGAGTCTAGCTCCGTAAGCACACTAGGTGCTGCCTACCTTCACCCGACCAACGCAGCCCAGGCTGGGAGGCATATTCTTCACAAAGAGGACGGGTGGAAATAGTCCCGCAGAGCCTCGGGCTATAAAGCCCCGCTTGCCTGCGAGAGCGTGATACTTCATGTCTTCGCAGTTCCAGCACTGCAGAGAAATCTGGGGATTTGTGGGAGGTCCTTCGGTATATGTAGGGTCGGGAGGAGCTTGTTTTCTACATGTCTGCAGTGCACGGCGCCGGAGGCAGAGGATTACCCACATGTAATTACTACATCTGGAGCAGGACGTGCTGTATGCTTAGAATAAGGCGCCAACCGAACCTCGGAGGGCGGGTCTAAACTGGGCGTGACGCGGAGCGCACCACGCCATGTCCCCGCCTCCCCCAAAGAGCGCAAAACTCTGAAGCAGCCGTGTAAAGGCTCAGCAAGCTAAGCATAGAGTGTGCCAATAAGGACATCTGCTAGTGATACTCATGAAGTCTCAATACACCGCCACCATTCTAAACGCCCGTAGGCGCACGAAAAATCAGTTTCCTGCCCAAGATGTAGCATAATAATGCAGGACGTGCGGTAGACTATTGCAAGTAAAATTGAGAGGGTCAAACTAGAAAGGCAGCGCGGCTCTGACACCCAGTTGTCGATCAGGGACAAGGCACGGCCATAAGCATGACAATACTGTACACTGAGACCGCCAACGGACTACACACACACCCCCCCCTTCTTTTCCCCCGAAGTACAGGGGGAAACGAGGGAGGACGGTGACCCTGTACACAGGGTCCACCGCTACACGGGGCATGGGAGAAGAATGCGGGAGGGACATCCACTATAAGGCTCACCATCAGCCTAAATCGCCTACCCTATGGTGGGGGACTGCGGTGGAGCATGTCGTTAAGCACACATGGTGCTGCCTACCTTCACCTGACCAGCGCAGCCCAGGCTGGGAGGCACATCATCAAGGACGACGGGTGGGAATAGTCCAACAGGGCCGCAGGCTGTAATAGCCCCGCTCACCTGCGAGAGAGTGATACTTCATGACTTCGCAGTCAGCACTGCAGAGAAATCTGGGGATTTGTGGGAGGTCCCTGGGTATATGAAGGGCTGGGAGGAGCCTGTTTTTTGCATGTCTGCAGTGCACAGCGCCCTCTGGCGGAGGATTACCCAATTGTAAGTATTATATCTGGAACAGGACGTACTGTATACTTAGAATATGGTATTCCTAGTATGTCACACACCCCGCTTCCAACATTCATGACACTTGGGACATCCAATAGCAGTGTCTATAATGGGCGGGGATCCCACAAGGAAAATAAGGCATAACTTAAATTACTGCAGCTTGCATAACCTTGCGACCAAAAGCAGCAACCGCTGAGGCCCGCACATCAACCTTGTAAAACTTAGAAAAAGTGTGAACCGAAAAACAAGTAGCAGCCTTGCAAACTTGTTCAACAGAAGCCTGGTGCTTGTAAAACCCTTTCTTTGTTATTACTAGGATTAGGGCACAATGAAGGAAGAACTATATCCTGATTTAAGTGGAAGGCAGACACCACTTTAGGAAGAAAATCTGGTTTAAAACGGAAAACCACCTAATCCTGATGCCTCTCATAGTAAGGAGCCTGTATTGACGGGGCCGCCAATTCAGAAACCCGACGGACAGAGGTAATAGCAAAAAAGGGCAACTTTCTGAGTGAGAATATGAAGAGGAACCTCCTGTAAAGGTTCAAAAGGAGCCGCCTGCATAGCAGAGAGCACCAGACTAAGATCCCAAACTGGAAGTAGGAGCTTTCTAGGAGGCCGCACATGTGTGGCCTCCTGGAAAAAAATCTTAACCAAAGGGTGAAGAGCAAATGACCTTTGAAAGAAAATAGCCAAAGCAGAAACCTGCCCTTTCAAAGTACTAATCTGGAAGCCCAAATCCAGACCCCGTTGCAGAAACTCCAAAATCCTAGGGATAGAAAATACCCTGCAAGGCAGGGACCTAGACTCACACCAGTCAATATAGGACCTCCAAGTCCTGTAATAAACCACAGAGACTTCTTTCTAGCTCTAACAAGAGTCAGAATGACAGCATCAGAAAGGCCTTCCTCCTTTAAGATGGAGATTTCAGCAGCCACGCCGTCAAAGCCAGCGTTGGTAAATTGGGGTAACAAAGTTGACCCAGAGTTTAAGAGATCTGGAAGAAGAGGCAGAGGCAACAGATCCTCTGCCAGCCTTGTGACCTCTGCGAACCACAGACGTCTTGGCCACTTTGGAGCCACCAGAATTGCTGGTGCCCCTTCCAGAACTAACTTGCGCACCACCTTGCTTATCATGGGGGAAAAGGATACAGGAACCCCAGATCCTTTTCCAGGCAAGAGACATGGCATCCACTGCCACAGGATCCTGGGATAGAGACACACAGGCTGGAAGCTTGTGGTTGTGGCGAGACGCAAACAGGTCCAACCTCGGTGTCCCCCACTTGTGACAAAGTCACTGAAAGACCTCGGCGTTGAGAGACCATTATCCCTGGCGAGCGCATGCTCTGCTCAGGGAGTCTGTCTCCACCTTCTCTATCCCCGGAATGTAAACTGCCGATATGCAGGGAACATTGATCTCTGCCCACTGAAGGATTAGAGACGCTTCCCGGAGGGCAGCCCAACTGCGAGTCCCTCCCTGGTGATTGATGTATGCAACTGCTCTTCGGTTGTCTGACCGAATCTGAACCGGCAAACCCTGCAAAAGATGAGTCAATCGGAGCAGCACAATACGAATGGCCCTAAGTTCCAATAAATTGATTGGGGAATGAGCCTCCAGAGGCCCCCACAACCCCTGAAACCGGTGTCTCCTCCAGACGCCCCCTCCAGCCCGTAAGGCTGGCACCTGTGGTGACCAACTCCCAACAAGGGGTCAGAAATGATTTGCCGTCCCTGAGATTGCTCGAAATCAGCCACCACTGGAGGGACTGCAGGACGAGGGGAGACAACAGACAAGTCCGATTCAAAGACAACAGGCGCTTGTCCCACTTTGCCAGGAGAAAGAGCTGAAGCGTCCTCATGTGGAACTGAGCAAAAGGAACCGCTTCGAGCGTGGCCACCATCAACCCCACTAATCTCATCCCCAAGCGCATAGGCTGATGAGGATTGGACAGGAACAGATGAATTAAATCCTGAATCAGAACAATCTTGGACTGAGGAAGAAATACCCTGGCCTAAAGGGTATCCAGAATCAAGCCCAGAAAGGGAATCTCCCTTACGGGACAAAGAAAGGATTTGGCATGGTTTATCACCCAACCAAACCTCTCTTGTGTAGTCACCGTCTGATTGAAAGATGACGCTGTGATGAGCAAGTCGTCCAGCAATGGCACGATGCGAATGCCCTGGACCCTGAGAATAGCCATTACTCCTGCCAGGACCCTGGTAAACACTCTTGAGGATGGAGTGAGACCGAATGGAAGAGCCGCAAGCTGAAAATGGTGGTCTTCTACTGTGAATGTGAGAAACCTTTGGTGAGCGGCAAAAATAGGAATGTGCAGATAAGCATCCATGATGTCTATGGACATCATAAAGTGCCCCTGGCAGAGAGCATCGATCGTTGAACGCAACGACTCCATGTGGAACCTTCGGAAACGCATAAACTGATTGAGTCGTCTCAAATCTAGAATAGGCCGAACAGATCTGTCCCTTTCTTGGGAACCGTAAATAGGTTGGAATAAAACCCCAGACCTCTTTCCGCTGGAGGAACCTGGCGGATAACAACCATGTTTAAAAAGTTCGCCACAGCTGCCCGGAGCCCCTGTGCGATCACCGGATCTGCGGGCATCCGAGACCTGAAAAATCTGGGAGGAGGCCGAACCTCGAATTCCAGCTTGTAACCGGAGGATTGTATACCCTGACATGAGGTACCTGGCAACAACTGATCTGGCCTCATTGGTCTGATTGAATGCCCTAAGGTGCGGTTTGGTGCTGAAGAAGCCCCCAGTTGGGGGTGAAACTAGTTCACCGTTCACTATTTGAAACTACTCACCGCCATATATTGATACCGTATACCTAAGGGATATTGGACAATCTGGGAAGTTAATATGCTTGTAACCTATATAATACGTGATCTATTGTTGGAACAATAACCAGCGTGTCTGTAAGAGTGACAGTCGATAATTGTGAAAATTACTTACCATGTTTATTACTACAATTGTATTGTGATTGACACCATGGAATGTTATGGGGAATTAGATCTGTAGCTCAAATGAGCACCAATGACATTCTCCTGTAATAATTGTTGTGTCTGTTTTTAACGAGATTTTGTAACCCCAATAAACTAATTCATTGGATTTTATGAAGGTGCAATAGTTGAATTTATTCTAGGCGAGGTCACACTTTGAGTTCCCATCAATACTGGGTTGGTTCATACCCAGGAACATTTTTTGTATAATATATTTCGAATAAGGGGAACCAAGTGTGTACCAGCCTCACCAATTTTAATGCACGACCAATGGCGTAATGAAATTGGTGATGCACTAGTGGAGTGGGTCAGTACTGAGTCTTGGACAGCGTAGTCACACCTACGGGTGACATTGGGCCGCGCTTTCGGAGTCTCTAAAAAAAACTTTATAGTCTGCAGTAACACTGCCTAATTGAACCCTTGGGGGCCCTTACCCCCATTTAACTGACCCCTCCCTCTATTAGCTGGTTAGAGGGGAAGTACCCCAGTTACAGGTATATGTTCCAAGTAGATGCTGACTTTGTATACGATTGGGGTCTGGGTGAGTCCCAGATGTGAATGGTGTTGTAAGTGAATTGTGTTTTTTTTTTTTCTCCTTCTTTCTCCCCTCCCGATAAGGGCTTGTTTGAAGAATGACGGAACTCTATCAGGATAAATGGGACAGCATGATCTCAGATTTAACATCAAACCGTCTTACCAGTAAAACCCAGATACAACAACAGGAATTTACTAATGCTACCTTTAATGTACTCTATACGTCATTACTGAAAAAATCAAAAGTCTGGTGGGACGTACAATTCTTAAAGGAGTATAGAGAAAAGAATGTTGCCCCGAGAGGATTGAGACTGAGAGTCTTTCCTCAAATAGGATATATAACTAAAGAATTTAAGAGAAAATGGGAGGGAGCCTTACAGGAGTGCTCGATGACGTTAATGGCCCTATTGATTGATCAACACAATCAACATTTAAGAATCTTAGATGAACAAATTAAAAAATTAGTTGAGGAATTAGGTACCTATAAGCGTGATGATTATTTCACGAAACGGGATTCTAGTATTAAGACTTCCATTGAAAAATTGAATAAGGAACTAATTGAAAGTAAAGAACATAAACTTCAACGAGACTCTTTGGTATATAAACAATCAAAGGCCTATATCTGGCCGAGCATAGAGAACCGACCAAATCGGAGAGATTTTCCGACGCGATAGTACTCCTCCTCTGATTCATCTTCATCAAGGGAGAGAACAGGTTGGAGACAGAGAAGGCCAAAAACCAGCATGGTCAGCGGGATCTAGATATGACAAAGGCCCCCTTAGGAGGGAACAGCAAAGTAACAGAGGGGAGGTTATGACCCGATCAAAGGTCAAACACTCGCAAAAAGAAACTAGAGATTGGGAGGGGGCTAATCCAAATAAGTCAACAAATAGACAAAATTTTTTAGACAGTATAGAAACCGTCGGCGGAACCACAGACGACGAAAACATAAAAACTTAAACATAGTAAAAGATACAACTAAGGAGGGTAATCAACAAGAAAGAGGAAGGGATTAGTCAGCAGAATATTGATCAGAAAAACATTATTAATTTGTCCAAAGTTGAGCTAACGCCCCACCAACAGGAAGTTCTTTTCTTAGGTCTAAATTTTTGTCCAGTCCAGCAAACTGATAACTTTGAGGTGGTGAAGGATCTGCACCTATTTGCGAGGAAAGTACTATGTAAGCAAATGTTTGAGAAAAAAAGAGGACACTATGGACATTTTATCCTGTCCCAAACCGTCAGAGAATCAGCTGGAGGAGGAAATGTTACAGTTAGGCGAAGAGGCCACAGTGATTTCCCCCATGATAGCACCCAAGCAGAAAATATTTAAGAAACCTTCAAGTTTCTACCCTCCCCTGAACACGAATGCATCGCTACAAACATTTGTGAACGTTGTAACTAGAGCAGTTGAGAACATCACCCACAAATCCAACTCGAATCTCTCCCCATCACATCAACGGGCATTGAAAGAATTGGAGAACCAGGGTAATCTAACTATAAAGCCAGCAGATAAGGGGGGGAACATTGTCGTGATGGAGAATACCTTCTACGAACAAATGTGTTTCCAAATTTTAAGAAATAAAGACTGGTATGAGAGGGCCCCCTTGTCCAGGCTCGAACAGGCCTCGGAGGAGTATCACTCGCTCATCAGGGACGCGGTTATGCACAGGGTAATTGACGGACCGACTAGGGACTACCTTGAGGCCCCATGCCCGACTATTGCCACCTTTTATGCCCTGCCGAAGGTGCATAAATCAATTACTGCCCCTCCGGGCAGGCCTATAGTGTCGGGCATGGGGTCCCTGACGGATCGTGCCAGCCGATTCGTCGGCCATCATTTGCAACCCCTTGTGCACCAACTACCCTCCTTTCTGAAGGACACGGGCCATCTGCTCCGCGTCCTTGATGAGCTGACTGTACCTCCGGGGACCTGTTTGGTGGGCCTGGACGTGCAGGCCCTCTATTCTAGTATCCCCCACTTACAGGGACTATATTTTTTAGATGAATTGGATCTGAGCCAACACGATTTAAACTCATTCATCATGAAACTCTTGGAGTTCGTCCTCACCCACAATCTTTTTCTTTTCAACGGCCAATTATATCGCCAGGTGCAGGGGACCGCGATGGGGACCACCTGCGCCCCGTTCTATGCGAACCTGTACCTGGGCCGTTGGGAGAGGGGGTTGTTGGGTGAGGACGAACTCGAGAGATACCTGTGCCACGTTTTATTGTGGCACAGGTATATCGATGATATTTTTATTCTCTGGACAGGCCCAAGAAAACTGTTAGATGAGTTCATTTCTATTCTCAATTGTAACAACCTGAATCTGAAGTTCACCCATGAAGTGAGTACTGAACAAATCAATTTCTTGGACCTTACTATTTCTATCAATTCTCAGGGTCAAATTCACTCAAATTTCTTTCGCAAGACATCGGCGGCTAACACCATTCTACGAGCATCAAGTGCTCATCCGCAACATTTACTATTGAGTATTTCGTACGGTGAATATCTGCGGGCTCGCAGAAACTGTACACAGGACAATGACTTTAAGGTGGCAGCGGATGGGATTAGAGATAGATTGTTGATGAGAGGGTACTCGAAAAATACATTAACAAAGGCCTATAGAAAAGCACTTGCCAGACCATGCCCTGAGATTCTTTACAAACCTAGGATGAAGGACAAAGAAAGGTCATTAGCGATCACGCTTACATATTCCGTTGACCAACATCAAATCAAAAAAATTTTCAGACAACATTGCCATTTATTAGCCAATGATGATTTATTGAAAAACATTGTTCCCACTCAGCCTCACTTCATCTTTAGGCGTGCAAAGAATCTCCGTGATAGATTGGTGCGAAGCCATTATGCCCCGAATAACCGAAGGAAGTGTTGTAAATATAGGGGCACATATCAGTGCCAAAAGAAATGTATTTGCGGTAGGTTCATATACCCCGGAAAGAGGATAATCATCCCCGGCCATGAACAAATTACCCCTCGACATTTTGTAAACTGACACTCCGCATGTCATCTATATTTTAACATGTCCATGCGGATGCTTTTATATAGGTAAGACTAACTGACCTCTCAAAAAAAAAAAAAAGAGTGTATGAGCACCAATACGACATTCGCACAGCCAACATTAAATCCCCTATAGGCCGCCATTTTACTAGGTTTCATAACCAGAATCCGACTGGCCTACAAGTACAGGGCCTGGATCGTATTCACCCAAACCCTAGAGGGGGAAACCTAGAAAAAGTTACGTTACAACGTGAGACCCGTTGGATTAGTAGAACAAAAGCACACTTATACCCGGGCCTAAATGAGACTATCAGTTTCGCTTCCTTTATGGACTAGAGGGGAGAGAAAAGATTGAGAGTAAGCTAGAGGTTTGTCCCTTTTCTTTTTTTTTTTTTTAATGCGTTTGATTATATGCTGTTTGTTTGTAAGTTTGTTTGACTGTTTGTCCCAGTATCTGGCACATTAATGTCGCCCATTGTAGACAACTCAAATGCCCAATGTAGGATGGAGGTGAAAGCGAGGGAAATTTGCTTTTGGTTTTACAGCTCACCATTTCCTCATTTTTATCTGTGAATGTCCGCCCACAGGTTTAGGGGTGTAGAATCAGTAGAAGGGAGCCACTATTACCTGCGTTTTGGTGCAGGTTAGAAGTTCGGTACATTTGGACCCTAGTAGAGGGCATGTATACATTGCCCCTTAGCACACATGTATTGTATACAAAAAGTTTTACATAGATATTTTAGGGGAAAGAAATTTTGGAGACTGGGGAACGGATGTGACATGAGGGGTGGGGAGAGACTAGTGCAAGTACCATCTGCCATCTGTATTGGTTTGCCTGCCCGGGGTGGTGTGTGAGGTTGTTTGGAGTGGGGGGCCGGGGCGACGGGCGGGATGTTTGTACGGCCGCTTGGGCATGGGGTCCCTGACGGATCGTGCCAGCCGATTCGTCGGCCATCATTTGCAACCCCTTGTGCACCAACTACCCTCCTTTCTGAAGGACACGGGCCATCTGCTCCGCGTCCTTGATGAGCTGACTGTACCTCCGGGGACCTGTTTGGTGGGCCTGGACGTGCAGGCCCTCTATTCTAGTATCCCCCACTTACAGGGACTATATTTTTTAGATGAATTGGATCTGAGCCAACACGATTTAAACTCATTCATCATGAAACTCTTGGAGTTCGTCCTCACCCACAATCTTTTTCTTTTCAACGGCCAATTATATCGCCAGGTGCAGGGGACCGCGATGGGGACCACCTGCGCCCCGTTCTATGCGAACCTGTACCTGGGCCGTTGGGAGAGGGGGTTGTTGGGTGAGGACGAACTCGAGAGATACCTGTGCCACGTTTTATTGTGGCACAGGTATATCGATGATATTTTTATTCTCTGGACAGGCCCAAGAAAACTGTTAGATGAGTTCATTTCTATTCTCAATTGTAACAACCTGAATCTGAAGTTCACCCATGAAGTGAGTACTGAACAAATCAATTTCTTGGACCTTACTATTTCTATCAATTCTCAGGGTCAAATTCACTCAAATTTCTTTCGCAAGACATCGGCGGCTAACACCATTCTACGAGCATCAAGTGCTCATCCGCAACATTTACTATTGAGTATTTCGTACGGTGAATATCTGCGGGCTCGCAGAAACTGTACACAGGACAATGACTTTAAGGTGGCAGCGGATGGGATTAGGGATAGATTGTTGATGAGAGGGTACTCGAAAAATACATTAACAAAGGCCTATAGAAAAGCACTTGCCAGACCACGCCCTGAGATTCTTTACAAACCTAGGATGAAGGACAAAGAAAGGTCATTAGCGATCACGCTTACATATTCCGTTGACCAACATCAAATCAAAAAAATTTTCAGACAACATTGCCATTTATTAGCCAATGATGATTTATTGAAAAACATTGTTCCCACTCAGCCTCACTTCATCTTTAGGCGTGCAAAGAATCTCCGTGATAGATTGGTGCGAAGCCATTATGCCCCGAATAACCGAAGGAAGTGTTGTAAATATAGGGGCACATATCAGTGCCAAAAGAAATGTATTTGCGGTAGGTTCATATACCCCGGAAAGAGGATAATCATCCCCGGCCATGAACAAATTACCCCTCGACATTTTGTAAACTGACACTCCGCATGTCATCTATATTTTAACATGTCCATGCGGATGCTTTTATATAGGTAAGACTAACAGACCTCTCAAAAAAAAAAAAGAGTGTATGAGCACCAATACGACATTCGCACAGCCAACATTAAATCCCCTATAGGCCGCCATTTTACTAGGTTTCATAACCAGAATCCGACTGGCCTACAAGTACAGGGCCTGGATCGTATTCACCCAAACCCTAGAGGGGGAAACCTAGAAAAAGTTACGTTACAACGTGAGACCCGTTGGATTAGTAGAACAAAAGCACACTTATACCCGGGCCTAAATGAATCAGTTTCGCTTCCTTTATGGACTAGAGGGGAGAGAAAAGATTGAGAGTAAGCTAGAGGTTTGTCCCTTTTTTTTTTTTAATGCGTTTGATTATATGCTGTTTGTTTGTAAGTTTGTTTGACTGTTTGTCCCAGTATCTGGCACATTAATGTCGCCCATTGTAGACAACTCAAATGCCCAATGTAGGATGGAGGTGAAAGCGAGGGAAATTTGCTTTTGGTTTTACAGCTCACCATTTCCTCATTTTTATCTGTGAATGTCCGCCCATAGGTTTAGGGGTGTAGAATCAGTAGAAGGGAGCCACTATTACCTGTGTTTTGGTGCAGGTTAGAAGTTCGGTACATTTGGACCCTAGTAGAGGGCATGTATACATTGCCCCTTAGCACACATGTATTGTATACGAAAAGTTTTACATAGATATTTTAGGGGAAAGAAATTTTGGAGACTGGGGAACGGATGTGACATGAGGGGTGGGGAGAGACTAGTGCAAGTACCATCTGCCATCTGTATTGGTTTGCCTGCCCGGGGTGGTGTGTGAGGTTGTTTGGAGTGGGGGGCCGGGGCGACGGGCGGGATGTTTGTACGGCCGCTTGGTTGCGTGCGTGCGCCGCCCTGCCCTGAGCTGGCGGAGCGGCGCCGCACGTAGCTCACGGAGCAAACGACAACATCCGGTTGCTATGACAACTGACCGTGGGAGCCGTTCTCATCCCTCCCCTTCCCCTCCGCCCTCCTCCCCCCGCCCTCTTGTGGCTGCATGCTGCCTGTCTCTCCCCATCCCGATATGGCGTATGCGGACCTTCCGGTCTGTGCGTACATTACATACGTGCTGCCCGGGGACATCATCCTAGGTCGACGTCGCGTCGCCACTCAGTCGGGTTTGGCGCCTTCATAAGTGCTCCCCGCTGACAAGTCACATCCGGGCTGAATACACAGCGCAACACGTGCTGCTGTGTAGTGTTGGGCTGGCTCCTTTTGATCTGCTCTGGGAGGTTACTGGGCGGACCAGCTGATTACATCGTAGCTGAGTGAGCGGACCACAAGCCAGTATCTCTGTCTCTCCCTGTAAGTACCGTTCCTATTTGCCGATTTATATACATGTAGTTCAGTTTGGCTCCCCAGCAATGCTAATACCATGCTATATATATGCCCATAGAACATTGAGAAACAGAGAACTTGGTAATATAAGGCTGACGCCATCCCTTTGAATTTGGCTAATGGAGCATTGATCATCTTGGGGCGTCCAGATCTTCTATATTCAGGTAGCCATTTATGCTTATTATACCACAGCTATGGCCCAGTTATTTTTATACTGGGGTCCCATAGCGCTAAGGATTATGCAGGTACTCATGTAATGTGGATGGGAGATTCTATCTGATTTGTTGTTTTGTCTTTGTTTTTGTCTTTGTTGTGATGTGTGTTCAGCATTACTCTTGGATTGTATACCCTGACATGAGGTACCTGGCAACAACTGCTCTGGCCTCATTGGGCTGATTGAATGCCCTAAGGTGCGGTTTGGTGCTGAAAAAGCCCCCAGTTGGGGGTGAAACTAGTTCACCGTTCACTATTTGAAACTACTCACCGCCATATATTGATACCGTATACCTAAGGGATATTGGACAATCTGGGAAGTTAATATGCTTGTAACCTATATAATACGTGATCTATTGTTGGAACAATAACCAGCGTGTCTGTAAGAGTGACAGTCGATAATTGTGAAAATTACTTACCATGTTGATTACTACAATTGTATTGTGATTGACACCATGGAATGTTATGGGGAATTAGATCTGTAGCTCAAATGAGCACCAATGACATTCTCCTGTAATAATTGTTGTGTCTGTTTTTAACGAGATTTTGTAACCCCAATAAACTAATTCATTGGATTTTATGAAGGTGCAATAGTTGAATTTATTCTAGGCGAGGTCACACTTTGAGTTCCCATCAATACTGGGTTGGTTCATACCCAGGAACATTTTTTGTATAATATATTTGTAACCGGAGGACACAACTTCCAGAATCCATCTGTCTGATACCTCTTGACCCAAGCCTGGAAAAAAGAATTGCAGCCGTCCCCCCACCCGTACGGGTGAGGGCGCCTCCTCATTGCTGGGCAGGCTTGGAAGTGGACTTGGGCTTAGATCCCCAACTCTGACCTGGTCGGCCACGTCCTCTTCCTCTGTTCCATGCAGTCCCCCTTGGGGCTGAAAAGGGCCGATCCTCTGCCCGTTCTGAAACCACGAAAGGAAGGGTCAAAAGGAAGCCGATCCCCGCAAGGAACGACGTTGCTTCTTACGCTGAGGCAATTTGCCTCCTTTAATGACAGAATCCAACTTCTCACCAAAGAGGCGTAAATCACCCAAAGGGAAGCGCTGTAAGCGACTTCTTTGCCACTGTGTCAGCCGCCCACTGGCGTAGCCAAATAGACCGCCGAATTGCAACAAGCAAGGCAGAAGTTCTGCTACACAAGACCATGGAGTCATCTAAAGCAGAAAGTACAAAAGACACAAATAAATCACATCGCTTGAGAGCGGAAAACTCATCAGAGGCTGGATCAAGCCCTGAGGTATTCAATAGGTCTCTAATAACAGACCTAATAGCGACTGCCATAAGTGCCGAGGCACCCACAGGCCGCAAGGCCGAGCCAACGCTAGCAAACGCATGGCAAGCCATTTGTTCAATACGTTTGTCCTCCCCATCCTTTAAGGGACGTAGATTCCGGAGAATGCAAAACAGAGGAATTGGACAAACTGAGCACAGGTGAATCCACCAAAGGGGGGGGGGGGGGGGGGGAATGACCAACGCTTACAGTGTCTGCAGGAAAGGGATTTTTTTTTTTTTATATCCCAGCCCAAAGGAATGCCAGGAAGCCGCACAGGCTTTTCCCATTCCTTAAGGATATCTTCAAAATGTTTCTGATTAGGAAATTCAAAACGAGGCTTGGAGGCTCCAAAGAACTCCCCTTTCTGAGGGACTGCTTCTGGAAAATCGATAGCCAAGACCTCATATAAATGAGCAAGAGCTTTAGGGGTGTCAAAATTCTCCCCTTCACCTTGTTCAGCATCAATACCCACAATTGCTGAACATCTGAAACATCAGATTCTTCAAAGAATTCTCCTTCTTCAAACGGAGAACAATAAAAAATGCTCGCTACAATCAAGCTCATTTGCATCAACGGCCAGAGCTAAATGTTTTCTTTTAGCTGAGGCCCTCTTTGTCACAGAGCTAGACATTTTTTTTTTCAATGTGAGCCAATCATCAGGCACATACATCAGAAAGCGACTCTCTACCCATGACAATATCACTGGGGGTATGCACAAGACAAGGCGGTGTGGGGGAAGAGGCAGGAGCCACCTACCCTGAGGCTTGGGCCCCTTACTGCTGCATTATAACCAATTGAACACAAGATACACAAAAAAAAAAAAAATCCCCAACAAGGGATGCCCCACATCGCTAACACTGCAGAGTCTGGCCCGCAGGTACTGAAAAGCCAGTATCCTGAGATGCCTCCATATGGTGTTTATTAAAATACTTAATTTTTTTATAGCCGCCAAGTATATGGGATTTTTACAGCCGAAGCAACCCGGGATGCCCCTTAATAGTCCCTAGGTGGGAGGATTTTAAACAAGGACCAGGAGAGACCCCTATTAAGAGAGTTTCCCCCTGGAAGATAGAGAAAACACAATGAGCCTTATGCATATGCAAGAAAGAAATGACAGTAAATAAAAAAGTTTTAGTATAAATATATATTATACTTTAGTATAACTAAAGGGTACTCACAGTGACCACAACAGCCCAGCGACCAATCGATATAAGAAAAGCCCAGCAGCGGCACCAACGCAGCAGCCAGGACCAGTGGAGGCCAGCACCAGAACAGGAACCAGCAAACCACATGTCAAACAGGAAGAGGAAGCAGAAATGCGACGCTGACTCGAAGCCCCGCCCACCACCTAGCACTGCTCAGAGGGCGGGTCAGCCAAAGACAATAGCATGACATCATAGAACGGGGCCGAACGAAAAAGAGGGAAATTAAAAAAACCCAAAACAGGTATGTCACTTTCTTATCTTTTCCTTTTTTTTTTTTTTAAAAACAAATGCATAGGCCAAAAGATACTCCCTAAATAAAGATTCCCCCCCCCTTTTCACCCCAGCAGGGTCCAGGAGGGCCAAAAGGGGGGAAAACAATAAGCACCCAATAGGCACAAGGAGATTTAAAGGGACGGGGCATCCCATGCCGAGGGACACCAACCCGGATGCCGCCTACCCCTTATTTGAGGTCTCACGGAGGGAGCAAGCTCCCATATACACCCAAGGGTGTATCTACCTTTGCCCAAGCCCATCAGCCAAGGCTGGGAGGCATAACATACATATCACAATACAAAAATGTGGCTTCAGGCAGAAATAGAAAAAGGCCAAGCGTAACCCGGCTACCTGCAGGAAGAAGAGTCATCTTCTGAATGCTTCGCCGACTGCAGAGACGAAAAGACTGAGGAATAGTGGGAGGTTCCGGGTACTTATGTACCAGGAGGGGCTCCTTTTTTCCATGTCATCTCTGCAAGATCGCCCTCTACAGGCCGGTATCCCAAGTGTCATGAATGTTGGAAGCGGGGTGTGTGACATACTAGGAATAGTATGTTTGTCAATAAAATCTTATTGCGTGTGAAATCCCAATTTCTCCCGGTTACAGCAGTACTACATATATATAGGTAGACATCCCCCAAACTGAAACAGCGCTTTAGGGGATTTTCAGAAAAAATACAACTGCGCACCTTGCAGTTTTTCCAGAAAAACAACCCTTTACATTTGAAATACCCCCAACAAACTATATCTTCTCTGGAAGTACACACCTCAAGCTTTCTAGGTGTACCAGACTTGTTGATGTGGCCATAGTTTTCTGGAAGTAATCCCTCAATGTATTCTTTGCTTGCAAAGAGTTTTCCTAAAAAAAAGGATAAAGCAGAATCAAAGCCACATTTTCCTAAAAAAAACTATTTACAAACAAGAAAAAACAAGTTTAATCTGAAAAAGCAACATCCCCCGAACAGAACGATACCCAACATGCATTGCTACTGTCAAGGGAAGAGTTGCCAAACACCCCAAAGTAAAGCATGTGCGTAACGGTAATTTTACTTGAAAATTTCAGCTCTGCAGACAAAGTGCGCACCTTGCGATTTTTCAACCAAAACAACCCTTTACATTTGGAATATCCCCCATAAACCATATATTCCCTGAAAGTACACGTTAAGCTTTCTAAGAGTACCCAGCTTGTTGTAGTGGGCTCATCTTTCTGGAATTAATCCCTCAAAGAATTCTTTGGTTGCACAGGGTTTCACTAAAAAATTTATAAAAAAGCTGAAAAAACACGTTTTCCTAAAATATAAATATGCAAACAAGAAAAAACAAGTTAAGTCTGAAAGCGCAAGGTCCCCCACGCAGAACAATACCCAACATGCATAGCTACTTTTAACCTTTTTAATTGAGAGCCTACTTGAGATTTTGTCACCCTCTGTTGACAGGTCATTTTTCCCCATTTTGCGCCATGTTTTGCGACATTTTTCCTGGAATTTTCAGGAAAATGTATATATATTTTTTTGCAGCAGAGTTTAGGCTTTAACATGAAATGTCTTGTTTGTAAATGTCGCAGGTGACTTGCCATCCCCCCAGCCTTGTGAACTGGTATAGGGATCTCTTGGACCCCTTACCAGTTCACAAGGGGTTAAGTGTAAAAAAAAAAAAAAAAAAAACACACCACACACAAAGAAAAAATATTTTTTTTTTTAATACTTACCTCCCATCCATCTTGCACTGTGTCGCTTGGCAATCACTGGCTTCTGCTCACCTGCTG
The DNA here is from genome assembly GCA_027917425.1 of Gastrophryne carolinensis. Classification (NCBI taxonomy): domain Eukaryota; kingdom Metazoa; phylum Chordata; class Amphibia; order Anura; family Microhylidae; genus Gastrophryne; species Gastrophryne carolinensis. Next base: position 306,033,893 of record CM051234.1, on the reverse strand, counting down.
GAAGCCTTTTATAGCTGCTGGGCTAAAGAACATAAGGGGTTAATTTAAAAAAACACTACATAGGGTCCCCCTTCCCTGGAATTTTAAGGGTTAAAAACTTAAGTGCACTTAAGTGGAGGAGAAGCAACCGCGTACATTTTACGTGGCTGGCATTTAAAGGGTTAACGGCTTGCAGACAGCTATTCTTTCCTGCAAAAGAAAGTAAATGAGCAGATCGCCTCCAGCCTGAGGTACGATCGAAATAAGTCAACAGAATGTTCCTAGCATCCAGCAGATGCATCTCCTGCTAACCCTTAAGGTCTTCAGGTCTGAGACCTGGTAGGTAGATCTCCTGGGACCTGTGAAATTCCAAAGTGATCTTCAGTAGGATCAGGTCTGATCTTGAGATGATCTGAAAAAAAAATCTTAAAATATGGCTCCTTGATGGACAAGGCCTACAATCACCAATTCTTCTAACCAAAGTAATAGCCAATATAATAGTGAACTTAAAGCAGACCAAAACCCACTTAATGTGTGGATTACATTTGGCCAAAGCACCTGCCGATATTCCCTTCTTAGGGTGTAGAACTAGAAATGAGTGTTCCTCGGTGTGAGATGGCAGGGGATAATTCCCACACCCAACCGTGGCAATGAATGGAGGAGGTGGAGCTTTACAGCTAAAACAGGCGCTATTTATCTGGGATTAGAGTGAAGCAGGAACAGTGAAAAGGCAAAGGGTAGGAGGAACAATTCAGGGGACACTAGTTAAAAATGTGAGATTTAGTCCAAAACTTAACCGCTACTTCCTCAATGGGTTCAAAGGGGGAGATCACATGAGACCATTTAGTACAATGGAAAGGTCCCAGAGTGGGAAGGCCTTAGAACTCACCGGTCTTCCACTAGACAGGGAGATAAAGAATCTTTCAGTCAGATCCTCCTGACTAAGCTTATGGTCTAAGTAAAGAAATATACCATTTTGTGAGTACTCACCTGAAAAATGGATATTGTTGGTGTGCCACACACCCCGCTTCACCTTTAATATTCTTCACGATTGGGTTACTCACCGCCAGGTGACGCTGTGCAGAGAATAAGTCTTGTAACGAGCCCCCTTCCGGCCTATATATACCTGGTACCTCCCATTTATCACCAGTGTATTAAAAAGCAGAAAGACAAGGTACCAGTAAATTAACGGTAACCTCAAAATAAATCAATATAAATAAAAGCTTCACCATATAAAGGATTCGGAATACCGAAAAGGGTGGGAGTGAAGCAGGGTGTGTGGCACACCAACAATATCCATTTTTCAGGTGAGTACTCACAAAATGGTATTATTCTTGGTGTGCCACACACCCCGCTTCACCTTTAATATTCTTCACGATTGGGACATCCAAAAGCAGTGTCCACAAGGGATGGGCATCTCAAGGCCAGGTGAAGCATAACTTAAATGACTGCAGTCTGCAGAACTTTGCGGCCAAAAACAGCATCCGCTGAGGCTCGCACATCAACTTTGTAAAACTTAGAAAAAGTGTGAACAGAAGACCAAGTGGCGGCCTTACAAACTTGTTCAACAGAAGCTTGGTGCTGAAAAGCCCAAGACGCTCCAACGGCGCGAGTAGAATGAGCAGTGATACGAAAAGGCGGAACTTTCCCCTTAGCAGAATAGGCCGCAGTAACGGCCTGACGTATCCATTTGCTAATGGCAGATTTGGCTGGTGCCAAACCCTTCTTAGGCCCACAGGGCACAACAAAAAAGGCATCCATCTTATGAAAAGGAGACGTGATAATCAAGTAGTACTTAACACAGCGTACTACATCCAAACAATGCAAAACCCTCTCTTTGTCATTCTTAGGTTTAGGACACAAGGAGGGAAGAACAATATCCTGATTCAAATGAAAAGCAGAAACAACCTTAGGAAGAAAGTCTGGCTTGAACCGAAAGACCACTTTATCCTGATGCCTCTCAAAGTAGGGCGCCTGGATAGACAAGGCCGCCAACTCCGAGACACGTCGGACCGAAGTGATAGCTACCAAGAAGACAATCTTCTGAGTCAGGGTAGACAAAGCAATATCTTGCAGAGGCTCAAAAGGAGGAGCCTGCAGAGCAGAAAGAACCAAATTCAAATCCCAAACCGGGAGTAATGGTTTCCTGGGAGGCCGCACATGCGTAACCCCCTGGAAAAAAGTTTTAACTACAGGATTAAGCGCAAAACGCTTCTGAAAAAAGATAAAGGCAGAAACTTGCCCTTTCAAAGTACTTAGCTGAAGACCAGAGTCCAGCCCAGATTGTAAAAACTCCAGAATCCTGGAGACCGAGAAGACCCTACAAGGAAAGGATCTAATCTCACACCAAGCGATATAGGCTTTCCAAGTCCTATAATAGATGATAGAAGAAGACCTCTTCCGGGCACTGATCAAAGTAACGACTGAGTCAGAAAGACCCTCCTCCTTCAAGATGGAGGTTTCAGCAGCCAGGCCGTCAAACCCAGCGCTGCTAAATTGGGGTAACACAACCAACCCTGAGTGAGCAGATCGGGCTGAAGAGGCAGAACGAACTGGTCCACTGCCAGCCGAACGATGTCTGCGAACCACACTCGCCTTGGCCACCTTGGGGCCACGAGAACGGCGGACACCCTTTCCAGAGCCAACTTCCGAACCACCCTGCCCAGCATGGGTATCGGAGGAAACCGGTATAGAAATCCCAGATCCCCCCAGCTCAGGGACATGGGGTCCACTGCCAGAGCCAGAGGATCCCGGGAGAGCGACACGAAGTTCGGGAGCCTGTGATTGTGACGAGAGGCAAACAGGTCCACCTCCGGTGTCCCCCATTGGAGACACAGTGAGCGAAAAACCTGAGGATGGAGAGCCCATTCTCCCGGATGGGGAGAGCCCCTGCTCAACAGGTCCGCTTCCTGGTTCTCCACTCCTGGGATGTATACCGCCGAGAGACAAGGAACATGGGTCTCTGCCCAAGTCAGGATCAGGGACACCTCCCTGAGAGCACCCGGACTGCGAGTCCCTCCCTGATGATTGATGTAAGCAACCGCTGTTCGATTGTCTGAACGCACCTGGACCGGAAGGCCCACAACGTGTTGAGTCAGGAGAGCAAAAACCCGACGGATGGCTCTCAGTTCCAGAATATTGATGGGTAAGTGGGCCTCTTGCGGCCCCCACTGCCCCTGGAACTGCAGCTCCTTCCAGAATCCGCCCCATCCCGACAGACTGGCGTCCGTGGTGACAATTTCTCAAAGAGGGGTCAGGAAAGACCTGCCCTTCACGAGACTGGTCGAGACCAACCACCACTGGAGGGACTGCCGGACCCGGGAGGACAACTGGAAGGGCTGATCCAGCGACCGAGGCTGCCGGTCCCAAGACGCCAACAGATAAAGCTGAAGCATCCTTGTGTGAAATTGAGCAAAGAGAACTGCCTCGAAGGAGGCAACCATCAACCCTACCAGCCTCATCCCCAGACGGATGGACGGCCGAGGATTGGAAAGTAGGACCCGAGCCAACTCCTGAATCAGATGAATTTTGGACTGGGGGAGAAACACTCTGTGTTGAAGAGAGTCCAACTGCATCCCCAGAAAGGACACCACCCTGGCCGGAGCGAGGGAGGACTTGGAGAAGTTGATCACCCAACCAAAGCTTTCCAGCGTGGAGACCACCATCCTGGTGTCTGTCTCCGAATGATTGAGTGACGGAGCCATGATGAGAAGGTCGTCCAAATAGGGTACGACACGAATGCCCCGAGATCTGAAAATGGCCATCACCCCTGCCTGCACCTTGGTGAACACTCTTGGAGCCGAGGTAAGGCCAAACGGAAGTGCCACAAATTGAAAATGCTGATCTTCCATCACAAATCGAAGAAAACATTGATGAGCGTGGCAGATGGGAACATGAAGATAAGCATCCTTGATGTCTGTGGACGTCATGAAGTCCCCCTACCGAAGGGAACCGACGGCCATACGCAAAGTTTCCATGCGAAACTTCCGAAAACGGATGAACTTGTTGAGTAATTTCAGGTCCAGGACGGGACGAACAGACCCGTCCTTCTTGGGGACTGCGAAAAGATTGGAGTAGAAACCGAGGCCCCTCTCTAAGCGCGGTACCGGCCGGATGACCGCCATCTCTAACAGATTCCTTACTGACGCCAGGAGCCCCTGTGCGGCCAAAGGATCGATGGGCACCCGAGACAGAAAGAACCGTGAAGGAGGGCGAGACTCGAATTCCAGTTTGTAACCGGACGACGCTATCTCCCGGATCCATCTGTCCGGAACCTTCTGGTTCCAAACCAGGGAGAAGTGTCGCAATCGTCCCCCCACCCGCACGGGTGAGGGCAGCCCCTCATTGCTGAGCGGGCTTGTCAGCAGGTTTGGGCTTGGTGCCCCAGGACTGAGTGGGACGACCGTGGGACGACCACGGCACCCCCCCCCCCCCCCCCCCCCCCCCGAGTCCAACCTGCACCTCTGGTAGCGGGAAAGGAAGCCCCCCTACCCGCTCTGAATCCCCGAAAGGAAGGTCTACCAGAACTTAACCCCCCGAGAGGGACGACGAGGCTTCTTACGTTGGGGCATTTTACCACCTTTGGCAACTGAATCAATTTTATCACCAAACAGCCGCAACCCCAAAAAGGGGAGAGCTGTGAGCACCTTCTTAGAAGCTGCGTCCGCCGACCACTGGCGCAGCCATACTGCCCGACGAATAGCCACCAGCATTGCAGCTGTCTTGCTACTCATAGCCAGCGCATCGTCCTGAGCGGACAGAACATAGGAAACAAAAGACTCACACTGCCTGAGAGCAATAAGCTCCTTGCAAGTGGGATCAAGATCCACACAGACCCTGAATTACAGATCTAACCGCCAAAAGAAGAAGCGATGAAGCACACACCGGGCGCATCGCTGACCCGGCGTAACTAAAACCATGGCGAGCGTACTGGTCAATCAGACGATCCTCACCATCCTTAAGGGCAGTAGTCTCAGCAGACTGCACCATAGCCGTGCTGGAGAGCCCTAGTACAGGGGTTTCGACGTCAGGAGAAACCGACCAAAGCTTCACCAATTCTGATGGAAAAGGATAACGTTTCTCCCAACTGGAAGGAATTCCAGTTAACCGCGTGGGATGTTCCCATTGCTTGAGCACAATTTTCTCAAAGTGGTGTTGTCTGGGAAAAACCAAAGGCGGCTGAGGGACAACTGACCCTTTGGCAGGGTGACAGCCTCAGGCGGATCTAAATTTGAGCAAGAATGGAAGGGTTGTCACGAAACCCCCCCGCAGACAAATCGCCAATAGCATCAACCTCAAGCTGATCTGTAGGCTCATCTGACTCCACCAAAAATTCTCCCTCCTCGTCCAGGGAGCAATCGGACCAAACCACAGGCTCACATACATCATCCTGTGAAGCCGGAGGTATAGGAGTCAGGTGCTTCCGTTTCGCAGTGGCCTTTAACCCTGCTTTAATGGAAACTATTTTCTCGAGGTTGGCCAACCGTGCCGCCACCTCGGATTGCGAATCCCCATGCTTGACAATGTCACGCAGGGTCCGTAATAGGGAGGGAGGGGTAGGGGATGATGGAAGTTGCGAAGGGCCAGCAGCCGGAGCAAAGGACTGACGCGCATTACTCTGCTTTGCACAAGGAATGCAAACAAAAAACATCAGCTGGGAGCGGAGTCCCACATCCTCCGCATACCCTAGATGGCCCAGAAGAACCATTTCCGGTAATATCGGAAGCCTCCATATGGTGATTTATGGTATTCACAAAAATTAGGGTTTAAGGCATAAGCCACCCGGGATGCTCCTTTATGTTAATGTCCCGGGAGGGAGGATTTAATTTATAATAAAGATCCCCTTAAATAAATTATATATATATATATATATATATATATATATATATATATATATATATATATGTCCCAATTTGGAGGAAAAGAAAGGACTAGCCAGGCAAAAAAGAACCGGGAGGCCGCTGTATTGAGGGAATCCCAGGAACTGTGGGAAAGAAACAAACCAACAGTAAGACCCCCAGAAACCAATGGCAACATGCAATATAACATACATACACAGCACCAAGTGCTTTGAAGAGGCAAGAAAACTGGCCTCTGATTTTCCTCCTTATATATTTTCCTTTTTTTTTTTTTTTTTAAATAAAAGTATTTTTCCATTAAATATATTACTTTATAAATAAACAGTCAAACACCATAAAAAAAAATAGACGGCCCCACGCCAGGTGAGGCCGCTTAGCTGCCCCAGTAAGGCTTACAAAAGCCCAGCACCCGACCAAAGAGGTGGTGGAGACAGGCAGCAAATGTCAGCGAAGGCGGGAGTGGCCGATTAAAACAAAGGAGATAAGCGGAGGGGGGAGGGGAGCTAGATAAAGTGAGAAAAGCGCAGGCAGCCATAAGCAAGCCTGACACCGTACAGCCCGCCCCGGTCACCCCTAAAGCTGACCCAAAGCCCTGGCCCTACAGGCCAGCAGCAGCAGCCCGCAAAACAGAGACTGCCATATAAGGAGGAATCAAAGTCAGGCCATATGCACACTCACTTGCGGTGCAGCCTGACAACGTTGAAATAAGCAAAACACATGAACATACAGTAAACCATACACACAATACACATCCCTCTACACCCTCCCCCATAGTGAAGGGAGAAGGGACCGCAACGGGAGAGTAAGGGGCTAAGGGGACCCTCGGGACAGGGGCATCCCACTTCCGGATCACCATGCCGGATGGCCGCATTGCCCCCAAAAGAGGGGGTCGAGCGGAGGAGATAAGCTCCTAGGCACCTATAGTGCCGTCTACCAATTGCCCAGTGAGCAGCCTAGGCTGGGAGGCTTCCATTCCACCATAAAAGGTACAATCAAAAACCGGGCAGAAATAGACCAAAAGGGGGTGCCGGGGTAAGACCCCGGCTACCTGTAAGCAGGAGACTTCAATCTTCTGTCTTGTCGTCAAGCAGAGAGAAAAACACTGGTGATAAATGGGAGGTACCAGGTATATATAGGCCGGAAGGGGGCTCGTTACAAGACTTCCTCTCTGCACAGCGTCACCTGGCGGTGAGTAACCCAATCGTGAAGAATATTAAAGGTGAAGCGTGGTGTGTGGCACACCAAGAATACATCTTCCATACCTTACAGATAACCATTTTTCTGTTCTGGAGAAAGGTCTTAATGACTCGACTAGAAAGCCCCTTACCAGGCCTCATTCAGGATCCATGCAGTCAAGCAGAGTCACTGAGCTCTGATGGTGTAACATTGGCCCCTGATGCAACAGATCTTACTGGCCTGTGCCTGATCCAACTTTATCTTCTTTATGACTAGAGAAAGAATTTGAAACGGGCGAGAGATGTATCAAAAATGGAACAACCCCCATTTCTGGCCCAGGGCGCCCCCCTGGGTGACGCCTATTGGCTAATTTAGGAAGCACAACTTAGGTCTATCTTAATGATCAGATGCACTTTCAGCACTTAGTACTTTATTTTGCACATTGCTTCGTTTGCACAGTTATATGAATTCTAAGTTATATTAAATATAGTGGATTTGGAGGCACCAGTTTAGGTCACTTGTGAGTTATGAATTAGGCACTCAGCACTTTATCCCATAGGAGTCTATTATATATACACTAAACAATTATTTAGGTGCTAAGATTTTTCAAACTGGTTAGCCCTGGAGTTCCTCCCCACTTGGGTTTTTATGTATGTTTTAACAGTTATGTCTGTAGTGTTTTGTACATGATATTTGTTATATGTGTACTAAATCTTCAATAAATTGTATTGAGCGGAATTCAGTGTGCAGCTATTTATGTGGTTCTAGGAGTGGGCTAGCCCTGGAGTCCCACTAGTAGTAGGCTCAAATAGAGTACCACACAAATGTGACTTAGAAGACTGGTCTCCCTGCCAGAGGGCTCTACTGGCACAATTAACGAAGGCCATACTCTTAGCATTGGTCCCAATTGATTCTGAGGCAGCATCCAAAATGACATTTATTGCTTTAGAAAAACAATAGAGCATCCAAAAGCTCCTTCTTTGGAGCATTACCAGATATGCCACTCCTGAATTTGTCAATACACAGCTCCACTACTCTACTGACACAGTCCATAGCCAGTAGGGGTCTGAACAGAAAAAACCCAAGCCCTTTTAAGTAAAATGTATGACCTTTTGTCTAATGGATGTCTAAGGGAACCCATGTCCTCAAATGAGAGATCCGATTTCCGAGAAACCTGAGCCAAAGGAGCATCCACCTTGGGACACTTCACCCCAAACTATCTCAGATGGGGGAAAGGGAAATCTTCTCTTGAAAAAAATCAAATTGACCCAGGTGGGAAGATGTCCCTGAGGTAGAAGCTTCTGAACCCTTCCCTGTGCCGCAGAACGGATTGAGTCATCTGAAGAGAGACAGATCTCCTCTTCCTCAGAGGAAACTCACCTACCCTGGCTACCTTCCTTCGGGTTCTTATAAAACTAAAAAGAATCAGCCATTCTGGAATCAAAGGAAAATTGAATGCACTAAACGTTCCCCTCGACCACTTCCTCCAAGCAGTCTTTACACAGAAGCTTGGAGAAGCCCTCCAGCAAGGTGGCCTGACAGTTAACACATGATTTAGATACGGTCAATTTGGTTTCCCTGGGCCCTTTCTGCCCTCTGTGCTCTCTTGGCGCCTTAGCCTCTCTGGGATCCCTTCTCAGCTTCTTAGAGGGTTTAGGATCCTTGGTCTTGGGTTCCTTAGCCTGTGCAGGAAACAAATACAAGCTATAAGGAACCATTTCCTCCCAGGGGGAGGTAGAGAGGTCAGTGTGGGGAAGAGACTTACCCCTTCCACCAGATTGTCCCCAGATAACATTACAATACTGGTCTCACGTGTGTGCGAGGTGCAGCTGACTCTCACTGGGCTGCCACCTCCAACAAACTGACACTGCCCCATAACCTGCGAAAACTTCCGGCAAGAGATGGGGCCCGCCCTTTCGGATCCAGCGCGCAGAACCCGGAGGTCAAATGTGGCCGGCCAGCTGCTGATCCCTGCCACCAGACCGGAATCCAGCACTCACCTGCCCCCTCCTGACTGGTGGGGGCCCAAAGCTTCCACTACAACTCACATTTCCAGCTAGCCGGTAGGGGAAATGAATGGAATCCTTAGCCCAGAGGTTTACCTGGGTCCTGCCCCGGAGACTGTCACCTGGACTAGCTCTAGGACAGGGAATTCCCCTGGGGTGGAAGTAGTAGGGGGGACTCCAGGCTGTAGCAGACGTGGGCCGCCCGGACCCCTAGAACCTGCTAGAGAAACAGGGAGGGAATCCGGACCTGCCATCTTCCCGAAGGGACAAAAACATAAAATAGGGACGAAGAATCAAGCAAAACACTGAGGTCCAGGAGGAAGGGGTATTTAACCCTTTAAATGCCAGCCACGTAAAATTTACGTGGTTGCCTCTCCGTCACTTAAGTGCCAGCCACGTAAATTTTACGTGCCTGGCATTCCCCAATCCCACAAAAAAAAAGTTTAAAAAAAAGTCACTTACCTGACCCCTTGTTTTGTCCGGCCGGGTCTCCTCTTCAGCCAGCGGGCTCCGATCGCCGATCGGGGCTTCTCCGGCTGCAGGGGAGGGCCCGGAATAGGGTGCCCCCCCCCGTTTCAGCAGCCGCCGGATTGCCTGTTAAAAAAAAAAAAAAAAAAATGACAGTTACTCACCTCCGCTCCCGCCGACTCCCGCCGCCTCTCCTCTTCATGGGGGGGGGGCTCCGATTACCCCCCCGGGTCTTCTGTCTTCTGGAGGGGGGCATAACAGCCCTCCCTCCGTCGCATCTTCCGATGGCGGCCGCCATCTTGGATTTTAGCCCCGCCCCTTCGGGGGCGGGGCTAATGACGTCACCGCCGGGTGTCATCGGGGCACCCGGCAGTTCTCCTCTCAGATGCCGGTGACGGCTGGGCGGAGAAGGAGGGAGGTAGGCGATCCTCCGATCGCCTGCCTCCCCCCTTCTCTGCCCAGCTGTCACCTGCATCAGATCGCCGCGGGACACTGCATCTGAACATCGGAGGTGAGTAAAGTTAAATTTTTTTTTTTTTCTAATAAACTATTTAAAAACCTGTGTCTGTGTTTATTTTTTTATACTGTTAACCCTTTGTGAACTGGTAAGGGGTCCATGTGACCCCTTATACCAGTTCACAGGGCTCGGGGGTCTGGCAAGTCACCTGCGCAAGCGGGTGGCTTGCCATTAACCCCTGGCACCCCCATTACCTGCCTCCCCAAAGGCCAGGGGGGGTGCAGAAGAGCCCGGGCCCACATAGGCTATGTGGGCTCGTAGGCTGCAGGGTGGGGGGGCCACAAAAGCTGGCCCCCCCACTCTGTGCCTACAAGCCCCCATAGCTGGTCCCGGGCTGGTTACTTTGGGTAAGGGGGACCCCACGTCAATTTTTTTTTTGATTTTTAAGGGTTTTTAACCCTTAAAAATCAAAAAAAAAATGGGGTCCGCCCCCCCTGGGAGGGGGGACCCTATGTCATTTTTTTTTTGATTAACCCTTTGTGATCTGTCATCCAGCAGCTATAAAAGGCTTCTAGCAAGTGAGCAGAAGCCAGTGATCGCCGAGGGACAGAGTGCTCCAGGATGGATGGGAGGTGAGTACAGTGTAAAAAAAAAAAAATAAAAATTAATAAAATATTTTTTTCTCAGTGTGTGTCTGTGTCATTATTTCCTTTTAACCCCTTGTGAACTGGTAAGGGGTCCATGACCCCTATACCAGTTCACAAGGCTGGGGGGATGGCAAGCCACCTGCGCTAGCGGGTGGCTTGCCATTAACCCCTGGCACCCCCATTACCTGCCTCCCCAAAGGCCAGGGGGGGGGGCAGAAGAGCCCGGGCCCACATAGGCTATGTGGGCTTGTAGGCTGCAGGGTGGGGGGGGCCACAAAAGCTGGCCCCCCCACTCTGCCTACAAGCCCCCATAGCTGGTCCCGGGCTGGTTACTTTGGGTAAGGGGGACCCCACGTCAATTTTTTTTTTGATTTTTAAGGGTTTTTAACCCTTAAAAATAAAAAAAAAAATGGGGTCTCCCTCCCTCTCGATTTAACCCTTTGTAGTGTGGATGGTATTTGTATTTTTTTTGTGAATGTTATAAAATACTTGTTTCAGTTAGAGGGGTCTCCTGGGCAGAAACAGGGGGCTACCGATAAATATGTGGTACCGTTCTAATCGGTAGAAATGGGGCTTTCACATGCAATATGATTTTCCTTAATAAAATACATTTTTTATTTAAAATAAAGGAGTCAATTTTCTAAAAAAAATTTTTATTTATTTATTTTTTTTTTTTTTCTTAATAATATTGTAAAAAAAAAAAAAAAAAATTACAAACAAGACATTTCATGTTAAAGCCTAAACTCTGCTGCAAAAAAATATATATATATAATTTTCCTGAAAGTTCCAGCAAAAATGGCGCAAAACATGACGCAAAATGGGGAAAAATGACCTGTCAACAGAGGGTGACAAAATCTCAAGTAGGCTGGCAATTAAAAGAGTTAATAGTACCTCTGCATGTTGGGTATTGTTCTGTTCGGGGGACCTTGCGCTTTCAGACTTAGCTTGTTTTTTCTGGTTTGCATATTTATATTTTAGGAAAAGGTGTTTTTTATTCAGCTTTTTTATAAATTTTTTAGGGAAACCCTGCGCAACCAAAGAATTCTTTGAGGTAATAATTCCAGAAAGATGAGCCCACTAGAACAAGCTGGGTACCCTTAGAAAGCTTAACGTGTGTACTTTCAGGGAATATATTGTTTATGGGGGATATTCCAAATGTCAAGGGTTGTTTTGGTTGAAAAATCGCAAGGTGCGCACTTTGTCTGCAGAGCTGAAATTTTCAAGTAAAATTACCGTTACGCACATGCTTTACTTTGGGGTGTTTGGCAACTCTTCCCTTGACAGTAGCTATGCATGTTGGGTATTGTTCTGTTCGGGGGATGTTGCGTTTTCAGATTAAACTTGTTTTTTCTTGTTTGTATATAGTTTTTTTTAGGAAAATGTGGCTTTGATTCTGCTTTTTTATCCTTTTTTTAGGGAAACTCTTTGCAACCAAAGAATCCATTGAGGGATTACTTCCAGAAAACTATGGCCACATCAACAAGCCTGGTACGCCTAGAAAGCCTGAGGTGTGTACTTCCAGAGAATATATAGTTTGTTGGGGGTATTTCAAATGTAAAGGGTTGTTTTTCTGGAAAAACTGCAAGGTGCGCATATTGCGTAGCATAGTTGTATTTTATCTGAAAATCCCCTAAAGCGCTGTTTCAGTTTGGGGGAGTCTCCTGGGCAGGAAAGGGTGTCTACCTATACATATGTGGTACCGCTGTAACCGGGAGAAATTGGGATTTCACACGCAATAAGATTTCATTGACAAACTTACATTTTTTATTACAAAAAAAACTACAATATGTAAACATTTTTTTTTTTTTTTGCACATATTTCACCCAAAAATATTAAGAATACACCTAACAAATGACAAACAAGACATTTCATGTTAAAGCCCAGACTCTGCTGAAAAAAACAATATATCATTTTCCTGGGAAATCCCTGGAAATCCCTTCAAAAATCACATTTGAACATGGGGAGCGCAAAATAGTGCAAAATGGTCTGGCAACAGAGTGTGACAAAAACTCCAGGTAGGCTGGCACTTAAAGGGTTAATCATGTCCGGTTTGTGTTTCCAGTTTAGGTGGGAGAGGATGGCCCAGCCGAGTAGGACGTTTTGGGAAAACTCACCTCTCCACCCCTCCGGCGAATGCTTGGGCTCTCATCCAATGAGAGCCACCTGCTATGTCGTCACTCACCAGGTGGTTTTCATTCTAATAAATGGGGAGCGCATACTGCCTCATCACTGGCTGTGTGTGCTTTCCCGCGTGCACACAACCGCAGGGATGCATCAGTGTGTGTTCCCCGATTGTAGACAATGAGAGCTGCCTGCCGATTGACTTCTATCAGATGAGAGCCTGCACATGCCCATTGGAGCATGGCAATGTGAATGTTTGGGGCTATCTGGGGGGTTCACACAGTGGGCCATCCCGATTCAGGATGCCCCAGAGATTATCCAGCGGACGTCCCTGTAATCTTTTAGATTCCAGGTGGCTGCTGGTGGGTTTTGTTCCGCTTTAAAGGCTCATGTTCCACTTGATAAAATCACTAGGTAGAGAATGCTTGTATATATTTTTGTAGCACTTTATGATTGTTCCTCTGCACTTAGCACTTTATACACATTGTATATATTACTGGTGTAAGCAATTTTTCTATGGATTTTTAGGGTATTGATATTAATACAGCCAATTATATACAGGCTATTTTTAATATTGAATTATTTGGAAGCAGCCATATTGGTTGTTTTGAACTAAGTGTTGTCTGTAGTTGTCTCGGTAAAACAAACTTAAATAAATGGTTTTAGGTTTTTTGGTAAACCTGGGTTGTGCAGAGTTTTCGAACAAAATAGGAACAGGATATGTAGAACCCTAGTGGTTTCCGTAGTAGCACACTCTGCATAATTGCTTATTTAGTTGTCACAGTTACACATACCAACACATGGTATGCTGCAGACTAATTGCCATAGTTAAAGACAGGACTCCCGAGTCACATCTACATTCTGGCATTTCTAGGGAGTACAACTGTTTTGCTATTTGACATTTTCACAACCATAAAATGAAGAAACAAGTTTAGCACAAATACTTTTTTTTTTCTTTACTTTTAATACCACTTGTCCAAAGCAACAATTTACAAAAAGGTAAAACAGTGTTGATAACAGATGGAAACATTTGTACAAGGTTGTAGGGAAAGTATCAAAATAATTATTAAGCAAGAAAGTAGAGTATTTAGGATGACCAGAAATGGTGAGGTGGATCAGAGGGAACGAAAATCCCTCCACTAAAATACTGCACAGTGCAGTATTGGCTTCTTACCTAACACATCACCTCTCTCATCACAAATCCAAACCAAGCATTATTCCTCATGTAGACAAGTGACAAGTAAATACCTTTGTTTTAAGAAGTCAACATTGTACTTAAAGTGTTTTACAGACATTGGTTTCATTCTAATATCATCCTAAGGCAAAGTGAAAAATAGACCAAATTGACTTCTATTGTACAAACTGCCGAGCACCCATATTTATATTTATTTATATGTATATTTTTATATTATATAACCCCCACACATACGCACACATACATAATTAAGGAACAGTTGCTGACAGTTACTGAAATCAGGTTATTAAGGCCAGTAACACAGTTATACTTAGCACAGCCAATTTTGGAATGCTGTTAGCTTATGAAGGCTGAACCCGTATGCCACTTAAATATTGTAGCCAAAGCGAAATACGATTTCAGATCTGCTCCATTTAGCGTAAATATCCTAAATACAAATTAACACTGGAAAACCTATGCGACAACTAATGTCTTAGGCAAAGCAACACTATTGGTGATGTATTTAAAAGCATTTCAAGCAGACCCAGGGTAAACTTTTCTTTTTAATACGTTGCTAAATAAAACAATGGAGGTACAGCACCATTTTAGTAAAGTAGTTGGTAACTTCCCATCAAATGCCAATGAAAATCAGGCAAGGCAAACCTGCATGTGTGTTTTTTTTTTATAACATTTGTCCAGCCCCACTCTCTCAATTCAAGCAGTGAATTTAAAAAACAAAGTGATAAATGCAAAGGACATCTGAAACTAATAATATGACCTTTCTGAGCAGCTAACACTGCCTGGAAAGTTTTTGGAGAACAGAACATATGCAATGTCCAGCCAGTAGACCTCAAATAAATAGGCATAAGTCCAGTTAATCTGGATAAATATTTGTATTGTTTTATATTGCCTTTTGTTTTTCCATTGCACAAACCATACAAGAACCTTTACTGTTGGCAGCCCTTATACGCATATTCTACAGCTTAAGTGTGCCCAAAATAAAATATGAAGAATCAGTCTACTAAGCAGGAATTATTTAGGATGGTACAGGTGTATAAGACAACCAATGCCAGTATATAAACTCATGAATGTGTATTTTGCATAATTTTACAATAAGAACTGCCTTACACTAATTTGGATTTAAATATTTAGTTCATTATTAATTATAGCTCAACATTTTAGCTTTTGCTTGATAACTTATTATGCCCTACTCAAGCATTAGGACCTCTTAGACTTGTCATAAAGGAAGACAGGTCCTCTCCTTCCATCACGGGACACCCAGCATGTAATGTGCTGAAAAATGTTCCTCTCTTGGGCAAAGTCATTCACATTTATTCTTCCGAGCCATGTATGTGGCTAAAATTTGGAGATAAATTAAGGTTTATGTTGTATCAGAAATTTGATTCAATGTTTAACTTTGATAGTGAAAGGACTTATAACAAATAGATCTGTGTAAGAAAGCTCCATTATTGTGTGCCTGGCTCCTTATGCTTTGGGGTTCTACGTATACCTGGAACGTGGCATAACTCAAGCAACTAAATGGATACTAAAGTCAAACGCCATCATTGCAATATATTTTCGATATAACACATAAGGCCTCTATGTCCTCAACATTGCAGAAGCTGAATTATAAACTCCTTTCGCAATGGTACTATACCCCTACCAGACTACATGGCTTCATTCCATCGCACTCTCCAGTTTGTTGGAGATGCCAGAGCACTACGGGAACCCTGCTACACATTTTGGTGTCCGAAATTAGCTTCCTTCTGGGATTCGGTGGTCTCCGTTATAACAGATATACTGCAGGAACCCATTAGAAAGGATCCGGCTCTGTTCCTTTTATATTTAGCAGACATGCCGATGCGGCTTTATAAGAATACATTGCTGAGACACCTGGTCAGTGCTGCTAAGTCGGTCATCCCAAGACTGTGGAAATCGGGGGCTGCCCCTTCCTTGATGGACTGGGTCAATGAGATCCATTGCATCATGGAAATGGAGGAGCTCACGGCAACCCTTCATGACAGAACTTCGCAGTTTCTGCTCACTTGGGCTCCTTGGTACTTATTCAGAGACACCGCAAGATATAAGCAATTAGTTTCCGGGTAGTCGGGTAGTGACTGATGGCCTTGACTTGGGTCCTACAGTGAAGACGCAGTTAGATGTGATGGTTAGAGGGTTCTTTTCCCTGATGTGGGAGCACCCTGGGGGGCCCAGGAGAACGCACTTGGCGCACCCCCCCCCCCCCTCTACTCTCCTCTCCCCTTTTCTTTACGTCGTCTTTCCCCCTCTTTCTTTCTTACATACCTATATTTGGAGTGCAGCGAAAGGTGAAATAAAGTCGACTGCAATATGATAGAGGGCTCAAGTTACGGTCTGGAGATGACTCAGTTTGTTAGCCGAATTGCTGGGGGGTGGCCTGCTAGTTTTGCTGGTGGGCACCCCAGGCTATTGCAGAACCCTTTGGGGTGATGAGGGGAGGAAGGCGACTGCAAGTCATTCCTGAGGGCAATTTGGGTAGGCAAGGATGCATATCTGTAACCCGGAATTTTCTGTTAACGATCCCTTGTTACATTTGGACTTCCCTCTCCATGTGTATTATTGTAACTTTGTGACTGTTCATTTCCGCCTTGCAAGGCGGACAATTATGTAATGCTGCTACTCCTTGATAAATAAAGAATTAAAAAAAAAAAAAAACTACATCATTGCAAAGCAATCTACTGGAAATGAAAATGCAAGGGGTTACCATTAGCTCCAACAGTAAGTAAACTTAACTAAAGTAGACCTACAGCACAAACCGTTGCCGAATGTCCCTTTGTGAAATGTTTTAAGTCAACCAACATAGTGGTTGCGCTAGAGAAAGCAAGTGTTCCAAGCCACAAAGCACAATTTGATAAATATGTGCAAATACAGAGCACTATGTGTTATGAGTGGGTAAATGAGCACCCAGAGCTTTCAAGTAACTGAGAACAAAGCTTGTATAAACAGGGCAAAAGGCCCCGCAAGAAAACAATAGTCAGTGCATTTCTCTTGTCCCTACCTGAACTTACTGGAGCATTAACATGTCTGCGCCACAGTTGCTTAGAAACAGCAAAGCGAACATGCAAACACATTACATTCTTCATCAAGAGTTTGGTATATTAAAATTTAGGACAAATGGGATGCTATTAATTTACATAAATTGATATATATGTGTCAAATAGGTATTGTACCCCACTGACATGGCCGCTGGTGCTAAAAGTGGTCCTGTAGCCTAAATTCACAGAATTCTGAGTGGGAACATGACTGCTGAAATGCCCAAATTTGGTCAATAAAACATACCACCCTCCATGCCTGCCCAACAAAACCTATTGCTCGTAGGGCCAGGCAGATGCTACATTTCCAGAGTGCTGTAGGTGGGAGGATGGTCAAGATGTACATCCCAAATCAGAAGCCAAGTAAAGGGGAACACAGAATATGCAGGCTGTTTTTGGATATAGGTATGCTTAAATAAATGTATAATCACCCTACCACCCACAGCCTCAGCCCAATGCAGCACAGGCTTTTAACAACCATCTGCTGTTCTGTTGATAGACCTTGGGTGACAGCACACTTCCTGGCATGCTTTGCTTCACAAAGTCACAAGGTAAGCTCTATTGTTGTTTGGAGGGAGAGAAACATGCCCAGTGCCACAAAATAGGCTATTTGGGTTTAAAGTGGACCGAAACCCAGGATTTTGACTATCCTGGGTTTTGGTCCACTTCGGTGGGGCACCCCCCGAAAGCCCAGAAACACTCCTCACCACGCTCCCACGTGACCGCTCCAGCCAATCACAGCGCTCAGAGCCGCTGTGGTATGCGCGTCCAAGGCCGCTTGGACGCGCATAGCAGCTCAGTGGCTCCGAGTGCTGGAGGCCGCGTCTCGCGCTTCCCTCTAACAAGGAGCGCGCCTGCGCCAGCCATTCACAAACGGCCGGCGCGGGTGCGCGCCCTGCTAGAGGGAAGCGCGAGACGCGGCTCGCGCATGCGCCGATGGAACGGGGCTGAGGTAAGGTTTGTGGGCCTCCTGGGGGGTCTGGTAATCTTATAGATTCCCAGGCCGATCCCCCCTGGGTTTCAAGCCACTTTAAGGCTGCTGGAGTTTAGGCAAAAATAAAAAGCATTAATTTAATTTAATTTCCCTTTAAAATTATTGGGTGGCCAAACTGAGTATTTACTCCAGCAACTATTTCTAAAGATTAAAAACAGGTGATAGAATTTTGGCACACACACAATAGATTTGTGAGGGCTGTATGAAAATTGGAGTCTAGGTAACAACCATCCTGTAACAATTTGATAAATTACCTCCTAGAAGTGAAATGCTGATGAAAAGCCTAGCTTCCAAAGACTGGTAACATTTGGCCCCAGGTAGAAGTCCTTGCTGGAGAGGTTTCAGAGGCATGACAGCATAGCCATACATTTCATATAGTTAAAAAATCTCTATACAGATAAATATGTACCTATGCACAAATGTAATATACACATTTACAATATAAGCATATTTATGCACTGCAGCTTAAATTACATTTAAAAAAATCAAGTATTTCTGAAAACCTTAATCTTTAGAGTCATAACTTACATCACCATTCTAAATCTACTAATCATTACTGTGCCTTAATAACCTGGGGTTACATGGTTCCTACTGTTGCATTCACACACAGTTAGCTGCCATATCATCTCGAGAGGAAGGGGATCCACAACAAAAACAGGGTGGAGAGATTAATTCTCTGAGAAGACACATCTGTCATCACACTAGGAACAGAACATAAATGTACTTTGGTTACATAGGTACAGAAGTCATTAATAAATTAAGCACACATTTCAATGACACAATGGATCTGGAGTTCCAGTGTGTACTTTTCAAAAAGCACCGCAACTTAACAGCACCAATTGACTGAGGCACAATCTTGTATGCGTAGCACCAATCGAATCTTCACCGAGACATCATGACAAGAATACAGTCATATTCCTCAGAAGAATGTCAAATCCAAGTGCCATTCCACTTCTCTGCTCATTTGTTGTTGAGCCACATCCTCTGAATAAAAATAATGAAAAAAGCCCAGAAAAAAATATCCAAAAATAAATAAGAGTACATTTGCTTTTCCGGATCTTGCTGCAAGGATCTAATTCACAGTGGAATAAGGGTAGACGTGTCTTAGCATAGAGATTGGTAAGAGGAAGTGATTTTGTTTTAAACCAGTGGTAGCTACAAAACAAAGGGCTGGGGTGAACACTGCCCTTGACTTGTGTTGAGCACCTTTTCAATGGAAGGTGAACAGAATAATAGAAAAAAAAAAACATTTACAAAATAGAAAAAAAAAAAAACAACAAATAGCAGGTCTGTCTTTGCATAGGCAAATTCATATGAGGTAGATTGTTAAATACCTGCAGAAGAAAGACATTGAAATTAGTGAAAACCGTTCATTCTTGATGTCCACTTGGTGACAGATACTAGTCAGTAACCACAGACCTAGAGGGCTTATACCCACCTTTACAGTGATCCCACGGCACATGCATGGGCAGCTATCAGCTTTATATATGCCATTCGATAATATGCATGACATATAAAGCATTGGGGGAGACATGCTGTGGGATCGCTGACCAAAATCTGTGTGAGAGTTCCATAAACACTTAACTTCTCTCCTCAGCAGCAGCTCCTGGCTGGTCCACCAGACACCACCTACTGTAGTTTCTGAGAAAAAGGGTCCCCGAGAGCATGCTCTCCAGAGCTCCTTGGGCCATGATTAACACCCAATGTTAGTCATGACCCCCGCCGATCCATGCTATTCATTGCGATGGAAGAGGCATGTGAGACGTTGCCTTGGCACTTACTGGCATGACACTGGGAGAAGCCCAAAATGATGATAAAAAATACAATTCTGTGATTACTCACCTGTAGAATTGGTATTATAAGTATACAGTACATCCTGCTCCAGATAAGATTATTTACCCTTGGGTATTACTCCGCCAGATGGCGCTGGACTGCAGAGTCAGCGAAATTGGCTACTCCCGGCCCCTCAAATACCAGGGACCTCCCACAAATCCCCAGTATTGAAAAGCAGTTAACAAGAAGCCGGGAGAATAACATAACCATCCATTAACTAAACCAACAATGATAACAATCACCATACAGGGGATCCAAGAATAATGAAAACCAAGGGTGGGGTGGAGCAGGACGTACTGTATACTCATACCAATTCTACAGGTGAGTAATCACAGAATTGTATTATTCTTAGTATACAGTACGTCCAGATTTCAGCATTTGTAAATTGGGGTAAAGTAGTTGACCCTGAGATATCAAATCCAGAAACATGGGAAGCCGGTACTGAACTACCGCCAGTAAGACGTCAGCGTACCAAACCCGTCCTGGCCACCTTGGGGCCACCAGAATTGCTGGTGCCCCTTCCAGAATCAGCTCGCGAACTACCTTGCCCACCCTGGAGAAACAGGTACAGGAACCCCAGATCCTTCCAGGCAAGGGACAAGGCATCCACTGCCAGGGCTAGATGATCCTGAGATAGAGACACAAAGGATGGGAGTTTGTGATTGTGCCATGAGGCAAAGAGATCCACCTCCGGAGTCCCCCACTTGTGACAAAGGGCCTGAAAAAAAACTCTTGAGATTGAGAGGCCACTCCCCTCGGCGAGAGAAGCCCCTGCTCAGGGAATCCGCTCCACTCCCGGAATGTAGACTGCCGAAACGCAAGTAACATTGCTCTCCGCCCAAGTCAGGGTAAGAGACTTCCCTGAGGGCACTCCTGCTGCGAGTCCCTCCTTGGTGATTAATGTAGGCTACCACCGTCCGATTGTCTGATCGAACCTGAACCGGTAGGCCCTGTAGGTGCGACGTCAGCCGCGCCAGGACTAGCCGGATGGCTCTGAGCTCTAAGACATTGATGGGGGTGAGCCTCCTGAGGACCCCACAACCCACTGAACTGATGACTTTTCCAGAAACCTCCCCAGCCCGACAGGCTGGCATCCGTGGTAACAGTCTCCCAACAAGGGGCCAGAAAGGATCTGCCCCTCATCAGGTTGCTCAACTCCAGCCACCACCGAAGTGACCGCTGAACCCTGGGAGACATCCTGAAAAGTTGATCCAAGGACTACGGACATCTGTCCAAATGCGTCAATAGGTGAATTTGGAGAGAACTCATGTGAAACTGAGCAAACGGGACCGCCTCGAAGGAAGCAACCATCAATCCCACCAGTTTCATCCCCAGACGGATAGAGGGGCAAAGATCGGCCAGAAGAAGGTGGATCAGATCCTGAACCCCCTGCACCTTGGGCTGAGGTAGAAACACTCTGGCTAGAATGGTATCCAGATTCATGCCCAGGAATGAAAACTCCCTTGATGGGGAGAGAGAGAGAGAGAATTTGGGGCAGTTGATCACCCATCCGAACCTCTCCAGAATCGACACCACCTAGTGGGTGTCCAGCTCCGCCGGACGGAGGGAAGAAGCTGAAATAAGTAGGCCGTCCAGATACGGCACAATGCGAATGCCCTGAGCTCTGAGCAGGGCCATTATGCCCGCCAGAACCTTGGTGAAGACCCTAGGCGCTGAGGTCAACCCGAAGGGAAGGGCTACAAAACTGAAAAAGTTGATCGTACACCGCGAACCTGAGGAATCTGATGCGCTGGAAAAATTGAAACATACCGAAACGCATCCTTAATGTCTATGGATGTCAAAGTCCCCTTGACGAAGGGAATTGATGGCCAAGCGCAGAGTCTCCATGCGGAACATCTTGGTTCTGATGAACCTGTTGAGGATCTTCAGGACCAGAACGGGTCTTATGAAACCATCCTTTTTGGGAACCATGAAAAGATTGGAATAGTAACGGCTGCCTCTCTCTGAGGGAGGCACCGGGCATATGACTCCCATGTCCAGAAGATTTTTTTTTTTTTTTAACTGCTAACAGGAGCCCCTGAGCAGCCTGAGGGTCCGAGGGCACCCGAGACCTTAAAAATCTTGGAGGAGGCCAGTACTCGAACTCCAGTTTGTACCCGGACAAGAACACTTCCAGAATCTGTCTGTGAC
Organism: Gastrophryne carolinensis; assembly: GCA_027917425.1. NCBI lineage: Eukaryota > Metazoa > Chordata > Amphibia > Anura > Microhylidae > Gastrophryne > Gastrophryne carolinensis. The sequence goes on along the minus strand of CM051234.1, from coordinate 306,011,958 downwards.
CTCCTGGGCCCAGACCTGGAAGAGCCGCAGCCGCCCCCCCCACCCGTACGGGTGAGGGCGCCCCTTCATTGTTGAGCTGGTTTAACAGCGGACTTGGAACCCCAGGCAGAAGCGGGACGGGCCCAAACTCTGCCTCTGTTCCAGGACGAACCTCTGCCCCCGGAGTAGGCAACATCTGACCGCTCTGGCACCACGAAAAGAAGGGTTGAAGGAGCTCGCCCCCCGAAAGGAGCGACGCTGCTTATAACGCTGAGGCAACTTACCTCCCTTAGCAACCGCATCCAACTTCTCTTCAAACAGCCGCGTACCCAAAAAGGGAAGGGCTGTGAGCGATTCATTGGCCGCAAAGTCCGCCGCCCACTGGCGAAGCCAGACCGATCGGCGCATGGCTACCAAGAATGCCGAAGTTCTCCTACACATGACAATATTGTCCTCCATAGCGGTCAATACAAATTCCATGAATAATTTGCACCTTTTAAGGTTAGTGAACTCGCCGCTGGCCGGGTAAAATTGGGCGTCAAGTAACAAGTCCCTAACCACAGACCTAGTAGCCACCGTAGCAAGCACAGATGCACAAACAAGTCGAAAGGCTGAACCAACACTGGCAAAAGCATAACCTGCCCTCTAATCAAGGCGCTTAACCTCGCTATCCTTAAGGGAAGTGGAGTCTGGGGTGTGGACCACAGAGGTATTGGACAATCCCAAAAACTGGCGCAACGACCTCGGAAGGAGAAGACCAGTGCTTAACCGCTTCCACCGGAAAAAGATACTTCTTATCCCATCCCTGAGGAACACCCGGAAGCCGGCTCGGTTTCTCCCATTCCCTAAGGATCAATGCCTCAAAATGACCTTGGGTAGGAAACTCCAAGCATGGCTTTGGAGGACCCTAAAAAGTCCCCTTTTTTGACAGGGAAACCATGGAAGTGTCAACGGCATCCCCAAGCGCCTGCCTAACATCAGTATCACAAAAAATGCACCTCATCAGCATCTGATACCTCAAACAATTCCCCTCTCTAACGGGGAATAATCCGACCAATCAAGGGAATCATCATCAAAATCCAAAGCCGCCTGGGCCGGCGACAAATGACTCTTTTTAGCCTGGGCCATCTTGCCCACCACGCTAGCAATAAATCTCTCGATGCTGGCCAACTTCGTATCATCAGAGTGCGACTCCCCGCTAGCGACCAAGTCACTTGGGGTACGGATAAAGCAGAGGGGGGGGAGGCAATGAAGCGGGAGGTGCAGACCCAGGCGCCTGGGGGCCCAACTGCCGCGTTATGGCCTTTTGTGCACATGGTATAAAGATCAGCACAATATCACCCGTAAGGGATATCCCCCAACCTACACATGGCCGGGATTGTCCCAAAGGGAGCCCAAGCCCAATATCCTGCAGAGCCTCCATATGGTGATTTTTTGGATAGTCGCAAGACCTAGGGAATTATGCTAGTAAGCAACCCCGGGATGCCCCTTTAACCCTTTGAGTGCCAGCCTACCGAGATTTTTTGTCACACTCTGTTGCTACTACTACTTTTCACGTTTTTGCGCTACACGTTTTCAACCTGGATTTTTGAAGGGATTTCCAGGGATTTTCCAGGAAAATTATATATTGTTTTTTTTCAGCAGAGTCTGGGCTTCAACATGAAATGTCTTGTTTGGCCTTTTTTTAGTGTATTCTCAATTCTTTTGGGTGAAATATGTGCAAAAAAATAAAACTATTTTTTGCAATTTGTAGTGTTTTTTTGTAATAAAAAATGTAAGTTTGTTAATAAAATATTATTGCGTGTGAAAGCCCTATTTTTCCCGGTTACAGCGGTACCACATATGTATTGGTAGGCTACTAACCCACATAGCCACTAAGTGGCCCGGGCCCTTCTGTCCCCCCCTGGCCGTTGGGGAGGCAGGTAATGGGGGGGCTGGGGGTTATGGCAAGTCACCTGCTAGCCGCAGGTGATTGCCAGCCCCAGAGCCTTGTGAACTGGTATAAGGGGTCTCATGGACCTCTTACCAGTTCACAAATAGTTAAAAGTAAAAAAAAAAACAGACACAAAATATTTTATTATTCTTTTTTTACTCATACTTACCTCCCATCCAGTGTCCCGCGCCGCTGCAGATGACAGTTGTCGGTAGTGATCAGAGCAGGGAGGGTGGGAGGCAGGGAGATCAGAGCCACCCTGCCTGCCACCCTCCCTGCTCCGATCGCTACCGACAACTGACAGATCGGAGCCCGGGTGCCGGTAACCCGAGGAGCGGGGTGACGTCATCAAGTGGGCGGGCTAGGGGCGGGGTTAGGGGTGGGGCCAGGGACGTCCGAAGAGGATGGTGAGGGCCTGTTTCTGGGCCCTCACCCAAAGCGTGGAAAGCCCGGGGGGGGGGGGGGGATCGGAGCCCCCCCCTGGTGAAGAGAAGACCTGGGGAGAGCCATCGCGCTGCGAGGTGAGTAAATTGACATTTACTTTTTTTTTTTCTTGCAGATGTCGGTGGGGGGGGGGGGGGGGGGGGGGGGGGTTTATTACGGGCCCCCTCCTGAAGATCAGAGGCCCGGGGGCGGAAATCAAACATGATTCACGTGAACACATGATTCTTGTACAGAATCGCTGGCCCTTTCAAATAAGGTTTTTTTTTATGGGGCTGTAAAGTCAGCTACGTGAGACTCACGTAGCTGGCACTAGAAGGGTTAAAGTCCCTGTGGGAGGATTTGTCAAGTATAAATTAAGGCTAGGGACCCTAGGACCGGGAGAACCCCCTTTTTATATGCAAAAAACGGGGAGTCCTCCTGAAAGCCATAAGTGAAAAGGCCCCATCAGCACCCACACACATACAAAAGTTCATCACATGTAATAGGTATAAATGCCCACGTATATTCTTGTTTTATGGTACTGTGGGCATTTATACCTATTACAATGCGGGCCTGTAGAAGGCTGGGCCCGCAAAAGGCGGCAATAGAGGGGGGCGGACCGCGACAGCGCGCGAGCGCCCGGCCCCCTCACCAGATACCTGAGGGGAAGAAGCTCCCCAGAAGCCTGCAGCGCTGAGTAAAAAAAAAAAAAAAAAACAGATAGAGGCCTCCATATGGTGCACAGTAAATCTCACACACACAAACCCAGACAACAGGGAATAAAAAACACACATACAATAAGGTATTCAAGAGCCGACCTCCCCCCCCCCCATACAGTGCCAAGGGAAAGGGGCAGGGCATCCCAAACCAGGATCACCAACCCGGAAAACTGCCTACCCCACAATGAGGTCTCACGGGGGAGCATGGCTCCCTATCACACCTAAAAGAGGTGTAGCCTACCTTCACCAGGACCTGCAGCCAAGGCTGGGAGGCTCGTATAGTACTTAGGAAACAAAGGTCCGGCAGAAATAGGTATAAAATGGGGCCGGGCGCGAGCCCGGCTTACCTGCAAGGAATAGAAGTCTTCATCTTCTGTCTTGTTCGCCTTCCTGCAGAGAAGAACTGGGGAATTGGTGGGAAGTCCCAGGTATTTATGGACTGGGAGGAGCTCCTTTTTTGCATTCATCTCTGCAGAAGTTCGCCCTCTACTGGAGAATAACCCAAATGTCATGAAGAGTTGAAGCGGAGTGTATGTCACACTTGGAATAGAGGGTAAATCAACGGCTTCTGATCCGGACCCGTGTCCTCCTTCCTCAGAATCAGACAGGCCCTCCTCCCCCTTGGGAAAAAAAAAGAGGATCTGAGTACTCAGTCCTGCCCTCTAAAATAGAGGGGGATATCAAAGGGATGCCCCACTAATGCACTACGCCCTGCCAAATCCCATGAAGTCTTTAGGTTCTCAGAGGAGGAAGAATATGTTCTTTCAGAACTTGCCCCATGTCGGTCATATTAGGCAGATTTTCTTTACTCATGACTCTTTCAGTACAGGTTTGACAAGGAGGCTTCTTACAGGAATCAGCCAACTTGATTTCACACATCGGGCATCTCCTACTTTTTTCCTCCACCTTGGAGCCAGGTTTGGCCAAAGATGCTTTCAAGGCAGCTGTTTTAGGGTACATGGTCTAAAAAGACAAATATAGGGGGGGGGGGGAAACCGTGAGCCTCATTGGACCTCCTCTTCCCAGACTGAGCGGAGGACAGGGCAATTGTTAAATTTGGATCTGGATTGTGTTGATCCTCTTCTGCCTGGTCCACCATGCCTGGAAATGAGGTATCTTAGCGATATACCAAGAGCTGCCTATAAACCACTGGGAATGCTAAAATTGCAGACTGGATATAGGTAGCGCACGTGCATTCCCCTTTAATTGGGAGCATGTGCGCTGAGCAGGGAAACCTGGTGGTGCACAGAAATTAAGTCACCAACATCGGGAGGAGAAGATTTTCAATCAGTGTTTCCCCCTTCTCCATCCTTCAAATATTGGAAACAGCGCGCGTCTAGCTGAACTCACCCTGGGGATATCCCGGGTCCCCGACGGGCTGCCTCCAGGGGCTGGGAAATGGCTCTGCCCTGCACAAAATCCACAGTGCCGGTACTTGCCTAAACCAGTTGGTGCTGCCAAAGGCAGGAACACAAAAAACTGGCCAAAGCTTTATTCATTTCTGGTGGTCATGTGTTCCTACATAGCCATAAGGTCGTAAGGGTTTTCTCCCTTGGGGATGTTTTGAGAAAAAACCTCTGATTAGTTGTGTATGCCGTTTGAGGGGGCTTTAACCCATGCAGATGTTGTGGAATATATTTACAGATGATGTGCTCTTGCACGGCATGGGAGTGGCCATCTTACTACACAGTTGAGAGCCTAGCTTACACCTGAGCACGAGTAGGGGAATGGGGAGAGCCCTTTGTCCAGACAGGCTACTAAATCTCATATATATACCTCCTCCCCCAAGAAGCACATATTACTACCTTTTTTCTTTTTAATGAGAGGTCAAAACTAGAGTTATCTTTTTGTGGATTCTTCTCTCCAAAAAAGTGGGGGGATGCTGTGCTCCTCCAACATGGGAGTGGGTTGCTTGCGATCTTGCAGGGAACAGGGGTTTTAAACAGGCTGTTAACACATCTTATTCATGTTATGTTTGCGATGTGCTCACAGCCTGGGTTGTGTTGGGAGGAAGGGAGGGAAAGGAAGACACCAAGGGACTGTCATTGAGGACGTTCACTTCGATTGATGGACAATGCCCAAGACGAGGGGGGAGGTGGATTGGCATTATTGAAAATGTATATTTTTGCTTGTCAAAAGTATGTCCTCTAGGTGCTGAGCTGATCTAGTTTTTCTAAATTTAAAAAATAAAATGTCTTATGTTGGCAAATGTATGTTATATGGAGGCAGGTTTCACTACCTGCAACCTTTTGTTATTCGCAACTGTACACAAAGATCTACAAGAAGAGAACACGGATCTGCACACAACACTTCTGCTATGACAGCTACAGATGTGAGACAGCTCGCTTAACTTTACACATACCTAGCAGCAGTGTTTTGTTTTTTTTTTTTTTTAGGACCAACAAACTCCTGTTCTCAATACTTTGTCGCCAAAAACGGCATCTGCAAATGCAGACTACTTGGATTGGACTTTCATTTTAAAGTAATTGGCCTTTAAAGCATACATTTTACAAGCTGAACAGCTATTCTATCACTCTGGTTGTACAATTTCAATACAGATACTAAACCTATAAAGTACCGGGGCAGGCTTGAGCAGTCTAGATGTGCCATGCTTATGGACTAGGTCACAGCATTCAAACTTAGACCAAACCACTTCAGCTACAAAAGCAGAAAAAAACAAGGTAATATATGGTATAACTACTTAGACCGACTTTAAGTTTGACCATTTCATTTTGTCTGGGAAAAATACTGCTAGAGCAAATAGAGTTTTTTTTATAACAAAGTACACCAGACCCCAGCAAATATAGCTAATTGTTGGTCAATATGCGTCTGATTGGGTGGCAGGTAAGGTGCACAGTAATCTGACTTTACAAATAATTATTCAGTAAAGGCAGGCCATGTATAAATGACAGTAATACCAAGCATCTTCATTTTCTGCAGAGTAACATTTCTATTACTATTTGCTCTTTAATTAGTTGTAGTCACTCACCTCCTACTGTTCCGCCAGTCACTCCAGGTGATGTGAAACTGGCCATGCCATGAGAATTGGACATATGACCACCTGACCCAGTAACATGTACAGGTATAGAGCTGAAGAGGGACTGCAGAACAGAATTGCTCGCCACTGAGGTGAGGCCATTCTGCAAGGTAAGCTGGGAACCAGCAGTCAAGCTGCTTAAGAAGTGATGGTGTGTTTGAAGGGGCGTTGAGCCAGGTCCCTTCCCATTTAGCAGGGTCCCTGTCCCCTGTGACATGAATAGGTTGCCTCCTACTCGTCCCTCCCCGTCCCTTTCACGATTGCGGGAAGCTTTAGACCGTTCGCCTCTTGAGTTTGAACCCCTCTCTTCTCGCCTTCCACCATCAGTCAGCTTTTTACTCAGGAACAGGTTTCCCTCTGGTGCTTTTCCCACTTCTGCTTGGATGGGTTCGCCAAGACTGCTAGATGACCCTGGGCTCATACCACCAGAACCTCGACGAGCACCATCACCGGATGAATGAGTACTGAAGCGTGGAGATGAAGCAGGGCTGTCAGTGGTGCGACTGGGAGCTGTGTCAGAGACTGGGGAGAAGGTGGATTTCCATTTGCCTAAACTCTCGCAAGTGGATTTTCTGCTGGGGTACAGTAGACCTAAAATGATGGAGGGGAAAGCAAGGATCAATAAGGAAAGGAATGGGTAAAATGAATTCAATAAAATGATAAACAAGCTAGTAGTGGCAGATATAAAAAAAAAAAAAAAAAAACTTTTTGCACACTTGCCTCTTTCTCCTTCGCTCCGCTGTGGAGAATCTTTACTTTCAAAGAAGATACTCAAGCTCTTTCTTTCTGTCCTGTATGGCAGAATCAATCAAAACATTATATATCTTGCACAATATTCTGCCATTAATGCAACATCTACTTATTCAGTAACTGAGAATACTACATGCAGTAGGCTAGTTTGAGATGGTGTGTGTACAAAACTTTAGTTTAGGCTAAAATAGTTAGGTAATCCACTGTATTTATTGCCCAATTAACTTTTCTTCAACTTTTTAAATCAAGGCAAAACACTGGCATTCTAAATAGTCAGAAGAGGTTAAAGTTACACCAGCCAAAGTTACACCAGTTCTAAAATGCGTTATGGAGTAGAAGTTCTCAACTCTACACATCTGTAATCTACAGGTACATAGAGATATGTATATCTAGTGACTTGTGACTCATTACACTTTACATAATTTCAAATGAACCCTTAAAACAGTTTCTATACTAGATTATAATGAGACTTCCTACAAGCACACTTTGACCGTAAGATGACACACTTTTGCATTGTTTAGGTACAAAGTGATACGAACACAGATCTTCTTGCTTAACTGTTCCTTACTGGTTTTAAATTTATATTATGATTGTGTCACAGTTTTAGGTATAGATGTACTCAAAACTGCATGTTAATTCTATCAGCATTACCCATCTATGAAATTACCAAAACCGTTCATGAAATAAAAATATGTAAAACAGATATTGATATACATCTATGTCTATAGACATATACAAACATCCCTATGTAGCAAGTCAGTGACTCCCAAACAACATATTCAGGTTTTTAAATACACAATGAATCTACTTTAGAATATCAATACATCTTTCTCTTGTGCACACTAGAAAAAAATTAGAATGTGGGGAATGGCCAGCTTTTTAGTCCCGCCAGCAAAACTGAAAAAGTTCTCATTAATCTCCTTCTACTGGCTTAGACCTTGAAAGGATACAAATGCATAGTCTTTAATCTGTGTGTCTGAACTGGCGACAAAAGCTAGGATGCCAATAAATCCCAGGTGGGGGAGGATGCAGCTCCTCCACATATTTTAGCTGGGAATACACCTGCAAAGCTAATGTTTATTTAAACTGTTTCAATGTTCCATGCAGCAGACAAGCCAAAAGTGCAGCTGCATTAAGACACCAAAATGATACAACTTTTAAATTTGAAAAAAGACCTACCTATCTTTAGTCAGCCAAGTGCAAGTTTTATGATGAAAGTATAGATTTAAAAAGGAACAACCACTGCGATTTTCACTCCCCCGGCTGCTGTTCATCTCAGGTGGGGAGTCCCCATTTGGGATGCCCCACTTTGTGTATCTCCATGGTTAGCCCAGGAAACCTTCCTGCCGTTTCCCCAAAGCAGCCAAAACAGAGCATGCCGATTGGCTTAGCTCAGCTCCATTTGGCTCTGCTAGTGCCTAAGCAGATTGAAGCCAAGCAAAGCCATGTGCCGGCCACATCCCCCTTTAGTTTCTAGCAGATGATGTGCCCGCTTCATCCATTCCGAAAGGCCTGGCGCGTGTACGTGGGACAGCAAGAGGTGAGTGGGGATGCGTCACAGAAACGCAGCAAGGGCCCTGGAAGCGAGTGGAATGGGCGATTGGGAGGGGTTCACACAGTGGGGCATCCCAATTCGGGTTGCCCCAAGGAGTGGGACTCGGACGTCCCTGGAGTTCCCCTTTAACTGGCTTATTTAAAAGCAAACCAGCTATGTATGTATAAACTCCCCCCTTGCGCTGTAACACTTGCTAAAACAAATATTAACATTTAGAATTCCTCCCTGGCAAAACTGCGCCCGAGATTGACCACCACCGTCTTGTGCAGCAGCCAATTGCGGGGCTCAATTTCACTAGATTATTTGTTGTAGTGGATCTGCAGGGAGCACCAGCAATTGGGATGTCCCCCTGCACAACACACATTTTGCTGATGTTGTAATAAGAAAGCATATGAAAGCTTTTGATGTGTATTAATATAGAGTGGAATGCTGGCCTGGAAGTTTTATATGTAGAAAATATGCAATATTTACCTTGTGCTGGGAATCTCTTCATCTGACTCTATATCATCTTCGGATGTAAGAGGTGAGTAATGGACCCCATTAGTTGTAGGCAGAGGTTTTTCTTTTTTTAAGACTGGGGGCAAATCTTGATCCTGGTATTGAGCAGGAGAGCTTTTCAATGAGTTTTCTGGTGAGGAAATTGCAGTGATTTCCAAAGGTTGGTTAATATTGTTCACCTGAAAAACAAACAAACCGCTAATAACCTACCAGTTTATTTGACTAATGAATTGCACATTACACTTTATTATAACATTTCATATTTAAAAAATTGTACAAATTTTTCAGCATTAGTATTTTTACCTAGGCATACAATAAGAACTGGCAGCCAGCAGGTGAAGGCTCAGGAGAAAAATTAGAATAAATCACACACGCCCCTTTCATTTTGTGTGATTATATAGGGAAGAGCAGGACAGGAATCCAAAATGGGTCCCATGGGTCACAGGCCAATCTGCCAAAGTCCACTACTAAATCCAAAAGCAACTTTTATTGTACTAGTGTAGCTTTATTCCTGTATTATGAAAACATTGTCCTGAATTAGAACTTGGCCCTAATTTGCATAGAACTTAAACAGTTTTTGTTACAGAATTGGCCCCTTTTTTACTGCACATGGAACTGGAACTACTTTCTATAAATTATACAGATGCTTTTATTATTTGGTATGTTATGAAATACACTGATTTACCATTGAGTTGATACTCAGTGGAGATCCTGAAGTACATCCACTCAGTCCATGACATGATGAAAGTGATCTACGCTTAGGAGAAACCAAAGTGTAATTCCCTATTGATGATCTCTTCCGTCTACTCCCTTTCCTCCTGCTGTCCTGTCCTGGACCACACTCCATTCTTATGGTGGCAGTCAGAGGACTATGTTTACTTGATGGTGACCTCCCTGAGGAATTTCCCCCTCCACTAGTTATTGTGAAGATTATTCGTCTTTTGCCATCCATTTCTGTGTCACTGAAATCTGCATCTCCATCACCAGAGATTTTACTTGTATCTGGAAGTCCATGTGGACTGTCAGCAGTGGGATAGTGCGAAGGAGAGCGCTGAGAGGAAGGCTGGTGATGCAAGGGGGTGGAGCTTCTAGATCCTCCAGAGTTTGAAAGGGTGCCTGAATTAGAGGAGTCATCCATGCAGTCAGTCTCGGATCCATGACTGTTCAAGACTGGTCCATTTAGAGAACTTGACCATGTTGGGTAATAAAAACCTTAAGCCAAAGGAGAAATAATTTTACAGTCGGAAAATATGTTACAGAGGAAAAGGGTAACTGTGCACCACAAATTCGTTATTTTCGATATACTTAAATCAAAGTAGAACAAAACCAGTTTGTTAGACTTCAGGATCCACCGAAGAGGGCTTTGGACCACTTTAGGAAAGCTAGTACAAGTAAAATTGAATGAAACTGTGGCATATGCTGTCAGATATATAATCAAAGGTCAGTTTGAGAACAAATCACACCTAAATATTCTCACTAACCATAAATCTATAGAAGGTTATTTGCGGTCCTCCTTAGCCCTCAGCAACCCTATCAAAAATCCCCACTACATAGGTCTACACTTTAAACGGGCAATAACTGTAAAAAAAATGCATATGTTCAAAAAGCAATTAACACTACATGGTATGTTAAGCCAAGCCAGTGTCTACAAAAATACAATTCTGTGATTACTCACCTGTAGAATTGGTATTATGAGTATACAGTACGTCCTGCTCCAGATTAGATTACTTACACGTGGGTATTACTCTGCCAGATGGCGCTGGACTGCAGAGACATCGAAAACAGGCTCCTCCCGGACCCTCAAACACCCAGGGACCTCCCACAACCACCAGCATTGAAAAGCAGTTAACGAGAAGCCAGGAGAACTAAAACAAACCCAAACTGGTAACTATAACAATGATAACAATCACCATACAGGGTATCCAAGATAATGCAAAACCAAGGGTGGGGTGGAGCAGGACGTACTGTATACTCATAATACCAATTCTACCGGTGAGTAATCACAGAATTGTATTATTCTTAGTATACAGTACGTCCTGCTCCAGATAAGATTACTTACACTCGGGACATCCAATAGCAGTGTCCATAAAGTAGGGTGGGATCCCCAAAGGTAATAGCAGACAGGTCATACCACTGCCGCCTGCAGAACCTTACGTCCAAAAGCAGCATCAGCTGAGGCCCTAACATCAACCTTGTAAAACTTTGAAAAGGTATGAACAGAAGACCAAATAGCGGCCTTGCAAACTTGTTCAACAGAAGCCTGGTGCTGAAAAGCCCAAGAGGCACCAATAGCACGAGTAGAATGAGCAGTAAGGCGGAAGGGAGGATTCTTCCCCTTAGCAGAGTAGGCCTGAATCACAGCCTGATGGATCTATTTGCTGATAGTAGACTTAGCAGGAGCCAAACCCTTCCTAGGACCAGAAGGGACCAAAAAAAGAGCATCAGTTTTTCTGAAAGGTGTAGTAGCCACCAGATAGTACTTCAGACACCTAACCACATCCAAAGAATGCAAGACCCTCTCCTTAGCATTACTAGGATTAGGGCACAATAAAGGAAGAACAAGGTCCTGATTCAAATTAAAGGCAGACACAACCTTAGGCAGAAAGTCTGGCTTGAAGCGAAACACCACCTTGTCCTGGTGTCTCTCAAAGTAGGGGGGCTGGATGGAAAGCGCCGCCAACTCAGACACACGCCTAACAGAGGTGATAGCCACCAAAAAGACAACTTTGAGAGTAAGAACGGCCAGGGCAGCATCCTGCACAGGTTCAAAGGGAGCACCCTGCAAGGCTGACAAAACCAAGTTCAAATCCCAAACAGGCATCGTAGGTTTACGTGGGGGACGCACATGAGTAACCCCCTGGAAAAAAGTCCTGATCAGAGAATGCTGAGCAAAGGACTTCTGGAAGAAAACAGCCAGGGCAGAAACATGACCCTTCAGAGTACCGAGTTGATGCCCCATCTCCAACCCATGCTGCAGGAACTCCAAGATCCTGGGAATAGAGAACACACGACAGGGAAGAGATTTAGACTCACACCAGTCAATGTAGGCACGCCAAACCCTGTAGTAAATGGAAGAAGAAGACTTCTTCCTAGCCTTTATCATGGTATCAACAACAGAGGTAGACAGCCCCTTCTCCATCAAGATGGAGGTTTCAGCAGCCAGGCCGTCAAAGTCAGAGTTTGTAAATTGGAATGGCGTAAGGGACCCTGAGTGAGCAGGTCTGGCACCCTGCGCGTACTGACCTACTGCCAGCTGCACCACGTCTGCGAACCACACTCTTCTTGGCCACCTGGGGGCCACCAGAATTGCTGGCACCCCCTCCAGAGCAACCTTGCTCAGAACCCTGCCCAACAGGGGGAATGGAGGAAAGACATACAGGAGCTGAAAGTCCTGCCATGACATTGCTAGCGCATCCGTGGCCAGAGGATCCTGGGACAGGGAGACGAAGGCTGGTAGCTTGTGATTGTGACGGGACGCAACGGTGACACAGAGATTGAAACACCCTGTTGCAGAGGGACCATTCTCCCAGGCGAGAGGTCCCCCTGCTCAGAGAGTCTGCCTGCAGATTCTCCACCCCCGGGATGTACACAGCTGATATGCAGGGAACATTGGCCTCCGCCCAGGTCAGGATCAGAGACACTTCCTGGAGGGCCCTATTGCTCCGGGTCCCTCCCTGATGATTGATGTAGGCAACTGCCGTCTGGTTGTCCGAGCGCACCTGAACAGGCAGGCCCCGAAGGTGATGAGTCAACTGAGTCAGAACCAACCTGATCACCAGCAGTTCCAGAATGTTGATAGGTGTGTGGGCCTTCTGAGGGCCCCACCTCCCTTGGAACTGCAGGGACTTCCAGAAACCCCCCCCAACCTCACAGACTGGCATCCGTGGTGACCGTCTCCCAGGAGGGGGTCAGAAAGGATCTGCCCCCCAACAGGTTCCCGGAGTCCAGCCACCACGAGAGGGACCGCCTGACCAGGGGGGAAAGCGCAAAGACCAGGTCCAGGGACGCAGGATCCTTGTCCCATACTGACAAGAGGTGGAGTTGCAGAGGCCTCAAGTGGAACTGAGCATAAGGGACCGCCTCGAAGCACGCCACCATCAGGCCCACCACCAGCTGCATTCCCTGCCTGATGTAGGGATGATGACAAAATAGCAGGAACTGGACCTGTGCAATCAGACTGTCCACCACCTGCTGAGGAAGAAAAATCCTTGCCTGAACTGTATCCAGATTAATTCCCAGGAATGGAGTCACCAAGGAGGGAGACAGAGAAGACTTGGGATGGTTGATCACCCAACCAAATGACTCCAGAGTGGACACTACGCTGAGTATCCAACTCTGCCTGATGTAGGGGCTGGCAAGTGATGAGAATGTCATCCAGGTAGGGCAGCACGCAGATGCCCTGAGACCCGAGCAGAGACATCACTCCTGCCAGCACCTTGGTGAACACCCTGGGAACTGAAGTGAGACCAAAAGGCAATGCCACGAATTGGTAGTGTTGAGCCAGAGCGAACCTGAGGAGCCTTTGATGACCTGGAAATACAGGAATATGAAGGTAAGCATCTTTGATGTCCACAGACGTCATGAAGTCCCATGGACGCAGGGAACTGATGGCAGAGCGCAGTTTCCATGCGAAAACGCCTGCACCTGACAAATTTGTTGAGGCTCTTCAAGTCCAGGATGGGCCTGACTGACCCATCTTTGGGCACGGTGAAGAGGTTGGAATAGAAGCCCTTGCCCCTTTCTCTTAAAAGGGACCTGGCAGATGACCCCCAGCTCCAGAAGGCTTTGCACCGCCTGCACTAGAGCCTGAGCTGACACAGGGTCCTGAGAAATCCAGGATCTGATGAATCTTGGGGGGAGGGCAGACAGCAAACTCTATCTTGTAACCGGAGGACACTACCTCCTGAATCCATCGGTCTGAGACATGAAGCCTCCAGACGTGAGCAAAGTGCTGAAGCCGTCCCCCCACCCGGATGGGTGAGGGCGCCCCTTCATGCCTGAGGAGGCTTGGGAGAGGACTTAAGCTTGGAGCCCCAGGAGGAGCCAGGGCGTCCACATCCTCTGCCCCTACCCCAGAAGTCTCCTCGGGCCCCAGTAAGGGAACCCCCCCTCCCTTGTCTAGCACCACGGTAGGGGGAGGAAAAAGAGCCCCGACCCCGAAAGGGCCGAGAATGCCGCCTGCGCTGGGGTAACCTACCTCCCTCAGCCAACAGGTCCAGGCGGTCCCCAAACAGGCATAGTCCTTTGAAGGGAAAACCAGCGTTGTCCGCAGCCCACTGGCGCAGCCAAACCGAGCGGCCTATAGCCACCACACGGGCAGAGGTTCTGCCACACATTCTAATGGTGTCATCCAAGGCAGAGAGGACAAAAGTCACAAAAACATCACAACGAGAGAGTGCATTAAACTCACTAGACACATCATCAGGGGTACCATCAAGGATACTTCTGAGCAGGGTCCTAATAGCCACAGCCGTAATGGCAGAGGCACAGACCGGGCGCAGCGCCGTCCACACACATGCAAAGGCATGGGATGCCAGCTGATCAATGCGCCGGTCTTCAGCATCCCGCAGCGTAGTAGAGTCAGGGGAGTGCATGACAGAGATGTTAGATAACCCTAGGACCGGGGCATCCACTTTAGGAGGGGATGACCAACGCTTCACCACATCAGCAGGGAAGGGATACCTCTTATCCCAACTCTTAGGTACACCGGGAAGCCTGCTGGGGCGCTCCCATTCCTTGAGCACAAGATTAAAAAATGGGCTTGCTCAGGAAATTCCAAACGCGACTCAGCAGTATCAAACAATTCCCCCTGTTGCCTGGGGGCCGCAACCGGGGGAGAAATAGACAGAACCTCAAAAATCTGAGCCAAAAGCCTATCAGTATCATCTGGGGCCCAGGGGTCAGAGCCAGAATAGTCATGACCCCTGGGCTTCTCATCAGATGACTCTGAGTCAGAGAATAACTCCCCTTCCTCCAAAGGGGTATAGCCAGACATTTCCAAAAACTCATCAGCTTCCATAGGGAAAAGAGTGACATCAGGCGCCAAGGTATTAGCAATCAATTTCTCAACACTAGCCAGTCTGGAAGACACATCAGGCGGAGAATCCCCACTTGTATTCAACTCAATGGGAGTGAGATTTAAGCTTGGGGGGAGTAGGTGAAGCCATACGAGGCGCAGGCCCAGCCACTGGAAAACCAGGCTGCAGCGCAAGCACCTGCTGGGCACAAGGTACACAGACCCGCACATTGTCAGCACTAGTAGGGGACACCCCACAAGCTACACACAGCCGGGCTTGTCCCGAAGGAACCCCGAGCACATTATCCTGAGATGCCTCCATATGGCGATTATAGCAGCACAATAGGCCGATATGGATTGACGCTATAAAAGCCACCCGAGATGCCCCAATAACCCGCTAGGGAAGTGGGAGTAATTAAACACTAGGCCTCACAAGTTAAATAACTAAACAGAGGGAGTAGGGCTGGGAGAAGCCAATAGGGTTCTTCCCACCTGAAAGACATAAGAAAAGGGGAACCGTAAGTGACATGTAAATGACAATGGTAAATAAAGCCGCCCGCGAGGGCACTCACGGACCGCGGTAGGTAGATGCCAGTCACGTAGCAGCCGGATCCAAGAAAAAATGGCGGCGAGTATAACTCGAGGGGCGGGCTGCAGGGACAGTGACGCGGAACGCGCCAAACGCGGGCCCCGCCCCCCGAAGAGCGCGGAGCCGTACACGTGACAAGCAGCCAATAACGCCGCACCAGCGTCTGAGGTAACGCCGCCGCCAAGCGCGGAACACAGTGGAAGCGCGCGCGGCGGCAATTTTAAAAAAAGACAACCAGTGCAACCAAGTCAGTGCGGCGACTGACACCAATCATAAGAACATAATACAGTGAAGCACAAAGGCAAATACACATACACACACCCCCTCCCCCGAGGGCTACAAGGGAGAGCGAGGGAGGACAGCGGCCACTTAACAGGACTCACCGATAGACAGGGGCAAGGGGCAATAGGGCGGGAGGGACATACCCTTTGGTGGGGGATTGCAGTGGAGAAGCGCTCCTAAGCACTTGACAGTGGTGCTGCCTACCATCACCCGACCAGCGCAGCCAAGGCTGGGAGGCACATTACTAATGGAACGGGTGGGAATAGTCCTACAGGCTAATAGCCCCGCTCACCTGCGAGAAGAGAGCCATCTTCTTCTCCTTCGCAGTCAAGACTGCAGAGAAGATCTGGGCATTGTGGGAGGTCCCTGGGTATTTGAGGGGCCGGGAGGAGCTTGTTTTCGTTGTCTCTGCAGTCCAGCGCCATCTGGGGGAGTAATACCCACGTGTAAGTAATCTAATCTGGAGCAGGGCGTACTGTATACTAAGATTCTTATTAATTTGGCATAGAAATGACATCGGTAGGTACAATTAGGCTTATTTTAAAGTGGCCTGGGAAGGCACAACGCCCATAAACCTTACCTTAACTGTGGCCAGGAATCCAGCACAGCAATTGGCCGTCCAGTGCCCACACAGCAAGCAAGCACCAACATTGTTCCGGCCAGCCCACATGAGCACCGCCGGCATATCACAGCATTGGATTTCCAGCGAAGATCGAGACTAAAGGTAAGGATTACAGATATTGGGGGGGGTATGTGCAGAGAGAGAGGAGGCAGCATTGCATGAATGCCCTCCCCCAATACTGTCTTATGGCGGTGGTACCATGCCCGCACTACCATAACCAATGATGCCTTTAGTCTCACTGCAGATTTTATTACATTGAAAACATTGACAAAGATACACAAGTGCACAGCGGACTAAATATTGCATTAAACTACTTACTACAGTTAATGATAAAACTCACCTGAGGTAGCCAGGGGCTTTGAAACAGCAGCATAATTGAAGCTGTTAGAAGTAGCACCATATTGGTTCTCCATACTGGAGCTATCTCTGCTATTGCAACCTGGACTTGGACTATTTCGCTAAAACAAAGGCAAAACATAAAGATGATAGGGCAGCGCAAAAAAGCCACAACTCATAGTTTAAGGGAATTTTAACTGGTACAATAGCAGCCATATAAATGTACTCCCTGTACTTTGTCAACCTCCCCGCTCCTGACACTTCTAATTTAAGCCCTGAAATCACCCATTCACCAGGTCTCCTGTCCTCTTCAGTCAGGTTTCACATTGATGGAGGAAGGAGCATGTGCACTTACTGATGATGCTAAATCCATCCAAATCAGTGTTGCCAGACTGAGGGAGAGAAGGGAGGGGCTGCTGGCGGAGCCCCACATAGAGTCTGGCTCTGGAGGACAGGGCATTTTGTGTGTCATTTTGAACACACAACACTAGTTCAGATCTCAAAAGTCTTAGGGAAAGTGTTCAAATAAACAAAATTGAAATTAAGTCCAGTCTCGCTGGACAGCAGTATATCTAACTATCCTCCCATCTCACACAGTTACTGAACTGCTGGGAATAATTGCGTTGAAGAGCTGTTTTTTATCTAGTGGCCACAACTATAGAAGGCCCTGACCCAGAGGTCACGGGGTAAAAGGATAGGTAAGCATTTTAAAGCAGAACAAAACCCAGGATTTTGACCTTCCTGGATTTTGTTCCATTCCCTGGGGGCATACCATTTTCGGATATTCCACTGTGAACCCCGCCCCAGAAAGCCCAGGAAAACTCGGTCCAACGGCGCATGCATGGGTGCTGAGCCATTTGTGGTGTTTACATCCTTCGGCAAAAGGCTCCTATTGGAAGACAGCTTGAACATGTGCCGTTGGTCCACGGAAAGGTGAGTGTTTAAGGGCAACCTGGCGTGTTTCACACAGCGGGGCATCCCGATTCAGCTGGGAATCCAGCCAGCAGTTGGTGGGTTTTGTTCTGCTTTAAATAATCAAAGGCCGTTATGGGTGAAAAAGATTTACTTTTCGAAGATTACAGTGTTCTTGTCTTTTACACAGACTTTTAATTATACTCAATTATATTTTCAAAGTGATTTAAATTAAAACTAATATAATGTAGGCTCTCTGATTTACCATGTGATGTCAAAATAATACCATTTTGTGAGTACTCATCTGAAAAATGGATATTGTCAGTGTGCCACACACCCCGCTTCCCCTTTAATCCTTACGATTGGGTTACTCACCGCAGGCGACGACGTTGCAGAGAGGAAGTCTTGTAACGAGCCCCCTTCCGGCCTATATATACCTGGTACCTCCCACTTAACACCAGTGATTTAAAAAGCAGAAAGACAAGGTACCAGTAATCTAAAGGTAACCTCAAAATAAAGAAAAGCTTCACCATATACAGGATTCGGGATACCGAAAAGGGCGGGGTGAAGCGGGGTGTGTGGCACACTGACAATATCCATTTTTCAGGTGAGTACTCACAAAATGGTATTATTCTCAGTGTGCCACACACCCCGCTTCCCCTTTAATCCTTACGACATCCAAAAGCAGTGTCCACAAGGGATGGGTATCCGGAGGCAAAAATGAAGCATAACTTAAATGACTGCAGTCTGCAGAACTTTGCGGCCCAAAACAGCATCCGCTGAGGCCCGCACATCAACTTTGTAAAGCTTAGAAAAAGTATAAACAGAAGACCAAGTAGCGGCCTTACAAACTTGTTCAACAGAAGCTTGGTGCTGAAAAGCCCAAGACGCTCCAACGGCGCGAGTAGAATGAGCAGTGATATGAAAAGGGGGAACTTTCCCCTTAGCAGAATAGGCCGCAATAACGGCCTGACGCATCCATTTGCTAATGGAAGATTTGGCCCGTGCCAAACCCTTCTTAGGCCCACAGGGCACAACAAAAAAGGCATCAGTTTTACGAAAAGGAGACGTAATAATCAAATAGTACTTAACACAGCGTACTACATCCAAACAATGCAAAACCCTCTCTTTGTCATTCTTAGGATTAGGACACAAGGAGGGAAGAATATCCTGATTCAAATGAAAAGCAGAAACAACCTTAGGAAGAAAGTCTGGTTTGAACCGAAATGCCTCTCAAAGTAGGGCGCCTGAATAGACAAGGCCGCCAACTCCGAGACACGCCGGACCAAAGTGATAGCTACCAAGAAGACAATCTTCTGAGTCAGGGTAGAAAAAGCAATATCTTGCAAAGGCTCAAAAGGAGGAGCCTGAAGAGCAGAAAGAACCAAATTCAAGTCCCAAACAGGGAGTAATGGTTTCCTGGGGGGGCCGCACATGCGTAACCCCCTGGAAAAAAGTTTTAACTAAAGGATGAAGCGCAAAACGCTTCTGAAAAAAGATAGATAAGGCAGAAACTTGCCCTTTCAACGTACTTAGCTGAAGACCAGAGTCCAGGCCAGACTGTAAAAACTCCAGAATCCTGGAGACCGAAAAGACCCTACAAGGAAAAAATCTAATCTCACACCAAGAGATATAGGCTTTCCAAGTCCTATAGTAGATGATAGAAGAAGACCTCTTCCGGGCACTGATCAAAGTAACGACTGAGTCAGAAAGACCCTCCTCCTTCAAGATGGAGGTTTCAGCAGCCAGGCCGTCAAACCCAGCGTTAGTAAATTGGGGTAACACAACCGACCCAGAGTGAGCAGATGGGGCTGAAGAGGCAGAACGAACTGGTCCACTGCCAGCCGAACGATGTCTGCGAACCATACTCGCCTTGGCCACCTTGGGGCCACGAGAATGGCGGACACCCTTTCCAGAGCCAGCTTCCGAACCACCCTGCCCAGCATGGGTATCGGAGGAAACAGGTGCAGAAACCCCAGATCCCCCCAGCTCAGGGACATGGCATCCACTGCCAGAGCCAAGGGATCCTGGGAGAGCGACACGAAGTTCGGGAGCCTGCAATTGTGACGAGAGGCAAACAGGTCCACCCACCGGAGACACAGTGAGCGAAAAACCCGAGGATGGAGAGCCCATTCTCCCAGACGGGAAGAGCCCCTGCTCAACCGGTCCGCTTCCTGGTTTTCCACCCCTGGAATGTACACCGCCGAGAGACAAGGAACATGGGCCTCCGCCCAGGTCAGGATCAGGGACACCTCCCTGAGAGCACCCGGACTGCGAGTCCCTCCCTGATGATTGATGTAAGCAACCGCTGTTCGATTGTCTGAACGAACCTGTACCGGAAGGCCCAGAACGTGTTGAGTCAGAAGGGCAAGAACCCGACGGATGGCTCTCAGTTCCAGAATATTGATGGGTAAGTGGGCCTCTTGAGGTCCCCACTGCCCCTGGAACTGAAGCTCCTTCCAGAATCCTCCCCATCCCGGAAGACTGGCGTCCGTGGTGACAATTTCCCAAAGGAGGGTCAGGAAGGACCTGCCCTTCACGAGATTGGCCGAGACCAACCACCATTGGAGGGACTGCCGGACGCGGGAGGACAACTGGAAGGGCCGATCCAGCGACCGAGGCCGCCGGTCCCAGGACGCCAACAGATAGAGCTGAAGCGTCCTCGTGTGAAATTGAGCAAAAGGAACTGCCTCGAACGAGGCAACCATCAACCCTACCCGCCTCATCCCCAGACGGATGGACGGCAGAGGATTGGAAAGTAGGACCCGAGCCAACTCCTGAATCAGATAAATTTTGGACTGGGGAAGAAACACCCTGTGTTGACAGGAGTCCGACTGCATCCCCAGAAAGGACACCACCCTGGCCGGAGCGAGGGAGGACTTGGGAAAGTTGATCACCCAACCAAAGCTTTCCAGCGTGGAGACCACCATCCTGGTGTCTGTCTCTGATTGACTGAGTGACGGAGCCATGATGAGAAGGTCGTCCAGATAAGGTACGACACGAATGCCCCGAGATCTGAAAATGGCCATCACCCCTGCCAGCACCTTGGTGAACACTCTTGGGGCCGAGGTAAGGCCAAACGAAAGTGCCACGAACTGAAAATGCTGATCTTTCATCACGAATCGAAGAAAACGTTGATGAGCCTGGCAGATGGGAACATGAATATAAGCATCCTTGATGTCTATGGACGTCATGAAGTCCCCCTGCCGAAGAGAACCGATGGCCGTACGCAAAGTTTCCATGCGAAAGGAAACCCCCCTACCCGCTCTAAATCCCCAAAAGGAAGGTCTAAAGGCACTTGCACCCCGAAAGGGGCGACAAGGCCTCTTGCGTTGAGGCAATTTACCACCTTTTGCAACTGAATCAATTTTATGACTAAACAGTCGCAAACCCAAAAAAGGAAGTGCTGTGAGCACCTTTTTAGAGACCAAGTCCGCCGACCACTGGCGCAGCCACACTGACCGACGAATAGCCACCAGCATTGCCGCTGTCCTGCTACTCATCGGCAGAGCATCGTCCTGAGCCAAAATGGAAATAAATGACTCACACTGTTTTAAGAGAACTAAACTCATCACAAGCGGGATCAAGATCTGCACACAGATCCCTAATAATGGATCTAACTGCCAACAGAAGAAGCACCGAAGCACACACTGGCCGCAGCGTCCATCCGGCACTGATAAAACCATGGCGAGCAAATTGATCAATTCGACGATCCTCACCATCCTTAATGGCAGTGGTGTCAGAAGAATGTACCACAGCCGTGCTAGACAGCCCTAACACAGGGGTATCGACGTCAGGGGGAACTGACCAAAGCTTCACCAAATCCTCCGGAAAGGGATAGCGTTTATCCCAACTAGGAGGGATTCCAGCCAGTCGCGTGGGTTGTTCCCATTCCTTAAGCACAACCCTCTCCAAGTGTTGTTGCCTGGAAAACACCAAACGCGGCTGAGGCACATCAAACAACTCACCCTTTGGCAGGGCGACTGCCTCAGGTGGATCTAAATTCAAAATTTCAAACATTTGAGCCAAAATGGAGGGGGTGTCAAGGGATACCCCTGTAGCCTGATCGCCAACAGCATCAATCTCTAGCTGGTCTGCAGGCTCATCCGACTCCACAAGGAGTTCCCCCTCCTCGTCCAGGGAATAATCGGACCAATCCACAACTTCGCACCTCACATCCTCCGAAGCAGGAGCTGCCGGAGAAAGGTGTTTCCGCTTCGCTGTAGCCTTCTGAGCTACTTTGGCGGAAATTATCTTCTTGAGGTTGGTCAATCGCGCACACACCTCGGATTGCGAATCCCCACTTTTGACAATGTCACACGGGGTCCGGAATAGGGAGGGGGGGTCGGAGATGACGGAAGTTGCGAGGAGCCAGAAGCCGGAGCGACGGACTGACGCACAAAATTCTGCTTTGCACAAGGAATGCATAATATAACTTCATCGCCTGGGAGCGGAGTCCCATAACCCCCACACAGCCTAGATGGCCCCGAAGAGCCATTTCCGGTATTGTCGGAAGCCTCCATATGGTGATTTTATGGTATTCGCAACAACCGTGGGTTTTACGCATAAAGCCACCCGGGATGCCCCTTTAAATTAATGTCCCGGGAAAGGGAGGATTTAAAATTTAAAAAAAAAAAAAAAAAAAAAAAAAAATTATACATATATATATATATATATATATATATATATATATGTATTTTTTTCTTTTTTTAAACCTTAGGACAAAACCCAATTTAGAGTAATAAGGCTAGCCAGGTATAACAGAACCGGGAGAGCCTGCAGTGAGGGAATCCCAGAATCTGTGGGGGAGAAGAGACCACAGTCAGTCCCCCAGCCAGAATGCACCACAATCATACATAACCAATAAGGCAAACATATATGGCTAGCTTAAACATCTTGAATAAATACACATGACACATGCAATTTCAAGGCAAAGCCAAAAGTGCAAAAAAAAAAATACCATTTTGTGAAATACTCACCTGTAAAATGGGTATTATAAGTATGTCACACACCCCGCTTCAAGATATCCATAACATGTGGGTAATACCGACCTGAAGAGGGCGTTCTGCAGAGATGATAGTAAAAAGAAAGCCCCTCCCGGATCCATAAATACCTGGGACCTCCCACTCATTACCCAGTATATAGAAGCAGTAAGGTAAGGGACCAGGAAGAGGCAAATATAAACCAAAGCAACGCAAAGTTCACCATATAAAGGATCCAGAATACAAGAAGGGCGGGTGAAGCGGGGTGTGTGACATACTTATAATACCCATTTTACAGGTATTTCACAAAATGGTATTATTCTAAGTATGTCACACACCCCGCTTCAAGATATCCATAACATGTGGGACATCCAATAGCAGTGTCCATAAAAGGGCGGGGATCCAAAACAAGGCAACAAGGCACAACTTAAACCACAACAGCTTGCAGAACTTTGCGGCCAAAAACAGCATCCGCTGAGGCCCGAACATCAACCTTGTAAAACTTCGAAAAAGTGTGAACAGAGGACCAAGTAGCGGCCTTACAAACTTGCTCAACCGAGGCCTGGTGCTGAAAAGCCCAGGACGCTCCAACCGCACGAGTAGAATGAGCAGTAACACGAAAAGGGGGACTCCTCCCCTTAGCAGAATAGGCCCCAATGATGGCCTGACGAATCCATTTACTAATGGAAGACTTGGCAGGTGCCAAACCTTTCCTAGGCCCAGAGGGCACCACAAAAAAAGCATCAGTCTTACGAAAGGAAGACGTAACCACCAGATAGTATTTCACAACACGAACTACATCCAATGAATGCAGCGCCCTTTCCTTGTCGTTGCTAGGATTAGGACATAGAGAAGGCAGAACAATGTCCTGATTCAGATGAAAGGCAGAAACCACCTTAGGAAGAAAATCCGGCTTGAAACGAAAGACCACCTTGTCCTGATGCCTTTCGAAGTACGGAGCTTTAATGAACAAAGCTGCCAGCTCAGAAACACGCCTAACAGAAGTGATAGCCACCAAAAAGGCCACCTTTTGGGTAAGTGAAGACAAAGCAATCTCATTCAAGGGCTCAAACGGGGGACCCTGAAGAGCAGAAAGAACCAGGTTCAAATCCCAAACTGGAACCAAGGGCTTCCTAGGAGACCGAACATGCGTAACCCCTTGGAAAAAAGTCTTGACCAAGGGATGAAGTGCAAAGGACCTTTGAAAGAACACCGCCAGGGCAGAAACCTGCCCCTTCAAGGTACTAAGCTGGAGCCCCAGATCCAGACCATGTTGAAGAAACTCCAGAATCCTGGAAATGGAAAACTCCTGACAAGGGAAAGACCTACCTTCACACCAGTCAATATAGGACCTCCAGGTCCTATAGTAAACAGTAGAGGAAGACCGCTTCCTGGCGCTAATAAGTCTGAATCACCGCATCAGAAAGACCTTCCTCCTTCAAGATGGCGGTTTCAGCAGCCACGCCGTCAAAGCCAGCGATGGTAAATTGGGATAGCGTAGCCGACCCTGGGTGAGCAGGTCCGGCAGTAGAGGCAGAACGAACTGATCCTCTGCCAGTCTTACCAGGTCTGCGAACCAAACCTGCCTTGGCCACCTTGGTGCCACCAGAATCGCCGACGCGCCCTCCAGGGCCAGCTTGCGCACCACTCTGGCTACCATTGGAAACGGAGGGAACAGGTAAAGAAACCCCAGATCCCTCCAGTTCAGAGACATGGCATCCACTGCCAGAGCCAGTGGATCCTGCGAGAGAGACACAAATACAGGAAGTTTGTGATTGTGACGAGAGGCAAAGAGGTCCACCGCCGGGAACCCCCACCTGAGGCAAATCGAATGAAACACCTGGGGACTGAGAGACCACTCCCCCTAGCGAGAGGAAGACCTGCTCAGAGAGTCCGCCTCCGTGTTCTCCACTCCCGGAATGTAGACTGCTGAGATACACGGGACGTGGTTCTCCGCCCAGCCCAGTCTATGGACGTCAGAAAGTCTCCCTGGCGAAGAGAGTGGATAGCCGAACGCAGCGTTTCCATGCGGAATTTCCGCGGCCCGATGAACCTGTTGAGAAACTTCAGATCCAAGATGGGTCGGACCGATCCGTCCTCCTTGGGTACCGTGAACAGATTGGAATAAAAACCCCTGCCCTGGTCTGAGGGGGGCACTGGGCAAATGACAGCCATGTCCAGAAGACTCTCTACTGCCACCAGGAGCCCCTGCGCCACCAGAGGTTCCGAAGGCATCCGAGACCTGAAAAATCTGGAAGGGGGGTGGAGCTCGAACTCCAGCTTGTAACCGGAAGACACCACTTCCCGGATCCATCTGTCCGAGACCTCCTGATCCCAGACCTGGGAGAAGTGTTGCAGCCGTCCCCCCACCCGCATGAGTGAGGGCGCCCCCTCATTGCTGGGCTGGCTTAGCAGCCGGTTTGGGCTTAGAGCCCCAACTGTATCCTGGACGGGCACGTCCTCTGCCCCTGTTCCCGGAATCTCCTCTGGAAGAGGGGAAGGCAAATCCCCTGCCAGATCTGGCCCCCTGAAAGGAGGGGGTAAAGTAAGGCGCCCCCCGAAAGGGACGGCGTTGTTTCTTGCGTTGAGGTAACCTACCACCCTTGGTGACAGTCCAATTTTTCTCCAAAGAGCCGTAATCCAACAAAAGGTAGAGCCGTCAGCGACTTTCTGGACATAAAATCGGCCGCCCACTGGCGCAACCACACCGACCGCCGAATAGTCACCAGCAGAGCCGACGTCCTACCACACATCATCAAAGTGTCATCCAAGGCGGTTAATACAAAAGACAAAAAACAACTCACACCGTTTAAGGCCAAGGAACTCTTCACTACCAGGACGAAGCCCGGAAGAAGTCAACAGATCCCTGACCACGGACCTGGCGGCCACCACCATTAGCGCCGAAGCGCAAACGGGCCGCATGGCTGACCCAACGCTAGCAAAACCATGACAAGCCATCTGATCAATGCGTTTATCCTCTCCATCTTTGAGGGTGGATCAGGATTATTTAAAACAGAAGAGTTGGACAACCCCAAAACCGGTGCATCCACCTCGGGGGGGGGGGGGGGGGGGATGCCCAGCGCTTAACCGTATCCGAAGGGAAGGGATATTTCTTATCCCACCCCTGAGGAATGCCAGGGAGCCGAGCCGGCCTGTCCCATTCCTTAGCAATAATTTTGTCAAAGTGTCTGAGTAGGAAATTCCAAGCGCGGCCTGGATTCCTCAAAAAACTCACCCTTCTGCTGTGGAGCCTCCTCAGGAGGAGAAATAGCCAGAACCTCAAACATCTGAGCCAGAGCGTTAGGAGTATCCGAGGATCCCCCCAAGTCCCCCAGCTCAGCATCATCGCCAACAAACTGCTCATCGTCTGAATTATCAGAATCCTCATAAACCTCCCCTTCCTCTAGCGGGGAATAATCAGACCAATCCAGATTATCATCATCAAGGTCATCCACCGGCGGAGCCGGCGACAAATGCTTTCTCTTAGCCGGAGCCTTACGGGCGACCGAACTGGAGAGAATTTTCTCAAGGTTGGCCAATCTGGCGCACATCTCAGATTGCAGCTCCCTGCCCATGACAACTTCACACGGGGTGCGTATCAAGCTGGGAGGAGGAGATGAAGCGACCGGCGGTGCTGACCCAGACGCCTGGGGTTCGGACTGCCGCGTAATAGTTTGCTGTGCACAAGGTATACACAGAAGTACATCGTCCCCAGTAATGGATACCCCACACAACATACACTTCCGGGATTGCCCCGAAGGGGTCCAGAGCCCAGTATCCGGGGATGCCTCCATATGGTGAACTTTAAGTAGTCGCTATGACCAAGGGAATTACGCCAATAAGCAACCCGGGATGCCCCTTTAATGTCCCAAGTGGGAGGATTTGTGATCAGTAAAATTTAAACCCAGGGACCTAGGACCGGGAGAAACCCCCTAAATAACACTGAAGATCCACCTGAAAGACACAAATAACCCCAATAAGTGCCATAATAAAGACTAAAGAAATAAAATGATGAAAGATCGGGGGCCCACAGGGCCACTCACAGTGCCGTCGGTAGCGGGTGTACTGGCGTCCTCACACCGTCCATGAGGGGAGAAGACCGAGAAGGGGGCGTGGTCAGCGCGGACCGCGCGAAATGCTTTGTTTCGCCCCCTTCCTGAAATCCTAGCAAGGAGCGACAAGCTCCGCAGCGGTGCCTGTAGTAGAGGGGGCGGGCCGCGGCGACGCGCCGAAAGCCCGGCCCCGCCCCCAGACGTAGACGCGTGAGGGGAGAAGCTCCCCTCCGTTCTATCCCCCAGAGACCGGCGCCGCGGATGTCCCGCGGCGCCGGTTAAGAAGGAAAACAAGCAGCGTCTGCGGTCCGCAGTGTCCTGCGGAGCACCCGCCCCGCTCCCCGCTCAACAACCCTGCGAGAAGCGCATAGCCCAAGGGGGGCTGGCCCCGCCCCCAACAGAAAGTGCGTGAGGGGATAACTCCCCTCACAATATCCTGAGGTAAAAACCGGCGCCCCGGCGGCAATGGCGGCCGCGGCACTGTGAAGAGAAGGAACCTTAAAGTAAAAACACTCACACAACACACAAAATAAAGATACTCACACTTAGCGCTAAAGGAGTGACCCCCAACCCCCACTGTGGTAGAAGGGTAACTGTGGAGGGGCCACCCAGGGATAACTGCCAGGGGACGGGGCATCCCAAACCGGGGTCACCTACCCGGTGTAACCGCCTACCCTCTTATGTAGGGTCTCACGGTGGAGCTCTGCTCCTGAGCACCAGAGGTGCTAATATACCCTCGCCCGGACCAGCAGCCAAGACTGTGGGAGGCATGTGTATCTAAAGGGTCAATCAAGAAAAAAGGGGTCCGAGCGGAAATAAATAAATAACGGGCCGGGAGTTATCCCGGCTACCTGAAATCCCCCTGTGCAAGGAGGAGACATCATCTTCTGACTTGCTCGCCGTCTGCAGAGATGGAAAACTGGGTAATGAGTGGGAGGTCCCAGGTATTTATGGATCCGGGAGGGGCTTTCTTTTTACTATCATCTCTGCAGAACGCCCTCTTCAGGTCGGTATTACCCACATGTTATGGATATCTTGAAGCGGGGTGTGTGACATACTTAGAATAAAAAAATCAGAGTACATACCGGTATGAATACATGCCCATACATATATATATCTATACACAACACATATAATATATAATATATATATATATATATATAATATATATATATATATATACACATATACAGGTCCTTCTCAAAAAATTAGCATATAGTGCTAAAGTTCATTATTTTCCATAATTAAATGATAAAAATTAAACTTTCATATATTTGAGATTCATTGCACACCAACTGAAATTTTTCAGGTCTTTTTTTGATTTAATACTGATGATTTTGCCATACAGCTCATGAAAACCCCCAAATCCTATCTCAAAAAATTAGCATATTTCATCCGACCAATAAAAGAAAAGTGTTTTTAATAAAAAAAAAAAAGTCAACCTTCAAATAATTGTTCAGTTATGCACTCAATACTTGGTCGGGAATCCTTTTGCAGAAATGACTGCTTCAATGCGGCGTGGCATGGAGGCAATCAGCCTGTGGCACTGCTGAGGTGTTATGGAGGCCCATGATGCTTCAATAGCGGCCTTAAGCTCATCCAGAGTGTTGGGTCTTGCGTCTCTCAACTTACTCTTCACAATATTCCACAGATTCTCTATGGGGTTCAGGTCAGGAGAGTTGGCAGGCCAATTGAGCACAGTAATACCATGGTCAGTAAACCATTTACCAGTGGTTTTGGCACTGTGAGCAGGTGTCAGGTCGTGCTGAAAAATGAAATCTTCATCTCCATAAAGCTTTTCAGCCGATGGAAGCATGAAATGCTCCAAAATCTCCTGATAGCTAGCTGCATTGACCCTGCCCTTTATAAAACACAGTCGACCAACACCAGCAGCTGACATGGCACCCCAGACCATCATTGACTGTGGGTACTTAACACTGGACTTCAGGCATTTTGGAATTTCCTTCTCCCCAGTCTTCCTCCAGACTCTGGCACCTTGATTTCATCAGAAAAAAGTACTTGGGACCACTGAGCAACAGTCCAGTGCTGCTTCTCTGTAGCCCAGGTCAGGCACTTCTGCCGCTGTTTCTGGTTCAAAAGTGGCTTGACCTATTTCCTGCACACGCCTGTGCACGGTGGCTCTGGATGTTTCTACTCCAGACTCAGTCCACTGCTTCCGCAGGTCCTCCAAGGTTTGGAATCGGTCCTTCTCCACAATCTTCCTCAGGGTCCGGTCACCTCTTCTCGTTGTGCAGCCTTTTCTGCCACATTTTTTCCTTCCCACAGACTTCCCATTGAGGTGCCTTGATACAGCACTCTGGGAACAGCCTATTTGTTCAGTAATTTCTTTCTGGGTCTTACCCTCTTGCTTGAGGGTGTCAATGATGGCCTTCTGGACAGCAGTCAGGTCGGCAGTCTTACCCATGATGGTGGTTTTGAGTAATGAACTGGGCTGGGCTTTTTTAAAAGCCTCAGGAATCTTTTGCAGGTGTTTAGAGTTAATTAGTTGATTCAGATGATTAGGTTAATAGCTCGTTTAGAGAACCTTTTCATGATATGCTAATTTTTTGAGATAGGATTTTGGGGTTTTCATGAGCTATATGGCAAAATCATCAGTATTAAAAAAAAAAAAGACCTGAAAAATTTCAGTTGGTGTGCAATGAATCTCAAATATATGAAAGTTTAATTTTTATCATTTCATTATGGAAAATAATGAACTTTAGCACTATATGCTAATTTTTTGAGAAGGACCTGTATATATACACAAACACCAATATATATATATCCATATACATTCATATCAGAATGGTAATGTGTAATAACGCAGCAACTGGAGCCCAAATCCCACAGTTATGTGATATATTAAGTCAACCTATCAGAAGGCTGACATAAAAAATATACCCATAAGTAGAAATACCCCAGGGAAACGCTACACAAGCAGCACATAGCATAAGAACGGCCCCACGTGCACAATGGTGGAGCCGTTTACCTGTGAAGCTTCAGCCGCACAGAAGGCTCTTCCCCCACCGGCTGCAGCGTACAGGTCTCTAATGAGACCAGGGAAACGAAGGGCGGGCCCGGAGCCGAGAAGAGAGGGAAATACAAACGTGCAGTAACTGAAAACAGGCCCCAGCAGCCCTGGCCATGCGCTGACACTAAAAACTGCCAAGGCCTTTTCACAGTAAAGTAAAGCACTCATGCACATTACACCCATCCGGATCACCATGCCAGATAGCCGCATTGCCCCACGCGTGAGGTCGAGCGGAGGAGATAAGCTCCTAGGCACCTATAGTGCCATCTACCGTTTGCCCAGTGAGCAGCCAGGGCTGGGAGGCTTCCATTAACCACGTAGGTAACAAACAATCAAACTGGGCAGAAATAGACCCAAAGGGGGTGCCGGGGCAAGACCCCCGGCTACCAAGCAGGAGACTTCTTTCTTCTGTCTTGTCGCCATGCAGAGAGAAAAACACTGGTGTTGAGGTACCAGGTATATATAGGCCGGAAGGGGGCTCGTTACAAGACTTCCTCTCTGCAACGTCGTCACCTGCGGTGAGTAACCCAATTGTAAGGATTAAAGGGGAAGCGGGGTGTGTGGCACACTGAAAATAATGTATTCTTTATTAGTTCATTAAGGAAGTTTATTAGACTGAATGGTTTGCATCAGTATGATCTTTGTAATGCACCATGTTCTGGAATATAAAAAGTATGCAATCTGTTTTACATGCTTTGGGGCTGAGGTTTTTGTAGGCCAAAACGGCTGACATGCACTGGGATGTACATCTAAAAAAAAAATCACACATGAAACTAGAGCACAGCAAATGTACTTCAGGTTGCCCATGCAAGCACCTTTACAGCAATAGATTATATATTTAATCAGGTTTCTTGACATACCTTTTCCACACGGCTTGGTAGGACAACACTGGCCAGTGGGATACTGACAGGCAGTTTGTTAGGCTGGACTGTGCTTAATGGGATACTAATAGGCAAACTGGTGATTGTTTCAGGATTTGAAGGACTACGTTCTCTTGCCAACTAGAATAAAAAAACAAATCCAGTAAGGAGAGATCTGTAGTCAGATAATATGTATTTAACGGTAAAAAACAAACCTCTTAAACTGAGCCAATAAACAGACTACGACATGAACGAATATAAAAGGAACATTTTCCAGCAAAACACTACAATACTATTTTAACTCTCACCTTATCAATACCCCTCTCAGCAGCTGTCTGTACTCCATCAGAAGAGGGATGCGATTCTCTAGGACTAAGCTGGAAGCCATTTGAAATACCAGGGATTGATGACATATAGTTGTGCTCTTTGACCATATCACTCCTTACAAGACAGAGAAATGGTTAGGCAAGTTTGAACAATAAAAAACATGCTAAACTATTGACAAGCTAAACCTATAATTAAGAAGACTGCAAGAAAATGTAAAAGAAAAAAAAAAGAAAAAAAGATCTTTGTGACTTGTGTGCGGTAATTACTTCTTCAGCCACATATTTAAGATTTTTTATAGAATGGGGAAAGCTAGCCCTGAAGGTTTCCATTTGTTAACGTCAACCCCATGGGGGGGGGGGGGATTCAGACTCAGGTCTGGTTTCGTCACAATAAAAATGGAAGCGACAATTAGGAAACAGAACTCAGGAGAGGATATATGAATTAACGGAAAGTGAGGCTATATATCCTCATTGAGTTCAGTGATCACATAAAAACCTACAGAACCCCACAGAACTAAATAAAAATAATCTTTACATAATCTCTGTATTCATGTAAGTATGAAAAAACAAACATTCTGTACTCACAACTTACTTTAAATAGTGGTGTATGAAAATGGTGAGAGGAAGAAAGCGAGAATTTGAAAGTAAGAAGCATTTATCACTTACATGTCTATTGAGCTCACCACTCGGAACGGTAAGCAAGAACACAAAAAAGCTTACAATAATATAAAAGGTGATCTATTAAAGCTGGAGGGATTTCTGACTAAGCTTTTCAAATATGGCTAATTTAATTCCACAAAATCCTTTCAAAGGTCCAGAATTGGTAGCTGTTGGAAATAATACAATTCTGTGAGATACTCACCTGTAGAATTGGTATTATACGCATACAGCACATCCTGCTCCATCTATAATAATAACACATGGGTAATCCTCCGCCAGAGGGCGCTGTTCACTGCAGACATGCCGAGGGACCTCCCACAAATCCCCAGCATTGAAAAGCAGTGAGAAAAAGAAGCCGGGAGAACCAACCACCAAGCTGGTAACAATTGTAATGATAACAATCACCATACAGGGGATCCAAAATGTAAGACCAGGGTGGGGTGGAGCAGGACGTGCTGTATGCGTATAATACCAATTCTACAGTTGAGTATCTCACAGAATTGTATTATTCTAAGCATACAGCATGTCCTGCTCCATCTATAATAATAACACATGGGAAATCCAAAAGCAGTGTCCATAAAGTAGGGTGGGATCCCCAAAAAACAAGGCACAGCAGACAGTAAAGGCGCTGTCACCTGCAAAACTTTGCAACCAGGTATGACATGAGCAGAGGCTCTAACGTCAATCTCATAACAAACCTTGAAAGGTATGAACAGAGACCAGCAACAGTCTAGAAACTTATTCAACAGAAAAACCTGGTGCTGAAGGGCCAAAGGTACCCAAACACCAATATAACGGAGTAAAATGCGAAAAGGGGGGTTCTTCCCCCTTAAGGTAATAGGCCATTGTAACTGCCAACCAACCCACAGGCGACAGAAGCCTCATGGGAACTTAGAGCTCTCCCCAAGGGGAATGAGAACTGTTCTCCCGTCCGACAGGCGGGAATACTGACCCCTTCATTAGCAATAAGCCGAAAGCCTTACTCAGGAGCAGGAGGGCATCCAAGTAAGATCAGTCCAAAGGGCACAGTGGCCCTGGAAGTAAGCGATATCAGGCGCATACATAAGGAGGCGCCCACCGACCCCAGGGGCATCAGTCCCCCCAAGGGACAAGAAACCACCAGGAAAAAAGGCAACACCCGTTGAGGGAATGTAAATGCTTTACTTCAGTATTATAAAGAAAAAATGGTCCATAGAGACAGAAAGGACCTAAACAATGGTCATAAAACGCCACTCGGACAAGGAGGTCCGGCGTAAGACGGAATACCACCACGTCATGGTGTGCATATAGATATATATATGTATACATATATCGAGCTAAGGCTAAGAAATCAGATCCACCTTCACAGGCACACGTCTGACTGAAGCAGGAGCCCCCAGAGAAGCGACTTGGACTACAAGACAGCTGAGACAGCATCCAGCATAAGTCCCAAGGGAACAATCCGCAGGGCAAACAGAATGAAAATGGATCCCAACAGGAACCACAGAACTACTTGGGGGATGCCCTTGAGCAAACCCCAAGAGAGCTCCTCACAAGGAAGACTGGACCAGACTTCTACAGGAAGACAGACAGGACAGAACCTGAACCTTCAGAGTACAGAGATGGGGAGCCAACCCCAACCTTAAGCTGTAACGACTCTAGAACCCTGAGAACCGAGAACGTCTAACAGGGAAGAGACCAAGACTCATGCCAATCAATATGGGTACACAATAACCCACAATAGACGGAGGAAGAGGAAGCTTGCTCCTAGCCCCCCATATACCAGGTCACCCAGAAGATAAGCCCGTCTCCAAGGGGTGAATGAATCGGCTGTCAAGCCCCAGACTGGAGTCTGTAGATTGGGACGACAAAGAAGGGACCTGACAAGGGCAGAACCGCACTCTTGAGAGAGCGAACAGGTCAGCTGACCTTAGCAGAAGCATCTGCGAACCACAGTTTACCCGGGGTTCAACAAACTCACGGGTCTCTTACTCGGCCCAACCGTGCGAGGAAACCCCACGAAGTAGGGTGAATGAAGAGAAGGTATATAAGATAGAAAATCCAAGTATAATTTTAGTAAACCCCATGACCAGAGTCAGAATATTCTGAGAGACACAAGGGCGGGGCCCCTGTGGTGCAAGCAAGACCCCACAGAGCCACCCTAGATGGCTCGCAGATTGACACCAGGAGCAAGCCTGCCACTGGGAAACATCCAAAACCGTTGAGGAACAGGGGGCGTAGGCCCCCACCCAGATCAGGAACCCTCCAGAGGGACCATCCTGCCTCAAGCACCAGACCAGTAATAAAAACAGGCCATTGTCTTCCAACAGGCCAAAATTCTCCAATAGACATGTCCTAAACAGGAAAAAGTCCAGCCGTATAGACAACAGAAGGCTCATGTTTAAACAAACCAGTAGGTAAGATGGCCCTCCTAAGGGACCTTACCTAGGAACCACGGGGGGTATTGGAAGAATTCCCCCCCCCCCGCCAACCGGCGAGACTGGGTCCCCAAAGCGACCCGTCACTGGAAGATGCAAGCAAGAAGGGGGTGCCCCCTGACAGGGCCCTTGAGTATGATCGGCTCAAGAGGAACCACCATACCCAGGGGAATGATCACAACCCTAGCTCCAGGGGTGCTGGAACCCCATGTAGGATCACTAACCTAGTGTGCAGGAGAGCCCAAGGGCTCGGTATATAAGGG
This sequence comes from Gastrophryne carolinensis, assembly GCA_027917425.1. Lineage (NCBI taxonomy): Eukaryota > Metazoa > Chordata > Amphibia > Anura > Microhylidae > Gastrophryne > Gastrophryne carolinensis. Next base: position 305,977,716 of record CM051234.1, on the reverse strand, counting down.
ACCGCATCTGATACGCCACCAACGAGCCCATCAGCTGCAATCCTGCCTGGTGAAGGTAATATATCAGCAAAGAGGGACAGAGAATCCGTCCAGAAAGGTCCCCTACCACCAAAGAAGAAGGAACTAGCCGGAGCCGAATCCAAATGCAAATGCAATACTAGGAGAGGATATACTGGAAAAAAGGGAAAAATAGGAACTAAGGTGACTGAACACCCATCCCCAATAACTCCCCATTGTAGGTAAGGACCACCTAGTAGGTCCTTATGCGGCTGTCCCTTGGTCTCATTCGAGACAGCACTCCCATCCAAGCCGTAGCGGGCACAGGGAGTGGGGGAGAGGCCTACTAACACGGCCACAATCAGCGGTAATGATCACCAACACCCACCTGTAAAAGCCGCAGAGTCCTGAAGACACATGTGAGCCAAAATAAGCATCTTAGCATTCCATGGGCAGCCAGAGGCCCACTGATTTACAGAGCGCCGAAGGCCCAACTCAGAGACGCCAAGCGGCAGCGCCTGTGGGTACAATCGCCGAACCCATGTAGGGTTAGGATGTGCACCGCCTCATCCTCCAGGAGAGGGTGGAACAGACTGGTGTAGAGGCCACTGCCTCTATCTGTGAAGGGCATCCTATCAAGGAGCCCAGACCTGGCAGGCCAAGGAAGGCCTGTACCCATGCCTGAAAAAAAAAAAAAAGACAGGGACCGGAAGTACCCTGACCCACTCGGGGAAGAACCATCCAGCAAACACAGTCCCGCAATCAGAGGGACTACTTCCTGAAACCATCAGAACGAAGCATGGTGCCTCCTGATAGGAGCAAGGTGCTGTGGCTATCCCCTCACCCAGGCGGGTAAGGGCGTCCCATCATGCTTGGGGGGTTTTTGAGAAGAGGTCGGTCTTATCCTGACCAGAAGGACCCTGACGATGTCTGCCTCTCCTAGGGCAGGAGTCTGTACCAGGCCCCGGGAGGGGCACTCCTGGTTCTTGCTTAACACTATGATATGGAGGGGGAGGGGTATCCCTGCTCCGAGGGGACCGAGACGGCCGCCCTTGATGGGGCGAATTGTCCTCTCTTTTAAAAATATCCAGATGGGCCCCAAACAGGTGTTGCCCTTTAAAGGGAAGCCCAGTCAGAGTCCTTTTAGCAGCATCATCAACCCCCCACTGTCGCAGCCAAAGCAGTCAACGTATAGCCCCCGCTGGGGCAGAGGCCCTGGCACACATTCTGACAGTGTCATCCAGGGCTAAAAGGATAAATTTAACAAAAATATCACAACTGGAGAGTGCATTAAACACCTCCCAGGGCAAATCTTCAGGGCGATGCTCAAGCATCTGCCTTATGAGTGTTCTAGCGGCCACTGCAGTGATGGCCGCGGCACAGGTAGGATGCAGCGCCGTTCCTGCACAAGCAAAGGCGTGCGAAGCCAGCCTATCGATGCGCCGGTCCTCGACATCCTGAAGGGTGCCGTAAGCCGGGGCTGTGAAGAAGGGGGGTTAGGAACCCCAATGATCGGTGCGTCCACCACGGGAGACGATGACCAGCAATCAACCATCTCAGGGGGAAAGGGGTATTTCCTATCCCAGTCATCTGGGATCCCTGGAAGTTTAGTGGGGCATTCCCACTCCTTAAGAACCAGAGCGTGGAAGTGAGCCTGCTCGAGAAATTCCAAACACGCGGTGGCCGTATGGAAGCTCTCCCCTCTCGGCTTGGGGACCGCGCCAGGGAGCGAAATAACCAGGGCCTTAAAAATCCTAAGTAACATACCCTCAACATCAAACTGGCCCCAGTCATCTTGGTCAGAATCATCGTGACTCCTCGGCCTCTCATCAGAGGAACCCAGATCAGAGAACAGATCTCCATTGTCAGATGGAGCCCTGCACACGGAGAAGAGAGCTCCTCCGAACCCATAACCAAGGCCTAAGCCGGTGGCGTCAAGGGCCGCTTCCTGCCAGGACCCAAGCGTTCGGTTAATCCCGTAACAATCTGGTCAAGGGTAGGTCGTCTAGAAGACAGGTCAGGTTGTAACTCCCAGCTGGAACATGACTCAACAGGAGTGAGGTTTAGGCCAGGGGAAGAGGGAGGATAGGAGCGAGGTGCAGCCATAGGTGCTGCTCGCAGGGCCAGCGTTTGCTCGGCACAGAGCGCGCACACCCTTGCCCCGTCAGCATCAGCACGGGGGAGACCACATGCTATACACAGCCGGTCTTGTCCCAGAGGGACCCCGGTCACAAAATCCTGGGATGCCTCCATATGGTGATTATCTAGGCACAGTATGCCCGTAGGGATTTATGCACTAGGCAACCCTGGATGCCCCAGCAACCCACTGATTAATGTGGGAGATTTGTAGGAAGGCCCGCTAGTAACTATGAATAGAAATTATATATTATATAATAAATATATATATATATATATATATATATATATATATATATATTGCCGGGAGAGGCCTTCTGAGACTTGGCGTCTGAAAAACATAAGGTGAAAGAAGGTGTCAGGGCCATGCACAGCAGGAGAACATATAATGAGCAATCGCCCGCGAGGGCACTTACAGCCAAGAGAGGAGGAGGAACAGCCGCCACGCGCGCGCGTGAAGATAGTCAAAATGGCGCCCAGCGAACCTCGAAGGGCGGGCTCAAAGCTCGGCTGTGACGCGGAGCGCGCCAAGACAAGTCCCCGCCCACCGCGAAGAGCGCGAAGCTCTGAGTAAAATCACAAAGATATTGTAGCGAAAAAATGCCACGGCATCTAGCAACGCTGTAAACTAAGTAGAGGAAAAAGGCGGCAGCCAAACAAAATAAAGAGCAAGCAGCGCGGCTCTGACACCCGTAAGAGATAGGTAGAAATAAAGACTTAAGCGTGGCTAACAGAACACTGTCACACATACACCCCCCCTTTCTTTTCCCCCTAACTAGATGGGGAAAACGGGAGGGTGGTGACTGTGCAACATGGCCCACCACTACTCAGGGCACGGGGCAGTAGAGCGGGAGGGGCATCCACTAGAGGCTCACCATTAGCCTTGACCGCCTACCCTATGGTGGGGGATTGCGGTGGAGAATGGCTCCGTTAAGCACCCAAGGTGCTGCCTACCTTCACCCGACCAACGCAGCCCAGGCTGGGAGGCATTCTTCATCAAAGAGGACAGGTGGAAATAGTCCCGCAGGGCCTCGGGCTGTAAAGCCCCGCTCGCCTGCGAGAGCGTGATACTTCATGTCTTTGCAGTTCAGCACTGCAGAGAAATCTGGGGGGATTTGTGGGAGGTCCCTCGGTATATGAAGGGCCGGGAGGAGTCTGTTTTTTGCATGTCTGCAGTGAACAGCGCCCTCTGGCGGAGGATTACCCATGTGTTATTATTATAGATGGAGCAGGACGTGCTGTATGCTTAGAATAGGTCATTTTACCATTTTTTTAATTAAGGTTGAGTGGACAACAGAAAGGACAAAAGCAAAAGAATCATGTTACAAATTGATTAAAGCGTGAAACAACCTGTGATTGAGCTCAGAATTTCTGCAATTTGGAGTCGGTTCTTGATTCAGATGACGCCTCATGGCAATTTTGGCAGGTGAGTATCGTGTATAGTCTGGCTGACATTGTCCAGTAGTTCTCTCTCCTCTTTGTCGAGATGAATGGGTTGGTGTGTTAGGAGCATAGTCGCCATGCTCTGTATGAGAAGGTGTACTCTCTTTTGAACAAGGTCTGCTGCCTCCACTACGGCCGGAGTGGCAAAGCTCATAGTGTGATGCATGGCCATTAATCGAGAGGTCTGGGCTTAAACCATTTGAGATAGAAGCCTGAGATGGAGGAACACGTGTGTGAGATGCACCTATGGAGTAGTGAGCACCAAAATTGCTTTTAGCACGAGGATTGCTTGGAAGTCGATCTTCTGGCAAAGTGGAAGACTTCAGTTGAAGCAGCTCATGTTGTCTTTGTAATTTCTCTAGCTCTACAATGCTAATCTAAAACAAAATGAAAAGCCATTAAGGAGTGCTGTACAACTCAACATACAGTAATTTTCTGCAAATAAGGCCTTCTTCCCTGTAAGCTGCTCCCCTCTAAGTTTGGCTAGGTCTGGCTGTGTAATATACATTCCTTGGGCACGTGTCCACCAATTGCAAGCAAATTAGTATGTTATATTTGGTGGGGAACTGTGAGACTTGATCTCAGGGTATTACACCGTCAGACCTAGAGACTTACCGGTAATGGTTTTTCTATGGATCCTTCATGACGACCGACAGAGGGGGAGCTCCACCCCCCTGGGAGGAACACAAACTGAACAGAGGTTAAAACCTCACCCCTTCCTCTCCACCTTAACCCTAGGACTATGGGTGGAAGTCGTTCTAAAGGATTCATAGAAAAAAACGTTACTGGTAATTAAGTCAACCCACTGAAAGGATTAGCAAAGTAAATATACCCCAGGGATGCAAAGCTGCTAGCAAGACACTTTTACCAAAGGCCTGATGCTTTGCTGACAGATCTAGTCTATATTGTTTGAGGAAGGTGGGGGGCAATGACCACTTTGCTGCTTTACAGATCTGTTCTATAGAGGCACCTGTCTCTCTGCCAAGGAAATGGGCATAGCTCTGGTTCAATGCGTAGAAACCGGAGGAGGGGAAATTCCTCTGTGTGAGTAGGCCTGTACAATAGTCTGTTTTATCCATCTGGCAATAACAGCTTTAGAGGCAGCTAGGCCTTTTCTCTTTCCACTGAAGGTTTCTAAAAGCTGTTCCACTATCCACCATTCTCTGGATCTGTCTCTTTTTAAATCTAGAAGTGCGAAAAATGTTTCTGTTCCTGCACCATCCAGTAATGTCGGGAGCACTATACCTTGGGACCTGTTAGTAGATAAAGCAATCTTTGGCAAAAATAAGGGATCAGGTCTCAGTAAGGCCTTATCTGGGAGAATTGAACAGTAATGCTCCTTCATTGATAAGGCTTGTAGTTAACTTACCTTTTTTGCTTTTGTGATAGCCAGCAGAAAACAATTTCAGAGAAAACCATTTTTCTGGTACTACCTCTAATGGCTCAAATGGAGGTTCCAGCAACCCCTTCAATAAGACTGACAAGTTCCATGTTGGAAACCCTTTAAAGGGCGATGGGCTTTTGCAGGTAATTGATTTAAAGAATCAATTGATCATTTGATGTTGTCTCAATTAGCAGGCTCGGAAGACCGATAAGGCTTAAGTCTGAGTCTTTAGCATACTTGCTGCTAGCCCCTTCTCAAATCCTACCTGCAGGAATTCAAGGACGGTGGCTATATCTTCTTTCTTCAGTTTGTTGTCTTTGCAAAACAAAGAAAAACATTTCCAAGCCGTTGCATAAATGGGTCTAGTGGTCAATTTCCAAATGTCTAGGAGAGTTTCAATCACTCTTGCCCAACAACTCTTCTTTTCTAAGATGGCCCCTTCAAGATCCATGCTGTCAGTTGAAGCTTTGATGGGTCCGGATGCAGAATGGGGACCCTGATGAAGCAAATTCGGAATATTCGGAAACTGCCAAGGCCCTTTTCCTCGCCATCCTTTTCAGCCCTGCAAACCAGGATCTTCTTGGCTAAAACGGAGCTATAAAGAGAATGTTGATTTCTTCTTGCTCTATCTTCCAGATCATCTGTGGCAGCAATCTGAAAGGAGGGAAGGCATAAGCTAGGTAAAAATTCCAGGAATGAGCCAGGGCATCCACTGCTAACACAGCGTCTACCCTTGTCAGTGAGTAAAATGTCTCGCATCTTGAATTGCTGGCAGCGGCAAAGAGGTCTATCGGAGGGAGACCCCGTGCATTCACAATCTGAAAGAAAACTTCTTGGTTTAGACACCACTCGGTCTGCTGAACCCTGACTCGGCTTAGATATTCTGCAAGAGTGTTCAGGGTTCCCTTTACATGCACTGCTGAATTTGACAGGAAACAGAAATTTTGAGAGGTTGCCGAGGACCTGGTCCCGCCCTGATGATTCAGGTAAGCTACTGGTGCAAGCATTGTCGGAGTGAATCTGGACATCTCTATCAGATGTCTGGCAGGAAATTATTTAGTGCCAGCTTGACCACCAGAAGCTCCCAGAAGTTGGATGATCTGTCTGCTACGTTTGGTGGCCACTTCGCCTGGACATGACAGTCCAAGTGGGCTCATCAACCCCAGGTGATGGCATTGGTCGTGATAACTACAGGATTTCTTTGCTTCCACTTGCTTCCTTTCTCTAGTGCCCCTTGAATTGTCCAACATAGGAGACCCTCTAAGACCTTTGTCTATTGATCTAGTGAGTCTGGGCCCGTGTCCCAACGGGATAGGAGGAACCTCTGCAGAGTTCTTATATGTACACAACAATGACATAAATACATTTCCCAAATGGAAACCTGAGAAGTGATGAATCTTTGGGTCATTGTTACGATCCTTTGTATGTTTTCCTGTGGAAGCAGAATCCTTTGACAGACACGGTCTATATTGTATCTGAGGAATCTGCACAGATGACTGGGTTTTGGACTAGATTTTTCTAAATTGACAACCCAGCCCAAAGGCTCTTCCACAAAAAAATGCAATGCCAGAATTGGTAGATGCAGGTAGGCATCCTGTAGGTCTAAATTAGACTACAAAACTACATCAGGGCTTTTTCTATGAGGATGTTTCTTACTGAATAGATTGATTCCATTCTGAACTGTTTGTATTAGATGATTTGGTTTAAACTTTTCTAGACGTTTTTTTACTTGGAAAACATGAGAGTATAATCCCCTCGGGAGGGACTAACTATCACCCTTTTTTGAAATCGCTCTCGTAAGACTAATAGAAAGGATTCCCTCTTTCTGGGGTCTCCTGGCAACCTGGTTACTAGAAAAAAGGATCGAGTGATGGATGAAAATTCTAATTGATATCCCCTTTCCAGAGTTTGTAGCACAAAAAGATTTTGGGAGATTCTCCAGGCAGCTACAAACCAAGTAGGTCTGCCCCCCACCAGGTAGTCACTATCAGGACCGAGACCTTGGGCTCTCGGGATGTGCAGAGCAAACTTCACCTCTTTTGAGGTCTAGTCTGTGTCCAGCACTTTTTATGCTCGCTTTGTCTACTCTGAGTCAGTCGCAAGGTAGTTCTACCTCTATTACTGGTGCGAGTTCTTTTGTTATTGGCAATTTCTTCTCCCCTTTGATAGAACGGGTCAAGATCGTATCTAGTTCTTCCCAAAAAGGAGATTACCATGAAAGGGAATGCAGTAAAGTTTGGCTCTGGATACCCGGATCCAATGACTAGGTCTTTAGCCAAAGCGCTCTTCGGGCGCAGGAGAGTAGGGCCGTGGACTCTGAAGCACTTGTAAGGAAGGAAATAGCTCTAAAAAGGGTAGGTAGGATATCCTGGATAGTCTCTTTAGCCGTTTCACTTTCCAGATACCCCTTAAGATTACTAAGCCACGTTTCCACGCTTCTGATAACAGAATCTGCTGCCAGTGTAGGTCTAGATGCAAATGGTGCAGTATCCCAAGCCCCTTTTGGAATGCCCTCTATTCTGCGATCCATCGGATCACACAATTCCCCCATATATTCAAAGCTTAAATCTGCTGTTCTTCACATTTGACCCAGTGGAGCATCTTAGCTTGGGGGCATTTACTCCAAGGCTCCATGTCTTGCTTGTGAAATCGGAATTTTCTTTTTAGCGAACTAGGCATAAATAATTTATTTTTTGGGTGTTCCCATTCAGCCTTAATTACATACTTCTGAATGAACAGGGAACGCTGTGGAGTTTTTCCACAAAAAAAAAATCTTATATATGGCATCCTGTACAGACAGAGGCTTGTCTTCACACTTAAATGCTCAATGTAATGCAAAATGTAATTTAATAACCCTTACAATTCCTCTGGTAGGTGTCATTAACATTTACTTCCTCATTAAGGGAATCATAGTAACATAGTATGTAAGGCTGAATAAAGACTTTAGTCCATCCAGTTCAGCCTGTTTAACTCCTTCCAGTGGTCTAGTAGCCATAGCTGGAAATGTTATTACATGCCAGGAAGGCATCAAGGCCACTTTTGAACGTTTTTACTGTATCCTTCATAACTACCTCCTTTGGCAGCGAGTTCCATAGTCTCACTGCTCTTACAGAGAAGAATCCCCTCCTATGTCGGTGGAGAAAGCACCTTTCCTCTAACCTTAGTGGATGCCCTCGGGTTATGGTTACACTCCGGGGTATCTCCAGTTCTGATATGTCCTTCTTAAGCTCAGATGCCCAGAACTGTACACAGTATTCCATATGGGGTCTGACCAGTGACTTGTACAGGGGTAAAATGATGCTCTGGTCATGAGCACCTATGCCCCTCCTGATGCACCCCATGATCCTATTTGCTTTGGCAGCAGCTGCCTGGCATTGATTACTACAGTTGAGCTTATTGTCAACTAAAACCCCTAGGTCCTTTTCCATTGTTGTTTTACCAAGTGTTTCTTTATTTAGTGTGTAATCATGACACAGATTTCTCCTTCCCATGTGCATAACCTTACATTTATCTGTGTTAAACTTCATTTGCCATTTAACTGCCCATGCTTCCAATTTATCTAAATCTGTTTGTAGCTGCCTGCTGTCCTTTTTTGTTTTAATTACTTTACTCAGCTTAGTATCTTCTGCAAAGATTGAGACTTTACTGTTTAATCCCAGGTTCGAATCCCAGTCCTGGGACGTGACTGAAGTGCTCTTGAGCAAGGCACCTAACCCCCCAACTGCTCCCCGGGCGCCGTAATTAGGGCAGCCCACCGCTCCGGGCACGTGTACACTCACTGCACGGATGGGTTAAATGCGGAGGACGAATTCCTATGTGTGCGCAAGCATACAATGGCCATCTATGCATTAAAATAAATAAATAAAATAAATATATATATTGAAGAGAATTGGTCCCAGAACTGACCCTTGAGGTACTCCACTAGTAACAGTGACCCATTCTGAGTGTGTACCAGTGTGTGTGTGTACTGAGCTGAACTGAGAGTACTTATGCTTGGGATAGCTGTGGCAGCAGTGGATGCCCCTGGGTGCGGCCCTGGGGAACTATGCACTTCCAAGCATTGAGGCAATTTCATTCCTCATGGCTAGTATCTCCCTATACAAAGCTGAAGTCTCCCCTCCCATCTTTAACTGAAGGCATGCCTGACAAACAAGCTTATGCTAGGTATCCGGAAGAGTGTAACATGCTTAGAGACAAGGGCCCCTCAAAAGTAAAGCTCAAAGGCTCTATCTTTAACCTTGGGTGTAGTAGGCTAAAACAGCAATGACATAAAATAACAAACATTATGTATACATACCCCGCTTGTTTGCAGCAGAAAACGAAAGCTCAAAAGGAATCAAAATTTGTATGTTACCAGTTTTTTCCTGGGACATCTTGCTTGAGGTGTGAAGGTCATTAGAAATACTGCCTGCACCTGTATCTTTAAGCCCGTGATTGTTGCTCCCTGCTGGGCAAAGAGCGGACATCTGCTGAGCTCTGCCATATTGGCGTCATCGCTGCTGCAGCCATGTTGCTGTACCTCGAGATGTGTGCCTGCCGACACTACCATTCACCGTCGCTGCTGCCCCAGAATGCCCCTGCCTTCACTGCACAGCTGCCAGCTCCGTTCCGCTCCCTTAAGCCTGACTAGAGCATTGGCCGGGGAGAAGTGCTGCCTACACTTCCGGGTCACAGCAAGTGTAACAGCTGCACCAGGAAATGTCAGAGTCAGGTCGACGATCATGAGCCCCGTCCTCCAAATTTGCAAAAAATGGGGGGAAAGCAAAAATACAATTCTGTGATTACTCACCTGTAGAATTGATATTATGAGTATACAGTACGTTCTGCTCCAGATAGATTACTTACACTCGGAAATTACTCCGTCAGATGGCGCTGGACTGCAGAGACATCGAAAATGGGCTCCTCCCGGCCCCTTAAATAGCCAGGGACCTCCCACAATCCCCAGCATTGAAAAGCAGTTAGCGAGAAGCCGGGAGAATTAAAACAACCCAAACTGGTAACTATAAAAATGATAACAATCACCATACAGGGGACCCAAGATATTGCAAAACCAAGGGTGGGGTGGAGCAGGACGTACTGTATACTCATAATACCAATTCTACAGGTGAGTAAAAACAGAATTGTATTATTCTTAGTATAAAGTATGTCCTGCTCCAGATAGATTACTTACACTCGGGACCTCCAATAGCAGTGTCCAAAAGTAGGGTGGGATCCCCAAAGGTAACAGCAGACAGTTTAAACCACTGCCGCCTGCAAAACCTTGGGGCCAAAAGCAGCATCAGCTGAGGCCCTAACATCAACCTTGTAAAACTTTGAAAAGGTATGAACAGAAGACCAAGTAGCGGCCTTGCAAACTTGTTCAACAGAAGCCTGGTGCTGAAAAGCCCAAGAGGCACCAATAGCACGAGTGGAATGAGCAGTAAGGCGGAAGGGAGGATTCTTCCCCTTAGCAGAGTAGGCCTGAATCACAGCCTGACGAATCCATTTGCTGATAGTAGACGTGGCAGGAGCCAAACCCTTCCTAGGACCAGAAGGGACCACAAAAAGAGCATCAGTTTTTCTGAAAGGTGTAGTAGCCACCAGATAGTACTTCAGACACCTAACCACATCCAAATGAAAGACCCTCTCCTTAGCATTACTAGGATTAGGGCACAATGACGGAAGAACAATGTCCAGATTCAAATGAAAGGCACACACTACCTTAGGCAGAAAGTCCAGCTTGAAGCGGAACACCACCTTGTCCTGGTGTCTCTCATAGTAGGGGGGCTGGATGGAGAGCGCCGCCAACTCAGACACGTCTAACAGAGGTGATAGCCACCAAAAAGACAACTTTGAGAGTAAGAATGGCCAGGGCAGCATCCTGCACAGGTTCAAAGGGAGCACCCTGCAAGGCTGACAAAACCAAGTTCAAATCCCAAACAAGCATCATAGGCTTACGTGGGGGACGCACGAGTAACCCCCTGGAAAAAAGTCCTGATCAGAGAATGCTGAGCAAAGGACTTCTGGAAGAAAACAGCCAGGGCAGAAACATGACCCTTCAGAGTACTGAGTTGGAGTCCCATCTCCAACCCATGCTGCAGGAACTCCAGAATCCTGGGAATAGAGAACACACGACAGGGAAGAGACTTAGACTCACACCAGTCAATGTAGGCACGCCAAACCCTGTAATAAATGGAAGAAGACGACTTCTTCCTAGCCTTTATCATGGTATCAACAACCGAGGTAGACAGCCCCTTCTCCATCAAGATGGAGGTTTCAGCAGCCAGGCGTCAAAGCCAGAGTTTGTAAATTGGGATGGCGTAAGGGACCCTGAGTGAGCAGGTCTGGCACCCTGGACAGAACGTACTGATCTACTGCCAGCTGCACCACGTCTGCGAACCACACTCTTCTTGGCCACCTGGGGGCCACCAGAATTGCTGGCACCCCCTCCAGAGCAATCTTGCGCAGAACCCTGCCCAGCAGGGGGAATGGAGGAAAGACATACAGGAACTGAAAGTCCAGCCATGACATTGCTAGGGCATCCATGGTCAAGGCCAGAGGATCCTGGGACAGGGAGACAAAGGCCGGGAGCTTGTGATTGTGACGGGACGCAAACAGATCCACATCTGGTTGGCCCCAACGGTCACACAGAGATTGGAACACCCTGTTGCAGAGGGACCATTCTCCCTGGCGAGAGGTCCCTCTGCTCAGAGAGTCTGCCAGCAGATTTTCCACCCCCGGAATGTACACCGCTGATATGCAGGAACATTGGCCTCCGCCCAGGTCAGGATCAGAGACACTTCCTGGAGGGCCCTCTTGCTCCGGGTCCCTCCCGTGATGTAGGCAACTGCCGTCTGGTTGTCCGAGCGCACCTGAACAGGCAGGCCCCGAAGGTGATGAGTCAGAACCAACCTGATCGGCCACAGCTCCAAGACGTTGATAGGTGTGTGGGCCTCCTGAGGGCCCCACCTCCCCTGGAACTGCAGTAACTTCCAGAAACCCCCCCAACCTGACAGACTGGCATCCGTGGTGACCGTCTCCCAGGAGGGGGTCAGAAGGGATCTGCCCCCCAACAGGTTCCTGGAGTCCAGCCACCACGAGAGGGACCGCCTGACCAGGGGGGAAGGCGCAAAGACCCGGTCCAGGGACACATGGTCTTTGCCCCATACTGACAAGAGGTGGAGCTGCAGAGGCCTCAAGTGGAAATGAGTATGAGGGACCGCCTCGAAGCACGCCACCATCAGGCCCACCAGCTGCATTCCCTGCTTGATGGAGGGATGACAAAATAGCAGGAACTGGACCTGTGCAATCAGACTGTCCACCTTCTGCTGAGGAAGAAAAATCTTTGCCTGAACTGTATCCAGATTCATTCCCAGGAATGAAGTCACCAAGGAGGGAGACAGAAGACTTGGGGTGGTTGATCACCCAGCCAAATGACTCCAGGGTGGACACCACCAGCTGAGTATCCAACTCTGCCTGATGTAGAGACTGGGAAGTGATGAGAATGTCGTCCAGGTAGGGCAGCATGCAGATACCCTGAAACCTGAGCATATCACTCCTGCCAGCACCTTGGTGAACACCCTGGGAGCTGAAGTGAGACCAAAAGGCAATGCCACGAATTGTTAGTGTTGATCCTCCAGAGCGAACCTGAGGAACCTTTGATGACCTCGAAATACAGGAATATGAAGGTAAGCATCTTTGATGTCCACAGACGTCATGAAATCCCCTGGGCGCAGGGAACAGATGGCAGATCGCAGAGTTTCCATGCAAAAGCGCCTGCACCTGATAAACTTGTTGAGAACCTTCTAGTCCAGGACGGGCCTGAATGACCCATATTTTTGGGCACTGTGAAGAGGTTGGAATAGAAGCCCTTGCCCTTTTCTCTTAAAGGGACCTTGCAGATGACCCCCAGCTCCAGAAGGCTTTTCACTGCCTGCACTAGATCCTGAGCTGACACAGGGTCCTGAGGAATCCGGGATCTGATGAACCTTGGGGGAGGGCAGACAGCAAACTATCTTGTAACCGGAGGACACTACCTCCTGAATCCACCGGTCTGAGACATGAAGCCTCCAGACGTGAGCAAAGTGCTGAAGCCGTCCCCCCCCACCCGGATGGGTGAGGGCGCCCCTTCATGCCTGAGGCGGCTTGGGAGAGGACTTAAGCTTGGAGCCCCAGGAGGAGCCAGGGCGTCCACGTCCTCTGCCCCTACCCCAGAAGTCTCCTCGGGCCCCAGTATGGGAACCCCCCCTCCCTTGTCTAGCACCACGGTAGGGGGAGGAAAAAGAGCCCCGACCCCGAAAGGGCCGAGACTGCCGCCTGCGCTGGGGTAACCTGCCTCCCTTAGCCAACAGGTCCAGGCGGTCCCCAAACAGGCATAGTCCTTTGAAGGGAAAACCAGCATTGTCCGCAGCCCACTGGCGCAGCCAAACCGAGCGGCGTATAGCCACCACACGGGCAGAGGTTCTGCCACACATTCTAATGGTGTCATCCAAGGCAGAGAGGACAAAAGTCACAAAAACATCACAACGAGAGAGTGCATTAAACTCACTAGACACATCATCAGGGGTACCATCAAGGATACTTCTGAGCAGGGTCCTAATAGCCACAGCCGTAATGGCAGAGGCACAGACCGGGCGCAGCGCCGTCCCCACACATGCAAAGGCATGGGATGCCAGCTGATCAATGCGCCGGTCCTCAGCATCCCGCAGCGTAGTAGAGTCAGGGGAGTGCATGACAGAGATGTTAGATAACCCTAGGACCTGGGCATCCACTTTAGGAGGGGATGACCAACGCTTCACCACATCAGCAGGGAAGGGATACCTCTTATCCCAACTCTTAGGTACACCAGGAAGCCTGCTGGGGCGCTCCCATTCCTTGAGCACAAGATTAAAAAATGGGCTTGCTCAGGAAATTCCAAGCGTGACTTAGCAGTATGAAGAAGTTCCCCCTGTTGCCTGGGGGCCGCAACCGGGGGAGAAATAGACAGAACCTCAAAAATCTGAGCCAACAGCCTATCAGTATCATCTGGGGCCCAGGGGTCAGAGCCAGAACAGTCATGACTCCTAGGCCTCTCATCAGATGACCCTGAGTCAGAGAATAGCTCCCCTTCCTCCAAAGGGGTATAGCCAGACATTTACAAAAACTCATCAGCTTCCATAGGGAAAAGAGTGACATCAGGCATTAAGTGCCGCTTTTTTGCAGATGCCTTACGCGCCAAGGTATTAGCAATTGACTTCTCAACACTAGCCAGTCTAGGAGACACATCAGGCTAAAAATGCCCACTTGTATGAAACTCAGTGGGAGTGAGATTTAAGCTTGGGGGAGTAGGTGAAGCTAAACGAGGCGCAGGCCCAGCCACTGGAAGGCCAGATTGCAGCAAGCACCTGCTCGGCACAAGGTACACAGACCCGCGCATTGTCAGCGCTAATAGGGGACACCCCACAAGCTACACACAGCCGGGCTTGTCCCGAAGGAACCCCGAGCACATTATCCTGAGACGCCTCCATATGGTGATTATAGCGGCACAATAGGCTGATAGGGATTGACGCTATAAAGCAACCCGGGATGCCCCAATAACCCGCTAGGGAAGTGGGAGTAATTAACACTAGGCCTCACAAGTTAATCAACTAAATAGAGGGAGTAGGGCCGGGAGAAGCCAAGAGGGTTCGGACCGTCTGAAAGACATAATCAAAGGGGAGCCGTAAGTATACAATATATAACAGCGGTAATAAAGCCGCCCGCGAGGGCACTCACGGACCGCGGTAGGTAGCAGCCCGTTAGGTAGAAGCCTGTCACGCAGCAGCCGGAACCAAGCAAAAAAATGGCGTTGGTATACCTCGAAGAGCGCGAAGCCATACACGTGACAAGCAGCCAATGACGGCGCACCAGCGCCTTTGGTAACGCCGCCGCCAAGCGCGGAACACAGGAAAGCACGCGCGGCGGCAATTTCAAGGCACAATAAGTGAAAACAAGTCAGCGCGGCGGCTGACACCAAGCATAATTTAGTGAAGCATAAAAGCCAATACACATATATACACACACACACCCCCCTCTCCCTCCCCTGAAGGCTACAAGGAGAGTGAGGGAGGACAGCGGCCACTTAACAGGGCCCACCGATAGACAGGGGCAAGGGGCAATAGTGCGGAAGGAGCATCCCATAGAGGCTCACCATATGCCTGTACCGCCTACCCTTTGGTGGGGTATTACGGTGGAGCAGCGCTCCTAAGCACCTAACAGCGGTGCTGCCTACCATCACCCGACCAGCGCAGCCAAGGCTGGGAGGCAATTACTGATGGAACGGGTGGGAATAGTCCTACAAGGCTGCAGGCTAAAGGCCCCGCTCACCGGCGAGTAGAGCGAGCCATCTTCTTGTCCTTCGCAGTCCAGACTGCAGAGAAGATCTGGGGATTGTGGGAGGTCCCTGGGTATTTGAGGGTCCGGGAGGAGCCTATTTTCGATGTCTCGACAGTCCTGCGCCATCTAGAGGAGTAATACCCGAGTGTAAGTAATCTATCTGGAGCAGGACGTACTGTATACTAAGAATAAATGAATACCAGCCCAAGATCACCTCACCAGAGGCTCAGGTGAGTACCCCAGGGGTCCTACTAGGTATTGCACGTCCGCTTGCAAATTCGGACGGGATTTAGAGACAGCGTCCAACTAGAGCGCTGTCATACTATGTGGGACTGCCCTGGCCGCCTGTGAACCTCAGGTGAACTACACCCAGTAAAGGCATATAGTATATAAGGCAACAACTCAGGGCAGGGAAAGAAGACGACCATTTCATCATATTGAGAGTAGCACATTAAAGAGGTAGATCTTAAAATGAATGAAAGCTAGGGCAAAAGGCCAAATGAAGAGCCCTTGACTTCGCATCTCCTAACAAGCACAAATAGTCTGCAAGCAGTTTACCAACTCTGCTGGGCTAAAAGTGACCCAAATCCTATTAACTAAAAATCCTCCCACTGTGGGAACTCCAGACCCCCCCCCCCCCCCCCCCCCCCCCCGACAGGAAAAATCATAGTATTGTATGTTTCTAGCATTTCTACCTAGCCAGTGGCTACCTTCCGGTTAAAGATGAACTATGATCCCTTATTAAAGCAGCGGGACAGCAAGTACCGAGCTGCCGAGGAACCCGCCTCTACTGGTTTCCTCTTCTCAGCCTCCATGGCCAGCGGACGCAGATAGGCTGCTCAGGACATGTGAGCGCAAGCAGCCTATCAACGCGGCCAGTGGAGGCGGACAGGCTGCTTCACCACAGCCATAGAAGAGGAACCAGAAAGGTCAAGTTTCCGGGTCGAGCTGCCCCGCTGCTGTATAGTGAAAGACTATGGTGATCTTTAACCATAGTTCCTCTTTAAAGCTATAAAATACAAAAATGTGATTCTCACCTGTAGAATTGACTTCTCGCTTCTTCCACTCCAGGGCATCACTGAATCAGATACAAAATGGTAAACTCTTGTACGAAGGGCGGGACTGCAAGATAAAAAGGTGTGGCTCCTCATGGCCTAAATATACTTTTGGCTGCTATCCGAAATCCAGTAATTGAAAAGCAGTATAACACAGCCTCCAGGGAGGATGAAGGCATCCTAGGAGATCCCAAGTTTAGTTGGAAAACCAGGAGAACTGATAGAACATCTCTCTTCCTATTTTCCTCCTTTTTCCCTTTTCTTCCTTTTTTTAATGCTAATACTCAAAATATAATACTCAAAATAAATCAAAAATACATATATACAATCTTTATTAGGACTACGGCATCTAAGGAATGGATATCGTAGCTTAGCAGATAGGGGTGGGTGTGATGCCCTGCAGTGGAAGAAGAGCGATATAAATTCTACAGGTGAGAGGCGAGTTGTATTTTCTCTCATATTTCACTCTAGGGCGTCACTGAATCAGGTAAGAATGGGACCTCCAAAAGCAGTGCCCTTAATCCAGGGTGGGAATTGCAAGTGTCGACTTATTCCTCAAACCTGAGGAATCAGCCATTCCGAGAAAAAAAATCAACACCTCAGCTGATGAGCCTACTACCGGCTTGTAATACCTTTCTACCAAAGGTGGCACCCCCTGAGGCTCTAATGTCTACCTTATAAAATGTGGTAAATATATGAAGCAGCTTTGCAGACCTGCTCTGCTGAAAACTGGTGCTGAAAGCCCAGAAAGCTCAGATAGCCCGAGAAGAATGGGCCGTAACCCGAAAAGGAGGATTCCTCCCTTTGGAGACATAGGCCTTAATCACTGCTTGTCTAATTCATTGGCCGATTGTGGACTTAGCTGGCACTAGACCCTTTCGTGGCCCCTCAATATGATAAATAAGGATTCGGTCCTGTGGAAGGTCTGAGTAGCAGAAAATACCATTTTTTGAGTACTCACCTGTAAAATGGATATTGTCAGTGTGTCACACACCCAGCTTCCCCTTTAATTCTGACGATAGGGTTATCCTCCAGCAGGAGGCGACGTTGCAGAGAGAAGTCTTGAAAAATGAGCCCCTCCCGGCCTACATATACCTGGGACCTCCCACTTAACACCCAGTGAATTCAAACAGTAGTAAGACAAGGTACCAGGAAATTCAACGGTAACCCTCAAAATAAAATAAAGGAAAGCTTCACCATATAGAGGATCCAGGATACCAAAAAAGGGCGGGTGAAGCGGGGTGTGTGACACACTGACAATATCCATTTTACAGGTGAGTACTCACAAAATGGTATTATTCTCAGTGTGTCACACACCCCACTTCCCCTTTAATTCTGACGATAGGGACATCCAAAAGCAGTGTCCACAAGGGGTGGGTATCCGACAGCAAAATGAAGCATAACTCAAACGACTGCAGTCTGCAGAACCTTGCGGCCAAACACAGCATCCGCTGAAGCCCACACATCAACCTTGTAAAACTTAGAAAAAGTATAAACAGAAGACCAGGTTGCAGCCTTACAAACCTGTTCAACAGAAGCCTGGTGCTGAAAAGCCCAAGACGCTCCAACAGCACGAGTAGAATGAGCAGTGATACAAAAAGGGGGAACCTTCCCCTTGGCCGAATAGGCCCCAACAACCGCCTGACAAATCCATTTGCTAATGGAAGACTTAGCCGGAGCCAAACCCTTCCTAGGCCCACAGGGCACAACAAAAAAGGCATCAGTCTTACGAAAAGGAGAAGTAGTAAGCAAATAGTACTTAACACAGCGTACCACATCCAAACAATGCAAAACCCTCTCCTTGTCATTCTTAGGCTTAGGACACAAAGAGGGAAGAACAATATCCTGATTCAAATGAAAAGCATTAACAACCTTAGGAAGAAAGTCTGGTTTGAAACGAAAAACCACCTTGTCCTGATGCCTCTCAAAGTAGGGCGCCTGAATCGACAAGGCCGCCAACTCTGAGACACGCCGAACCGAAGTGATAGCCACTAAGAAGCCAATGTTCTGAGTCAAGGTAGAAAGAGCAATATCCTGCAAGGGCTCAAAGGGAGGAGCCTGAAGAGCAGAAAGAACTAAGTTCAAGTCCCAAACAGGGAGCAATGGCTTCCTGGGAGGCCGCACATGCGTAACTCCCTGGAAAAAAAGTTTTGACTAAAGGATGAAACGCAAAAGGCTTCTGAAAAAAGATAGACAAGGCAGAAACCTGCCCTTTCAAAGTACTCAGCTGGAGACCAGAGTCCAGCCCTGATTGCAGAAAATTCAAAATCCTGGAAACTGAAAAGACCCTACAAAGCAAAGATCTAACCTCACACCAAGCGATATAAGCTCTCCAAGTCCTATAGTAGATGGTAGAAGAAGACCTCTTCCGAGCACAGATAAGTCTTAACAACCGAGTCAGAAAGACCCTCCTCCTTCAAGATGGAGGTATCAGCAGCTAAGCCGTCAAACCCAGCATTGGTAAATTGGGGTAACACAGCCGACCCTGAGTGAGCAGACCGGGCCGAAGAGGCAGAACGAACTGATCCACCACCAGCCGAACGATGTCTGCGAACCACACTCACCTTGGCCACCTTGGAGCCACGAGAATGGCGGACACACCTTCCAGAGCCAGCTTCCGTACCACCCTGCCTAGCATGGGTATCGGAGGAAAGAGGTACAGAAACCCCAGTTCCCCCCCCCTCAGAGACATGGCATCCACCGCCAGAGCCAGAGGATCCTGAGAGAGCGACACAAAGGTCGGAAGCCTGCAATTGTGATGAGAGGCAAACAGGTCCACCTCCGGTGTCCCCCACCGGAGACACAGAGACCGAAAAACTTGAGGATGGAGAGACCATTCCCCCAGACGGGAAGAGCACCTGCTCAACAGATCCGCTTCCCTGTTTTCCACACCCGGAATGTAAACTGCCAAGAGACAAGGAACATGGGCCTCTGCCCAGGTCAGGATCAGGGACACCTCTCTGAGAGCACTCAGACTGCGAGTCCCTCCCTGATGATTGATGTAAGCAACCGCTGTCCGTTGGTCCGAGCGAACCTGAACCGGAAGGCCCAGAACATGCTGAGTCAAATGAAAAATAACCAGACGGATGGCTCTCAATTCCAGAACATTGATGGGCAAGTGGGCCTCCCGAGGCCCCCACTGCCCCTGAAACTGAAGATCCTTCCAGAATCCCCCCCATCCCGAAAGACTGACGTCCGTGGTGACAATTTCCCAAAGAGGAGTCAGGAAAGACCTGCCCCTCAAGAGATTGGTCGAGACCAACCACCATTGAAGGGACTGCCGGACTCGGGAGGACAACTGGAAGGGCCGATCCAACGACCGTGGTCGCCGGTCCCAAGACGTCAACAGATGAAGCTGAAGCGTCCTTGTGTGAAATTGAGCAAAAGGAACGGCCTCGAAAGAGGCAACCATCAACCCCACCAGTCTCATCCCCAGACGGATGGACGGTCGAGGATTGGAAAGAAGAAACCGAGCCAATTCCTGAATCAGAAAAATCTTGGATTGAGGCAGAAACATACTGTGTTGACAAGAATCCAACCGCATTCCCAGGAAGGACACTACCCTGGCCAGGGCGAGGGAGGACTTGGGATAGTTGATCACCCAACCGAAGCTTTCCAGCGTGGAAACCACCGTCCTGGTGTCCGTCTCCGATTGATTGAAAGAAGGAGCCATGATGAGAAGGTCATCCAGATAAGGTACGATGCGAATGCCTTGAGTTCTGAGAATGGCCATCACCCCTGCCAGCACCTTGGTGAACACTCTTGGAGCCGAGGTAAGGCCAAACGGAAGTGCCACGAATTGAAAATGCAGATCCTCCATCACGAACCGAAGAAAACGTTGATGAGCCTGGCAGACGGGAACATGAAGGTAAGCATTCTTGATGTCTATGGACGTCATTAAGTCCCCCTGCCGAAGAAAATTGATGGCCGATGACAGAGTTTCCATGCGAAACTTCCGTGTACGGATGAACCTGTTGAGGAACTTCAGATCCAGAATGGGGCGAACCGACCCGTCCTTCTTGGGGACTGTGAAGAGATTGGAGTAATACCCGAGGCCCACTTCCAAGTGCGGCACCTGCCAGATGACCGCCATGTTCAGAAGATTCTTCACCGACGCCAGGAGCCCCTGCGCGGCCAAAGGATCGGTGGGCACCCGAGACCGGAAAAACCGTGGAGGACGAGACTCGAACTCCAGCTTGTAACCGGACGACACCACCTCCCGGATCCATCTGTCCGGAACCGCCTGGTCCCAAACCTGGGAGAAGTGTCGCAATCGTCCCCCCACCCGCACGGGTGAGGGCACCCCCTCATTGCTGAGCGGGCTTGCCAGCAGGCTTGGGCTTGGCGCCCCAGGACTGACCGGGACGGCCACGGCCCCTCCCCCGGGTCCAACCTGCACCTCTGGTAGCGGGAAAGGAAACCCCCCTACCCGCTCTAAATCCCCGAAAGGAAGGTCTAAAGGCACTTGCACCCCGAAAGGGGCGACAAGGCCTCTTGCGTTGAGGCAATTTACCACCTTTTGCAATGAACTCATCACAAGTGGGATCAAGATCTGCGTACAAATCTCTAACAATGGACCTGACAGCCATCAACAGAAGCGCCGCAGCACAAACCGGCCGTAGGGCCGATCCAGCACTGATAAAACCATGGCGAGCCAATTGATCAATCTGACGATCCTCGCCATCCTTAATGGTAGTAGTGTCAGGGGAGTGCAACACAGCCGTGTTAGACAGCCCCAACACGGGGGCATCGACCTCAGGGGGAACAGACCAAAGTTTCACCAAATCCTCCAGAAAGGGATAACGCTTATCCCAACTAGGAGGAACTCCAACAAGGCGCGTAGGCTGTTCCCATTCCTTAAAGTGGACCAACACCCAGGATTTTGACTATCCTGGGTCTTGGTCCACTTCGGTGGGGCACCCCCGATCGGGGTGTCCCGCTGTGTGAAACCCCCCCCGATCACCCTAAAAACTCACCTCTCCCCGCGCCGACGGACAAGCGATTTGACAGCCGCTTGTCCGTGGCTCCTCCGCCGCCGCCTCCCGCGCGTCCCTCTTGACGCGCGCGCCCCCGCGGCGGCCATTCACAGACGGCCGGCGCGGGGGCGCGCACGCCTAGAGGAGCGCGAGGGAGGCGGCGGCGGCCGGCCGCCGCCGAAACTAAGGTAAGGGGGTTTGGGGGTTTTGGGGGGTTTCACCCAGCGGGACATCCCGATCTCGGATGTCCCGCGGGGAGGGAGGTGATCGGCCCGGGAATCTTATAGATTCCCGGGCCGATCAGCCGAGGGTGATGGTCCACTTTAAGGACAACCCTCACAAAGTGTTGTTGTCTGGGAAACACCAAACGCGGCTTGGGCACATCAAACAACTCACCCTTTGGCAGGGGGGCCGCCTCAGGCGGATTCAAAGCCAAAATCTCAAACATTTGAGGCAAAATGGAAGGAGTATCAAGGAACCCCCCCGCAGCCTGATCGCCAGCGGTACCAAACAATTGCTGGTCTGTGGGCTCGTCCGACTCCTCTAGGAGCTCCCCCTCCTTAGCTGGGGGACAATCGGACCAATCCAACACTTCCAACACCTCATCCTCCGGAACAGGCGACGCCGGAGAAAGGTGCTTCCGCTTAGCCATAGCCTTCTGAGCCACCGAGGCGGAAAACATCTTCTCGAGGCCGGCCAACCGTGCGCACACCTCGGATTGCGAATCCCCACCTTTGACAACGTCACACGGGGTCCCGAACAGGTGGGGGGGGGGGGGTGTAGGAGATGACGGAGGTTGCGAGGAGCCAGAAGCCGGAGTGCCGGACTGGCGCGCAATATTCCGCTGTGCACATGGAATACATATTATGACATCGCCGGGAGCGGAGCCCCACAACCCCCACACAGCCTGGATAGCCCCAAAGAGCCGTTTCCGGTAATGTCGGAAGCCTCCATATGGTGAAATTATGGTATTCGCAATAACCCAGGGATTTACGCATTAAGCAACCCGGGAAGCCCCTTTTATAATTAAAGTCCCGTGAGTGGGAGGATTTTAGACAATAAGACTAGCCAGGTATATCAGACCGGGAGACCCACCGCAGCGCGGGAATCCCCGAGCCTGTAAGAAAGAGACCACAATCAGCCTCCAGAAAATACAAAAAGGTATGCAGCAAGCGAACACACACATACAGTCACTATACATTAAATACACAAGGTATACTGGCAATCACATACATATCTATATATTTACGTATATATTTAGATATCTATCTATCTATCTATCTATCTCAACATGCAGCCCTCTATACTCCCAATGGGCATTATCAAAAGTGCACCAGCACAGTAATGAATCAGTGTAACCAATCATAGAGGTAATACATCCATATTAGCCACATCAACATAGGAACAATATATTCTATATACGTATATACAAGAACAAATGCATGAAAACGTGCTAGAACCATGCTTGATAACAGACATAATAGCATAGCAATAACAGCCAAAAGCAATACTTGCAAGACAGAGCCCTCCTCAGCAGAACCCAGACAGCCGGCAGCCAAACTCCGGAGCGAGGAAGATGAAGGGCGGGCCGGACAAAGCGCGCGAAGCGCTCCGGCCCCGCTCACGCCAGCGCGGGCCGCGAAGAAACGCGGCCCCGCCCCCTAGAAGACAAGCACCACGGCCCGCAAAAATGGCGACGCCGTAGGAGCGAGGCGGGTGTAAGAAACAGGCACCCCGCCCGCAAAAAGCACACTCAGCATGCCATAAACAAACCGAAACGGAGCCCCCGCAGCCCGAGGACACATTCAGACTAGACCGCAGCGCCGACCCATTAGCTGCCATCACTCTCACAAAACACACACACCATCATGGTCAGAATAAATCAGTATAGACACCCCACAAACGCCACCCCCCGCCCCACGCTAAGGGAGAAGGGACCAAGCGGGAGAAGGCAGGCTAAAGGGGGAACCGGGACGGGGCATCCCAAATCCGGATCACCGTCCGGATAACCGCATAGCCCCACACGTGGGGACGAGCGGAGGAGATAAGCTCCTAGGCACCATGAGATGCCGTCTACCATTGCCCAGCCAGCAGCCTAGGCTGGGAGGCTTCCAATATCTTAACTAAATATACAAAAACAAGTAGCTGGGCAGAAATAGACCATGGGGGGGTTGCCGGGGTTTGACTTCTTTCTTCTGTCTTGTCGCATCTTGCAGAGAGAAAACACTGGGTGTTAAGTGGGAGGTCCCAGGTATATGTAGGCCGGGAGGGGCTCGTTTTTCAAGACTTCTCTCTGCAACGTCGCCTCCTGCTGGAGGATAACCCTATCGTCAGAATTAAAGGGGAAGCGGGGTGTGTGACACACGGAGAATATATAATATTTAAGGGCTCACTACGTCCAGGGAGTGGAGGACTCTCTCCTTATGGCCAACCAGAGCAGGGCATAAAGAGGGCAAAACCACCACTTTGTTAAGATGGAAGGGGGGACCACTTTAGGAAGAAGTGTTTGTAATGGAAGACAGCCTTGTCCTTGTGTAGGACTAAGTAAGGAGGCTTAACCGATAAGTCTGTTAACTCCACACAACTCGCCACAAAGAGGTTTTTTCCACTAGGGAGATGACTAAGTGTCATCAATCTCAGTGAAACTTCTGCCAGCAGTTCAAGGGAGGGCCAGAAGGATTACGGGGAGGTCACACTGCAAACAAGCAAGACCCCTGTATTTGCACCAAGCGATAAAAATCAGCCAGAAGTCTGCTTTCGAGCTCAAATCTTGTCCGGATGATTCTGGCAGATAAGTCTTTCTGCCAGGATGGAGGTTTCAATAGCCAGGCAATAAAGCCAGAACCGGGTGCCTGAGTGGCCCCTGTGTGAGGAGATCTGGATCATTGGCAGCCGCCTGTGGTCGTTTTCTGACATTATTACCGTGTCTGAAAACCAATTTCTTCTTAGCCAATGGGGAGCTACCAGGATGGTTGGGATCCCCTCGCGAGCCATTTTCTTTAGTATTTGACCCAGGAGCAGAACGGAGGGAATGCATAGAGAAGCCTGAATGCTTATCAAGGAAGAGGCTAGAGTGTCTTTGTATTGGGAGAAAAATCTCGGAACTTTCACACCGAGGGACCATTCTCCCCGAGGTTGCCCTGCTTAGATGACTGGTTTGCACGTTGTTCACTACTGGTATGTGGATCACCCAGATGCACGAACATACTTCTTGACCCAGAGTAAGATTCGGCTCACCTCCTTGAGAGCTCTCCTGCTTCTGGTGCCTCGCTGGTGGTTAAAATATGCCACCACCGTCATATTGTCTGCTTGAACCCTGATGGGATGACCCCTAAGCTTGGAGGTCCAATGTGTGAAACATAGTCAAATCGCTCTCAGCTCCAGGATATTTATGGGACGTCTGCTCTGTCCTGGGCCCCACTGTCCCTGGATAGTTAGTGATCCCATGACGCCATTCCAACCAATTAGGCTAGTATCCGTGGTTAAAGTTTTCCACTGTACTGAAAGAAATGATTTTCCCACTTAAAGTGGACCAACACCCAGGATTTTCACTATCCTGGGTGTTGGTCCACTTCCGCGTGGCACCCCGATCGGGGGTGCCCCGCTGTGTGAAACCCCCCAGAAAGCCCCAAAAATACAATTCTGTGAAGTACTCACCTGTAGAATTGGTATTATACGTATACAGTACGTCCTGCTCCAGATATAATACTTACACTTGGGTTATCCTTCGCCAGATGGCGCTGTGCACTGCAGACATGCAAAAAACAGGCTCCTCCCGGCCCTTCATATACCCAGGGACCTCCCACAAATCCCCAGCATTGAAAAGCAGTGAACAAGAAGCCAGGAGAATTTTAACCACCGAAACTGGTAACAACAACAATGGCAACAATCACCATACAGGGGATCCAGAATAATGCAAAAACCAGGGTGGGGTGGAGCAGGACGTACTGTATACGTATAATACCAATTCTACAGGTGAGTATTTCACAGAATTGTATTATTCTAAGTATACAGTACGTCCTGCTCCAGATATAATACTTATACTTGGGACATCCAATAGCAGTGTCCATAAAAGTAGAGCGGGATCCCCAACAAAAAGGCAACAGCACGCAGCTTAAACTACTGCCGCCTGCAAAACCTTGCGGCCAAACAGCATCAGCTGAGGACCGAACATCAACCTTGTAAAACTTTGAAAAGGTATGAACAGAAGACCAAGTAGCGGCCTTGCAAACTTGTTCAACAGAAGCCTGGTGCTGAAAAGCCCAAGAGGCACCAATAGCACGAGTAAAATGAGCAGTAAGACGGAAAGGAGGACGCTTCCCCTTAGCAGAATAGGCCTGAAACACAGCCTGACGGATCTATTTGCTGATAGTAGACTTGGCAGGAGCCAAACCCTTCCTGGGCCCAGAAGGCACAACGAAGAGAGCATCAGTCTTCCTGAAAGCTGCAGTGACAGTCAAACACCTGACCACATCCAAGGAATGCAGAACACTTTCCTTGTCATTGCTAGGATTGGGACACAATGAAGGAAGAACAATGTCCCGATTCAAATGAAAGGCAGACACAACCTTAGGCAGAAAATCCGGCTTGAAGCGGAACACCACCTTGTCCTGGTGCCTCTCATAGTACGGAGGCTGAATGGATAGAGCAGCCAGCTCCGACACATGCCTAACCGAAGTTATGGCCACCAAAAAGACAACCTTGAGAGTAAGAACAGCCAGAGCAGCATTGTGAATAGGCTCAAAGGGAGCACCCTGTGAGGCAGATAAAACCAAGTTTAAATCCCAAACGGGGACCACAGGTTTACGAGGGAGACGCGCATGAGTGACCCCCGGAAAGAAGGTCTTAACCAAATGAGGTTGAGCAAAGGACTTCTGAAAGAAGACGGACAGGGCAGAAACCTGACCCTTCAGAGTACTGAGTTTTAGACCTAAGTCCAAACCATGCTGTAAGAACTCCAGAACCCTAGGGACAGAGAACTCCCTAGGGAAGAGACCTAGACTCACACCAGTCAATGTAGGTACGCCATACTCTATAATAGATAGCAGCAGAAGTCTTCTTCCTAGCCTGCACCATAGTACCTACCACAGAGGCAGACAAACCCTTCTCCATCAAGATGGAGGTTTCAGCAGCCAGGCCGTCAAAGCCAGCGTTTGTAAATTGGGATGGCGTAGGGAGCCCTGAGTTAGCAGATCTGGCACCCCTGTCAGATCGTACTGGTCTACTGCCATTTGAACCACGTCTGCGAACCACACTCTTCTTGGCCACCTGAGGGGCACTAGAATCACAGGCACCCCTTCCAGAGCAATCTTGCGCAGAACCCTGCCCAGAAGGGGGAATGGTGGAAATACATACAGGAGCCGAAACTCCTTCCATGACATGGACAGGGCATCCGTGGCCAAGGCCAGAGGATCCTGAGACAGGGATACGAAGGCCGGGAGCTTGTGGTTGTGACGGGATGCAAACAGGTCCACATCCGGTAGACCCCAACGGTGACAGAGGCGGAAGCTGCCTTGGATTTTTCCTACCAGAAAGAACACTATTTGTTGTAAACAATCGCTTTACTTGGAGAATTTTGTGGAAAAGAACACCCGGTGGGGGCTCTTGAAATATGCATAAGCTGAGTAGTATATTGATATATACATTGTATTTGGGGCTAGCCTGCAAGTAGCCTTTATGTGCTAACGGCCCCTATACACTATGTAAACAACTTCTAGTGTATTGTCATCGTGTATAAATGCAGATACTTTTGATGGGTATAGATGTTCCCTTTAATGAGCCTATATAGACAAGATGCATAAAAGACACAATAGAGTTGATTTTAATGTATAAGGGCCTATGCATCCTTGTTATGCCAGCCTTCTCAGTGCTCTTGGATCTGCCCGCCTAGTGATGTTTTGGGTGGTAGTGATCATTGGATGTCAGGCGGCGTTGCGGCTTCCCCTCCCTCTGCTACGGGATATCGGGATTTGCCTGTGTCCCGCAGCCGATAGTTCACGCGCTCGGCGACCGATTGGGTTGCGGAGGGATGCGCGTGTTAGAGGGGACGGGGATGCGCATTCTCTGACTATCCATGTCTGTGAATGCGCAACTGTGACAGGGCAGTGAGTGCGCGTGAGACGTGCGCCGCTGCCCTTCCCATTCTGTCTGCGGCGCCTGCGTGCCATTAGTGTGGTCCTGTCATGGTGTGTTATGCGGATTGCATCACATCCGGGCAGAGGACGTCACATCCGCCCGCACACATTGCAGCGCGGTTGGATATTGCAGTATGGAGGTTGGTATAAAAGGCTGCATAGGACAGTTTGTTCATTGCGAAGCGGCACGGGCGGCAGCGTGCGCAGGTGTCCCCTCTGTATGTCCCCCACTCCAATTTGTGTGCCGGGACCAGGTTGCCAGGTTTGGGTTTTGACTTTCACTTTTTGGATTGTATATCTGATTTTGTCTTTGTAGTTGATTTCTTGCACTGATAGGTATATGACCAGTTGATCATAGTATTTATTCATCATTAATTAACACAGTATTTGTTATTAATATATAATTTATTATTTCTATGCATTTTAAAAAAACTTTTTTGTATGAATTGATTATAATATAATCACTCTTTTTGCACTGTCACTTTAGTCACAGACTGATTGTCAGATTTAATTGTGGTATTAGCCATAGAGGTTATGCACTGTCGCTTTAATATTGCGTTGAGTTTTGGTTAGGTTTTGATTATAGGTACATAGTAATAATTTATGTGAGATTTTTTGTGCCGGCACAAAATTTATATATATTTTCTTTATTTTTGGTCCTGTCATTAGATATTAGAGGAGTTTCCCAAATATCTTTTGCTTTGTGGATAGTTACCAGCACTGGAAGTATTTGGGGGCATACAGTGTTTTTAATTTATTGGTGTTTGTATGTATTGTATGTGGTTTGTCTCATTTCAATAAAATTAGGCAGAACTTTTAGATTGTTGGTATGATTATTGGTGCTCCTGTGTTAGGGTAAAGAGGGTGATCAGCCCTCCTTATTCTATTTTTTCTGTGTATGACATTTTCTGTACAGTGTAGCACATCCCTACTTAACATTAGATTAGTGGTGCACCTCCAGTTTGTGTGACACAGGGACTGGAATACCCTGTTGCAGAGGGACCACTCTCCCTGACGGGACGTCCCCCTGCTCAGAGCATCTGCAAGCAGATTCTCCGCCCCCGGAATGTAAACAGCTGAAATGCATTGTACATTGGCCTCCGCCCATGTCAGAATCTGAGACACCTCCTGGAGGGCACCCTTGCTCCGGGTCCCTCCCTGAA
This sequence comes from Gastrophryne carolinensis, assembly GCA_027917425.1. NCBI lineage: Eukaryota > Metazoa > Chordata > Amphibia > Anura > Microhylidae > Gastrophryne > Gastrophryne carolinensis. The sequence continues at coordinate 305,949,096 of CM051234.1, read as the reverse complement.
GGTTGATGTAGGCAACCGCCGTCCTGTTGTCTGAGCGTACCTGGACTGACAGACCCCTCAGGTGTTGGGTCAACCGCTCCAGTACCAACCGGACTGCCCGCAATTCCAGAATGTTAATGGGTAAATGGGCCTCCTGAGGACCCCACTTCCCCTGGAAGCGCAGGGAATCCAGAATCCCCCCCAACCTGTCAGACTGGCATCCATTGTGACCGTCTCCCAGGAGGGGGCCAGAAAAGACCTGCCCCCTATCAAGTTCCCGAGGTCCAGCCACCACGCAAGGGACTGTCTGACCAAGGGGGGAAGTACACATACCCCGTCCAAGGACGCTGGGTTCTTGTCCCATACTGACAGAAGGTGAAGCTGCAGAGGTCTCAAATGGAACTGAGCAAAGGGCACCGCCTCGAAGCTCGCCACCATCAGGCCACCAGCTGCATTCCTTGCCTGATGGAGGGCTGTGGGCACGAGAGAAGGAACCTCGCCTGCGCAGTCAGAGCTTCCACCTTCTGTTGAGGAAGGAATATCCTTGACTGAACCGTATCCAGAATCATTCCCAGGAACGGAGTCACCGAGGAGGGGGGACAGAGAGGACTTGGGGTAATTGATCACCCAGCCGAAGGACAGGTAGGGCAGCACGCGTATGCCCCTTAGCCTTATCAGGGACATCACCCCAGCCAGCACCTTTGTGAACACCCTGGGAGCCGACGTGAGGCCGAATGGCAAGGCCACAAATTGGTAATGCTGATATTTCAGTGCAAATCTGAGAAACCTTTGGTGTCCTGGAAACCCCGGGACGTGAAGGTAAGCATGCTTGATGTCTACGGAAGTCATAAAATCCCCTGGGTGCAGGGAGCCAATGGCCGAGCGCAGAGTTTTCATGCGAAAGTGCCTGTTCTTGACAAATTTGTTGAGGATTTTTAAATCCAGAATGGGCCTGACTGACCCATCCTTCTTGGGTACTGTGAAAAGGTTGGAATAGAACCCCATGCCCCTGTCTCCTAAGGGGACCTTGCAAATGACCCCTAGATTCAGAAGACCCTGCACGGCCAGCAACAAGATCCGAGCTGAGGCAGGGTCCTGAGGAATCCGGGACCCAATGAATCTGGTGGGGGGCCGTACAACAAATTCTATCTTGTAGCCAAAGGACACTACCTCCTGAATCCACCGGTCTGAGACGTGGCGCCTCCAGACATGCTCGAAGTGCTGCAGACGTCCCCCCACTCTGACGGACGAGGTCGCCCCCTCATGCCTGAGGGGTCTTGGGAGGGGCTTTGGGCTTGGGCCCCCAGGAGGAACCTGGACGGCGTCCTATTCCTGTGCCAGGAATCTGCGCGGGACCCAGCAAAAAACACTCCTTTTCCCTGTTTTGCCCCACGGTAGGGGAGGGATTGAAAGGGTGCCCTGGCCTCGAAAGGGCCGAATCTGCCGCCTGCGCTGGGGCAACTTGCCTCCTTTGGCGAAGAGGTCTAGACGGTCCCCAAACAGGCGCAGCCCCTTAAATGGAAGCCCAGTGAGGGCTTTCTTAGCGGCATTGTCAGCAGCCCACTGTCGCAACCAAGCCGCGTGGCGTATAGCTACTGCCAGGGCAGAAGATCTGGCACACATCCTTATAGCATCGTCCGATGCAGACAGGATAAAGTTTACAAACACATCACAGTTAGACAGTGCATTGACAGTATCAGGTGGCAACTCATCTGTGCCATCGAGTGCATTCCTGACCATGGCCCTGAGCGCTACTGCCGTAATGGCTAAGACGCAAACCGGGCGCAGGGTCGCTCCCCCAAATGCAAAGTCATGGCGTGCCAATTCATCAATGCGCCGGTCCTCAGAGTCCCGCAGCGTAGTAGTGTCAGGGGAGTGCATAATAGAGGTGTTGGACAACCCTAGAATAGGAGCATCGACCTTGGGGGGGCGATGACCAGCACTTAACCAAGTCAGCCGGGAAGGGGTACTTCCTATCCACACTCTTAGGGATCCCGGGAAGTCTGCTGGGATGTTCCCATTCTTTAAGCACGAGGCTATTGAAATGGGTTTGCTCGGGAAATTCCAGACGAGCCTTAGCAGTATGAAAAAGCTCACCCCTTTGCCTGGGAGCCGCAACAGGGGGAGAGATGGACAAAAAACTTCAAATATCTGAACCAGCAGTCTGTCAATATCATCTGAGGTCCAGTGCTCGGAACCAGACTTGTCGTGACCCCTTGACTCCTCGTCATGACCCTGAGTCAGAGAACAGCTCCCCTTCGTCCGAGGGGGTATGGCCGTAAGGATGCAACAACTCATCAGATTCCGTAGGGAAAAGAGCAGAGTCAGGGGTCAAATGCCGCCTCTTAGCGGTGGCCTTACGCGCTAATGAGCTAGCAAGCAATCTTTCAACACTGGCCAGTCTAGTAGCCACATCAGGATGAGAATCCCCGCTTGTATTGGGGGTTAGACTCAGGCTTGGGGGAGTAGGTGAAGTGAGGCGAGGTGCAGGCCCAGCCACTGAAGAGGCGGGAAGAACCGATAACGCCTGCTGTGCACAAGGATCACAGACCCGTGCATTGTCACCGCTGCTAGGCAAGACTCCCACAAGCTACGCACAGCCGGGCTTGTCCCGAAGGAACCCCGTTCACAATATCCTGGGATGCCTCCATATGGTGATTTAATCGGCACAATAGGCCAGTAGGGATTGACGCTGTAAGCTACCCTGGATGCCCCAATAAGTGGGAGTAAATTTAATAGTCTCAACCGGGAGATACACCGGGCCGGGAGAAGCCACTGGAATCCACGGTCTGAAAGACATAAGGGGAACAAGAATGTCAGAGCCATGCGCAAGGGAGTAATAAAGGTATATATAAAGTCGCCCGCGAGGGCACTTACAGACAGAGGGGGGGGGGCGGTCTTCACCACGCACGCACAAGCAAAAATGGCGGCAAGCGAACCTTGAAGGGCGGGCCAGAGCTGACCGTGACGCGGAGCGTGCCAAACCGTGACGCGGAGCGCGCCAAGTCAGGGCCCCGCCCCCCCGGAGAGCGCGAAGCTCCAAAAAGCGTAGCCGATAGAGAAAACAGGGCAGTGACGCCTGAAGGAATTGATCGAGTAGATTACCGCAGCAGAGCCACTACAGGCTAAATCAGCAAAGCGACCGCCGCCCGTGCAGTACAACCATCTAGGAAGGGCGTGGCGGCGACCATACAAGTAAAAAGTACACAGCGCGGCTCTGACACCCATTCCCAGTCAAACGCGATACTAAGGCCATAAGCGTGTAATAGGGTACACTGAGGCCGCCATACTCACAAACCCCCCCCCCCTTCGTTCCCCCCGGGCTAGGGGGGGGGAACGAGGGAGGATGGCAACCCTTTTCACAGGGTCCACCGCTACACGGGGAGTGGGGCAATGATGCGGGAGGGGCATCCCCTAAAGGCTCACCATCAGCCTAAACCGCCTACCCTTTGGTGGGGGACTGCGGTGGAGCATGGCTCCGTTAAGCACGCATGGTGCTGCCTACCTTCACCCGACCAGCGCAGCCCAGGCTGGGAGGCACATCACAAATAGGACGGGTGGGAGTAGTCCAACAGGGCCGCAGGCTGTAATAGCCCCGCTCACCTGCGAGAGAGTGATACTTCATGTCTTCACAGTCAGCACTGCAGAGAAATCTGGGGATTTGTGGGAGGTCCCTGGGTATATGAAGGGCCGGGAGGAGCCTGTTTTTTGCATGTCTGCAGTGCACAGCGCCATCTGGCGGAGGATAACCCAAGTGTAAGTATTATATCTGGAGGACGTACTGTATACTTAGAATAACTCACCTGACCCCACTCCCACGTGACTCGCTCCACCAAACACCGCCGACGGGCAAGGTGAGAGCGCCTGCCGTCGCCTCTCGCGCGTACCTCTTACAGGGAGTGCGCCGTCCATTCACAAACGGCCCGCACATGCGCCGTTGGAACGAGGAACAGGTAGGATTTGCGGGCGTCCTGGGGGGGTTTCACACAGCGGGGCACCCCCGATCGGGGTGCCCCGCAGGCAGGGAGCTGATCGGCCCGGGAATCTTATAGATTCCCGGACCGATCAGCGGTGGGTGTTGGTCCACTTTAAACCGGACCTTCACCATGATTTATTGAAAAGCCCAAACACTTAAAAAAATGATCCCCAGCATCTAAAATTAATATATTTTAAGTTTTTAGTCACTTACTTATTCTTTCCCCCACTGGGCTGCAACTCTCAGGACTTTAGGATACGGGAGCTGCCATCTTGACTCAGAAGCATCACACTTGCTGAGGAGAGGATAATTACAGGGGGGTGGGTTATAGCTGTGCTTTGCTCAGAGCAGAGTTGGGGTCAGGAAAAGGTCAGCAATCCCAGAATGCAGAGCAGCACACTCAGAAGGCACTTCCTGTTTGCAGGCTGCCTGATGTTCCATGAGTCGCCATCTTGGATGTTTAAAGGCGCATAACATGCAGTAGATGCCGGTAGGATGATTTTTAATGTAGGCAATCTGTATGTACAGGGTGTGGGAAACATATAAGATAGACTCTAATTCAGAGTGAAGGACTGCTTTAAAGAGGTTGGGGATTTAGCCACTAGGCTACACACCTCATTTCTGGATGTGTCATGCAAAAGGTTCTCCATGGTTCGATCCCAAATCGACTGCAATTCTGACTACAGGGTATTGTGTGGAACTGTGCAAATAGCCTTGAAGCAAGTAACCATCAAGCCCAAAAGACGCATTCCTGCGGATGGTGGTTGATCTAGAGAGCCTGTGCCGTGGACTGAAGTGAGAGCCTCTTTTGTTCTGGGAAAAAACTTTTGCCTGAGCCGTGTCTAATGTAATTACCAAGATAGTTGACTAGTCAGACAAAGCTTTTTAAAATAAAACAGTCTCTGTATGTCTAAAAGCCTCCTAAGTATGGGGCTCTGATCAGATGATAGTCTAAGTATGGGGAAACTCGTATCCCCTGATGCCTTAGAAGAGCCATGAGGCCTGACAGAACCTTGGTAAAAACCCTTGTAGCTGAAGACAGGCCCAAAGGCAGAGCCACGAACTGAAAGTGTAGGCCATCTGCTGAGAAATGCAAAATATTTGATGGCTTGGGAAGATAGGGATGTGTATATAAGCGTCCCTCCACTGTGGTCATAAAATCCCCTGGCTGAAGTGCAGCCATAGTAGATCATAAAAATTCCATGCAAAGTTTCCGAAGTCGGACAAAACTGTTGAGGCCCCCGAGTTTACAAACAAATTGGAGTAGAATTTGTGACCTCTTTCTCAAAGGGGAACGGAACTGACTACTTCTAGCTGCAACAGGTAAACTACAGCGGATCTCAATGCTTATGCTTTCCCAGAGTCCAGGATACCCCTTACAGAAAGAACCTCCGAGGAGGTGTGGCCCCCAATACGATCTTGTAACCAGAAGAAATTATCTCCTGGATTCATGCATCTATTACATGGAGCCTCCAAGGGGGAGGGGGAAACATGCAAAAGCCCTTGCCGCCTAAATCTTTTAAATAAACAAAGGTCAATGTGAAGCGGAAAGGAACAGGCAAAGGGGAATAATTTCCCTGTGGTCCCTTCTGCAGGTTCACCAGACACTATCAGCCAAGCCGCCTAAAGGGGGCATAGGTGGGTCCACTGAATCAGCGGGACCGTAAAGGCCTAGAAGACTGACCCCACTTCCTGAATAAAGACCCATACAAAAAGAAAAATACATTTACAGGCAAACAAATCGAAGCACAACCTTCGCAGTCCAGTCCAACTGTAGGAATAAAACTGGATTGTGGAAAGCAGCTGGTAGTATATGCTGGGAGGGGCTACACCTTTTTATCTTGCAGTTTTGCCCTTCGGACGAGAGTTAATCCATTCGTAATCCGTAATCCATTCGACTCACTGGGAAGGATTTGCCGACTCACTGGGAAGGATTTGCCGACTCACTGGGAAGGATTTGCCGACTCACTGGGAAGGATTTGCCGACTCACTGGGAAGGATTTGCCGACTCACTGGGAAGGATTTGCCGACTCACTGGGAAGGATTTGCCGACTCACTGGGAAGGATTTGCCGACTCACTGGGAAGGATTTGCCGACTCACTGGGAAGGATTTGCCGACTCACTGGGAAGGATTTGCCGACTCACTGGGAAGGATTTGCCGACTCACTGGGAAGGATTTGCCGACTCACTGGGAAGGATTTGCCGACTCACTGGGAAGGATTTGCCGACTCACTGGGAAGGATTTGCCGACTCACTGGGAAGGATTTGCCGACTCACTGGGAAGGATTTGCCGACTCACTGGGAAGGATTTGCCGACTCACTGGGAAGGATTTGCCGACTCACTGGGAAGGATTTGCCGACTCACTGGGAAGGATTTGCCGACTCACTGGGAAGGATTTGCCGACTCACTGGGAAGGATTTGCCGACTCACTGGGAAGGATTTGCCGACTCACTGGGAAGGATTTGCCGACTCACTGGGAAGGATTTGCCGACTCACTGGGAAGGATTTGCCGACTCACTGGGAAGGATTTGCCGACTCACTGGGAAGGATTTGCCGACTCACTGGGAAGGATTTGCCGACTCACTGGGAAGGATTTGCCGACTCACTGGGAAGGATTTGCCGACTCACTGGGAAGGATTTGCCGACTCACTGGGAAGGATTTGCCGACTCACTGGGAAGGATTTGCCGACTCACTGGGAAGGATTTGCCGACTCACTGGGAAGGATTTGCCGACTCACTGGGAAGGATTTGCCGACTCACTGGGAAGGATTTGCCGACTCACTGGGAAGGATTTGCCGACTCACTGGGAAGGATTTGCCGACTCACTGGGAAGGATTTGCCGACTCACTGGGAAGGATTTGCCGACTCACTGGGAAGGATTTGCCGACTCACTGGGAAGGATTTGCCGACTCACTGGGAAGGATTTGCCGACTCACTGGGAAGGATTTGCCGACTCACTGGGAAGGATTTGCCGACTCACTGGGAAGGATTTGCCGACTCACTGGGAAGGATTTGCCGACTCACTGGGAAGGATTTGCCGACTCACTGGGAAGGATTTGCCGACTCACTGGGAAGGATTTGCCGACTCACTGGGAAGGATTTGCCGACTCACTGGGAAGGATTTGCCGACTCACTGGGAAGGATTTGCCGACTCACTGGGAAGGATTTGCCGACTCACTGGGAAGGATTTGCCGACTCACTGGGAAGGATTTGCCGACTCACTGGGAAGGATTTGCCGACTCACTGGGAAGGATTTGCCGACTCACTGGGAAGGATTTGCCGACTCACTGGGAAGGATTTGCCGACTCACGAAATGATGGGGCCCATATCAACAGATCGTATAAGTAAGGGATTATATGTATCCCCTGACTTCCTAGGAAAGCCATGAGACCTGCCAACACCTTTGTAAACACCCTTGGTGCTGACGACAGGCCAAAGGGCAGAGCCACAAACTGAAAATGTAGGCCATCTACTGCAGATATCGCTGAAACGGAAAAATCGGAATGTGTAGGTATGCATCCTTTATATCCACTGTGGTCATCAAATCTCTCAGATGGAGTGACATCACTGTGGATCTTAGTTTCTAGGGGAAACTTCTTCAGATGGATGTACCCATTGAGGCCCCTGAGATCTAATATTGGGTGTACAGATTTGTCATCCTTCAGAATTATGAACTGAAGGTCAGGGCATTATGCTTTATGGAACTGGCTAACAAAATGTCTGATAGACTTATGCAAGGCTTACAAACGGAGAGCTGCTTTAAGTGGAAATTTACCAGAACCTATGTGATAGAAAAGCACCCACACAAGCGAAACTCAGCCGAAACCACAAGATCAGCTATTTTGGGTAATTTTCAGTAACTGCTGATATTTGCCTGTGGAAACGGTCTGTTGCATACGGAGAAGATGTATGCAATCATGAGACAACGCCTTGTGGTTTTTTGCTTTATAAGGCCAACACCAAGAGCCAATAAACGAGCTTGTACTGAGACTGCTGTTATGTGTCGGTTTCTTTGCGCTTAGTACAATCTCCAGATATATCTGATCACATTTCATTACTGCAAATACTGTACAGCGGGCCTAAAGAGGATCCAAAGGGGATCGCTCCAGAAATCCCAACAGTTTTCAGTGGTGAAGAATGCGGGCAACACACCTTGAAGGGGGTAAATAATTTTGTTTACTAAACCCAGAGTGAAGGTTAAAAGTGTTGCCCTTTAGTTGCCTCTCGTAGTTGGGCGAGAAAAGAGGGACACGGGTTGTTGCCTCAATAGAGAAAGCGTAAGTTTATCTGTTTGTATTGTTGGACGGTCTTGAAGGTGAGCAAGACCCAGACAATTTACCTTGAAAAGTGTTAAGTAACATATAACATCATGGGTCAGGAGGAAAGTAAGACTCCCAATGTAGTAGAGGACTGTATTCATTACGTAGAGAGATTAACAGGAGGAGCCTATTATGCATTACCCTTTGTAGACAATATGGCAGGTTGGACGGAGGGAATGGGTAGTTCAAACCCCTTTCCCCGAGATGGTGCCAATGACCAATTTCACATGGACATGATAAAAGGAATGTGTTTAGGAGATAAGGCGTGGCATTATTCAGGGGACCCCAATTGGGATATGTCCTACATGAGAGAATGTGGAGAAAAGTGGTTGGAAGTAGCCCCGGGATGGTACAGGAGAAACGGATTAATAAGCCTTAGAAAGATACTAAGTAAAAAAGTATTGGAAAAGAGGCATAAGGCAGAAAGAGGGAACTATGAAGCAAAAGTTAGGTCTAAACCTACCGCCCCTCCACCTCCTTATAAGACTAAAGAGAAATCTAAACAGGTCAAAGTTAAAACTGTAACGACGACCCATTATCCATTCCTTACCCCATTCACTGGTGGGGACGCCACCAAAAGAAGGAAAAGAGTAAACCTAAGCCCAAGGTAGACCCACCTGTAAATATAGAAGAGGAAGAGTTCCGAAAAGGAGGAAGATCATGGGGAGATGGCACAGGAGAAACCTGATAGTCCGTTCAAGAGTCAATATGAGACTCTACCCCGTGTAATGGAGCCCGAAACATTGGTTAGACAAAATAGTACTCCTAACGTCCTTGATTTGGATAAACTAACCAGGGCTCAAAGGAAACAAATGGAACAGGTATTGGCCAAAAGTGAACAGGCAAGCACAAGTGGAATAACCACTCTCAATAATAAACAAGGAACTGTAGGTCCATTAATTAATTGTCCTTTCATAACTGCAGGTGAAATAATGGTTATAACCCCACCTGATATGAAAGACCTGGATCACATGGCTAAACACTGCCCCCACCCTTCTAAATCATCAAGGGGCACAGTGTCCTACATACGTAGGGCAATAAAAGGAAAAAAAGACCTCAGATCAATGTCAACTGGAAAAACATGGGGTCCCAATAGGGGTGCCCAGGGGACGGCGTGCCCACCTTCCCAATAGTCTTACAGCATTTCTCACAGCAGCCGTGCATAGAGTTATTTAACCAAAACAAACTGACCTTTTTAGTAGACTCAGGAGCAACTAGCAGTGTATTGGGGAGAAATGCATACAAGGGACCACAGGAAGAAGCTGCCCCCTCAATGGGAATTAATGGGATTCTAACACAGACCTATCAAACACCCCACCTCTCACTCACGGACCTGCAGGGTGGTCCGGTGATAGAACACGCATTTAAAATCATGTCAAGTTGTCCAGTGAACTTACTAGGTAGAGACATAATGGCTAAAATGGGTATTTTACTTAGGATTGACCCTGAGGGTGGTGTCCATGTGACAAGTGACATTTTCAGCCTCTCACCAGTACAAAAGAGGAGAGACTGCCATTTGTTTGGTTCCTACCGATGTGTGGGCCACTGGGGACTATGATGTGGGCTTTACAAATGTCACAACTTACAAGGCCATCATGAAAAAGGGGGCACAGCCAGTCTACATTAAACAATGCCCTTTAAACAAAGAAAGGGAACAAGGTATTAGACCACTAATTGAAATTTTTTAAGAAAAGGGAATTTTAGAACGAACTGTGTCTCCTTATAACTCTCCAATTAACCCAGTTAAAAAGAGTGATGGAACTTATAGGTACGGTATGTACAAGACCTGCGTGCAGTAAACAATCTGGTTGTACCCTTAGCCCCAATTGTGCCTGACGTGGTGTCACTTCTGACAGTCATACCAGAGGATGCTGTAATATACAGCGTATTCGATTTGAAAAATGCGTTTTTTGGGATACCCGTAGACATCGAAACCAGCCCACTTTTTGTATTCTGTTACGCCGGTCAGCAATTGACCTTTGGCCGTTTGGCTCAAGGGTTCGTCAATGCACCAGTTGTTTTTGCCATTGTCCTTAGAGAAGTGCTCAAGGCCTATACTCCAGTGCGAGGATCAGTGGTCCTGACCTACGCAGACGACGTGCTGCTGGCCAGTTCCTCTTTAGCAGCCGCCCAGGAAGATGGGATACTCCTATTGAAATGTTTGTGCCAATATGGTTTGAAGGTTGCTGCTAAAAAATTACAATGGTGTCAGGAGAAGGTTGAATACGTAGGTTTTCGTGTTGTCAGAGGGGCTAAGAGAAATTAGCCCCAAGAGAGTTGCTGTTATAGTGGGTCTGGTCCCCCCACAAACCAGGAAGGAAATGCTAACCTTCCTACTGCCGCCAGTGGATACCTGATTGTTCATATTACGACAACATATTGAGAGCTGCTACGCATGTTGATCAGCCTGACACCATAGAATGGTCTAATGAAATGTTGAACGCTTTTAACAAACTGAAGGAGTCCCTGACATGTAATCCCGGCTAGGTCTGCCTAGTTATGTTAAACCTTTTCATCTCTATGGAAGAGAATCGTGTAAGGTCTATGCATTGGTTTTGGCACAAGAGCATGGGGGCAAATTGAGACCTGTGGCATTTTTCTCTAAACTTCTACCAGTACAGGTGCAGGGCATGCTGGGGTGTCTAAGGGCGTTGGCCGCTTGCGCCATGGCCGTAGAACAATCCACGTCAGTCACGCTAGGGGGCCAAACGATATTGCATGCAGGTCACAATGTAAAACATCTAATGAATATACATACCCAGCATATGACGGCGCAGCGCCTCAGCAGGTATGAAGTAATCCTTTTGTCTAATCCCAAATTGCAAATAAAATATGCTCCTGTAACTGAGGGTTCAGCTCCAACACTTGCAATGTTAGGTCTAAAAAGCAATAGCGACAACATCCCTCCTGAACACGAGTGTGACTGGGTAATCCAAAGAGAAACTGCGCCGCGCCCAAATCTGGGCACGAAGCCCATAGAAGGATCAGGAGTTTGTCTACGTAGACGGCTCTTGTTCCAGACCAAGGGATGATGTCTTTCAAACAGGATACGCAGTGGTTCAGCTCCCTATGTACTTGAAGCTAAAAAGATTCCATTCAAATCAGCGCAAGCTGCAGAATTAATCACGCTCACCCGCGCGTGTCAGTTATTTGAGGGTCAGTTAGTGTCCGTTTTCACTCCTCGCTGCCATCATGCTGCCTTCACACATCGCTATCATAAACTGCCGCGCTCACACAGGCACTGACACTGACACGGCGCAAGGAAATGATTTTGCAGGCAGACAGAACAGCCAAAGCCGCGGCACAGCGCGCACTGGATCCTAGCGCGCAACAACCCACATTTGAGATGCTTACCTTAGACAACCTAGATTACACAATAGGCTGTTTACAAGAGAATACATCAATTTCTGAACTAAGGGGATTGGATGCAGGAAGGTGATCTTTGGTGCAAAGAAGGGAAGCCGTGCATCCCTCAACATGATCATTTGGTTTACCCCACAGAACCATGCACAGACTGGAACATTGATCATACTCCTGGGGGCAAACCTGAGACTTTACTTGTGTTGGTTGACATGTTTTCTAATTGGCCAGAATGTTTCCCAGTTAAAAAGGAAGATGACAGGAAATTACTCCTAGGTTCGGGTGCCCAACCCGGATTAGGAGTGACAATGGGACCGCATTTAGGGCTAAAGTATGCCAGGACTTAACAGAAGATTTAAATTTCAACTGGAAATTCCACATCCCATACCACCCTCAAAGCTCAGGGATAGTGGAGCGAATGAACAGAACAATAAAAGACAAACTTAGGAAATCAACTGAAGGAATTGTACAAAAAAATTGGAAACAAACTACCAGCTGTTCTAGCAGAAATAAGAATGACACCTAATAAGGTGACTAAATTGTCACCACATGAAATACTTATGGGAAGACCTTTTCCCCTCCCATGGCACCGGGTAGCTAGAGAAAGCAACCAAGAAAAGCAGGGAGGAAGGACTAGGCAAGAAGTGTATACAAAGGGGTTAATTGAAACACTCACTGTAAATGAAGCTAAAGTATGCCAGAAGTTTCCTTCTCTTTTACAGGACCCCTTCCATGAACTGAGGATTGGGGACACAGTTCTGATTAAGAAGCACGGTAACCAACCTAAGATTGAATTCCCATTTGGGGAACAGACTAAGGTGATCGCAGTCGCCAGGACTGCTGTGCTGGTAGAGGGAAACTAACTGGATCCACGCCACCAGAGTGAAGAAGGTCCCTACACTCCAAATACTGAGTGAAGAGGAAGTACAGCAAGCTAAAGGATCAGACGCTCCACCAAGGGAGCCACAGACAGACGTCCCACCTAGGGGACCAGAAGATGCTGGTCTTAGACCCCCAGCAAAAAATGGGTCTGAAGAAGGTCCGGCACTGGCTTGCCCGTTGGTTCTATGGCTCAGATCATTTTTGGACTGCCATGATTCTATCCTTTTTGATAGTGTCAGTGATATGGACTGTGTGTAACTGTATTTATGACCCCCCCTGCACTAGTTCCGCTTCAGCAGGTATGTGAACCTTTGGGTTTAAGTCAGAATGTCCTCACTCCCCCCCCCCCCCCCGCCGTCTAAAACCCCCATGTTATAAAGAAAAGATCTACAGGAGATAAACATATCTCCAAATACGTGAGTAAAAACAATAAAGGAGAATTGACGTTCTGGTTAAATACCACAGCCCCCAACATGATCTACACTTTTGATATGTGCGACATGCTCACTTGTGCCTCCAATATGTTACTGGAGGACTGGGAAGTCATTGGGCTGTGTGAATGCTACCAGGGATGGTCTTAAAGGAATGTGCTCCCAGGAAAAGCAAGCTGCAAGCGTGAACCGTCAGCAGTGATACCAACAATATCCATTTTTCAGGTGAGTACTCACAAAATGGTATTATTCTTGGTGTGCCACACACCCCGCTTCACTTCTTAAATATTCATCCATTAATGGGACATCCAAAAGCAGTGTCCACAAGGGAAGGGCATCTCAAGGCCAGGTGAAGCATAACTTATCCCTTTAAGTGCCAGCCTACCTGGAGTTTTTGTCACACTCTGTTGCCAGACCATTTTGCACTATTTTGCGCTCCCCATGTTCAAATGTGATTTTTGAAGGGATTTCCAGGGATTTCCCAGGAAAATGATATATTGTTTTTTTCAGCAGAGTCTGGGCTTTAACATGAAATGTCTTGTTTGTCATTTGTTAGGTGTATTCTTAATATTTTTGGGTGAAATATGTGCAAAAAAAAAAAAAAAAAACTAAATTTTTACATATTGTAGTTTTTTTTGGAATAAAAAATGTAAGTTTGTCAATAAAATCTTATTGCGTGTGAAATCCCAATTTCTCCCGGTTACAGCGGTACCACATATGTATTGGTAGACACCCTTTCCTGCCCAGGAGACTCCCCCAAACTGAAACAGCGCTTTAGGAGATTTTCAGATAAAATACAACTATGCTATGCAATATGCGCAACTTGCGTTTTTTCCAGAAAAACAACCCTTTACATTTGAAATACCCCCAACAAACTATATATTCTCTGGAAGTACACACCTCAGGCTTTCTAGGCGTACCAAGCTTGTGGATGTGGCCATAGTTTTCTGGAAGTAATCCCTCAACGTAATCTTTGGTTGCAAAGAGTTTCCCTAAAAAAAGGATAAAAAAGCAGAATCAAAGCCACATTTTCCTAAAAAAACTATATACAAACAAGAAAAAACAAGTTTAATCTGAAAACGCAACATCCCCCGAACAGAACAACACCCAACATGCATAGGTTCTGTCAAGGGAAGAGTTGCCAAACACCCCAAAGTAAAGCATGCGCATAACGGTAATTTTACTTGAAAATTTCAGCTCTGCAGACAAAGTGCGCACCTTGCGATTTTTCAACCAAAACAACCCTTTACATTTGGAATATCCCCCATAAACCATATATTCCCTGAAAGTACACACGTTAAGCTTTTTAAGGGTACCCAGCTTGTTGTAGTGGGCTCATCTTTCTGGAATTAATTCCTCAAAGAATTCTTTGGTTGCGCAGGGTTTCCCTAAAAAATTTATAAAAAAGCTGAATAAAAAACACCTTTTCCTAAAATATAAATATGCAAACCAGAAAAAACAAGCTAAGTCTGAAAGCGCAAGGTCCCCCGAACAGAACAATACCCAACATGCAGAGGTACTATTAACCCTTTTAATTGCCAGCCTACTTGAGATTTTGTCACCCTCTGTTGACAGGCCATTTTCCCCATTTTGCGTCATGTTTTGCGACATGTTTTGCGCCATTTTTGCTGTAACTTTCAGAAAAATTATATATATATTTTTTGCAGCAGAGTTTAGACTTTAACATGAAATGTCTTGTTTGTAATTTTTTTTTTTTTTTTTACAATATTATTAAGTGAAAAAAAAAATAAATAAATAAAAAAATTTTTTTAGAAAATTGACTCCTTTATTTTAAATAAAAAATGTATTTTATTAAGGAAAATCATATTGCATGTGAAAGCCCCATTTCTACCGATTAGAACGGTACCACATATTTATCGGTAGCCCCCCGTTCCTGCCCAGGAGACCCCCCTAACTGAAACAAGTATTTTATAACATTCACAAAAAAAATACAAATACCATACACACTACAAAGGGTTAAATCGGGAAAAAAAATGACATAGGGTCCCCCCTCCCAGGGGAGGGAGACCCCATTTTTTTTTTGATTTTTAAGGGTTAAAAACCCTTAAAAATAAAAAAAAAAATTGACGTGGGGTCCCCCTTACCCAAAGTAACCAGCCCGGGACCAGCTATGGGGGCTTGTAGGCACAGAGTGGGGGGGCCAGCTTTTGTGGCCCCCCCACCCTGCAGCCTACGAGCCCACATAGCCCATGTGGGCCCGGGCTCTTCTGCCCCCCCCTGGCCTTTGGGGAGGCAGGTAATGGGGGTGCCAGGGGTTAATGGCAAGCCACCCGCTAGCGCAGGTGGCTTGCCATCTCCCCAGCCTTGTGAACTGGTATAGGGGTCATGGACCCCTTACCAGTTCACAAGGGGTTAAAAGTAAATAATGACACAGACACACATAAAGAAAAAAATATTTTATTAATTTTTTTTTTTTTTTTACACTGTACTCACCTCCCATCCATCCTGGAGCCCTCTGTCCCTCGGCGATCACTGGCTTCTGCTCACTTGCTAGAAGCCTTTTATAGCTGCTGGATGACAGATTACAAAGGGTTAATCAAAAAAAAAAAATGACATAGGGTCCCCCCTCCCAGGGGGGGCGGACCCCATTTTTTTTTTATTTTTAAGGGTTAAAAACCCTTAAAAATCAAAAAAAAAATTGACGTGGGGTCCCCCTTACCCACAGTAACCAGCCCGGGACCAGCTATGGGGGCTTGTAGGCACAGAGTGGGGGGGCCAGCTTATGTGGCCCCCCCACCCTGCAGCCTACGAGCCCACATAGCCCATGTGGGCCCGGGCTCTTCTGCCCCCCCCTGGCCTTTGGGGAGGCAGGTAATGGGGGTGCCAGGGGTTAATGGCAAGCCACCCGCTAGCGCAGGTGGCTTGCCATCTCCCCAGCCTTGTGAACTGGTATAGGGGTCATGGACCCCTTACCAGTTCACAGGGGGTTAATATTAAAAAAAATGACACACACACAGAGAAAAAAAAAATTTTATTTTTCTTTTTTTACACCATACTCACCTCCGATCCGACGTCCCTCGCCGCTGTCCCGCGCCGATCACCTCACTGACAGATGCCGGTGGTGATCGGCGCAGGGCGGGTGACAGGCGAGGGGGCTCCGATCGGAGCCTCCTCACCTGACACCCGCTCTGCTCCGATCACCACCGGCATCTGACAGATGCCGGAGCTCGGAGGGGGTATAGGAGGAGCGGGATGACGTCATCCCGCTCCTCCCACAATGGGCGGAGCTAAGCGGCGGCGGCCATCGCCGCCATTACAAGAGGTGAGGACCCGGAAGAGGGTCCTCACCTGAAGACTGCGCAGCCCAGGGGGGGGATCGGACCCCCCCCTGGTGAAGAGGAGGCCCGGACAGAAGGCTCGGGCGCGGAGGTGAGTAAATGACAGTTTTATTTTTTTTTTTTTTTACAGCGGCGAGTCAGCGCTGGAAACGGGGGGGGGGGCGGCTGGTTTCGGGCCCCCCCCTGAAGACGGAGGACGACGGGGGGGCGATCGGATGCCCCCCCAAGGAAGAGGGGACCCCAGGCTTCACAGGGATACCGGAGGTAAGTGATTTTTTTTTTCTATTTTTTAACTGTTTGGGGGAAATGCCAGGCACGTAGTTTCTACGTGCTTGGCACTTAACGGTAGGAGAAGCAACCACGTAGAAACTACGTGCTTGGCATTTAAAGGGTTAAATGACTGCAGTCTGCAGAACCTTGCGGCCAAAAACAGCATCCGCTGAGGCCCGCACATCAATTTTGTAAAACTTAGAAAAAGTGTGAACAGAAGACCAAGTGGCGGCCTTATAAACCTGTTCAACAGAAGCTTGGTGCTGAAAAGCCCAAGACGCCCCAACGGCGCGAGTGGAATGAGCAGTGATACGAAAAGGGGGAACTCTTCCCTTAGCAGAATAGGCCGCAGTAACGGCCTGACGTATCCACTTGCTAATAGTAGATTTGGCCGGTGCCAAATCCTTCTTAGGCCCATGGGGCACAACAAAAAAGGAATCCGTCCTATGAAAAGGAGACGTGATAATCAAGTAGTACTTAACACAGCGTACTACATCCAAACAATGCAAAACCCTCTCTTTGTCATTCTTAGGATTAGGACACAAGGAGGGAAGAATAATATCTTGGTTCAAATGAAAAGCAGAAACAACCTTAGGAAGAAAGTCTGGCTTGAACCGAAAGACCACTTTATCCTGATGCCTCTCAAAGTAAGGCGCCTGGATAGTTAAGGCCGCCAACTCTGAGACACGCCGGACAGAAGTGATAGCTACCAAGAAGACCATCTTCTGAGTCAGGGTAGACAAAGCAATATCTTGCAAAGGCTCAAAAGGAGGAGCCTGAAGAGCCGAAAGAACCAAATTCAAATCCCAAACCGGGAGTAATGGTTTCCTGGGAGGCCGCACATGCATAACCCCCTGGAAAAAAGTTTTAACTAAAGGTTTAAGCGCAACACGCTTCTGAAAAATAGATAGATAGATAAGGCAGATACCTGCCCTTTCAACGTACTAAGCTGGAGACCAGAGTCCAGCCCTGATTGTAAAAACTCCAGAACCCTGGAGACCGAAAAGACCCTACAAGGAAAAGATCTTATCTCACACCAAGCGATATAGGCTTTCCAAGTCCTATAGTAGGTGACGGAAGAAGACCTCTTCCGGGCACTGATCAGAGTCTTAATGACTGAATCAGAAAGACCCTCCTCCTTCAGGATGGAGGTTTCAGCAGCCAGGCCATCAAACCCAGCGCTGGTAAATTGGGGCAACACAATTGACCCTGAGTGAGCAGATCGGGCCGAAGAGGCAGAACAAACTGGACCACTGCCAGCCGAACGATGTCTGCGAACCTCACTCGTCTTGGCCACCTTGGGACCACGAGAACGGCGTACACCTTTTCCAGAGCCAACTTCTGAAGAACCCTGCCCAGCATGGGCATCGGAGGAAACAGGTATAGAAATCCCAGAGCTCCCCAGTTCAGGGACATGGCGTCCACTGCCAGAGCCAGAGGATCCTGGGAGAGCGACACAAAGTTCGGGAGCCTGTGATAGTGATGAGGGGCCAACAGGTCCACCTCCGGGGTCTCCCATTGGAGACACAGTGAGCGAACCACCCGAGGATGGAGAGCCTATTCTTCCAGACGGGGAGAGCCCTTGCTCAACCGGCCCGCTACCTGTTTCATCACCTCTGGAATGTAAACCGCCGAGAGACAGGGAACATGGAACACTGCCCAGGTCCGGATCAGGGACACTTCTCAGAGTACTCAGACTGCGCGTCCTTCCCTGAAGACCGACGTAAGCAACCGCTGATCGATTGTCTGAACACATCTGGACCAGAAGGCCCAGAACGTGCTGAGTCAGGAGAGCAAGCACCTGACGGATGGTTCACAGATTCAGAATATTGATGGGTAAGTGGGGCCTTTAAGGTCTCCACTGCCCCTGAAACCGCAGCTCCTTCCAGAATCTGCCCCATCCCGACAGACTGGCGTCCGTGGTGACAATTTTCCAAAGGGGGGTCAGGAAAGGCCTGCCCTACACAAGATTGGTCGAGACCAACCACCACAGGAGGGACTGCTGTACACGGGAGGACAACTGGAAGGACTGATCCAGCGACTGAGGTTGCTGGTCCTAACACGCTAACAGAAATAGCTGAAGCGTTCTCGTGTGAATTTGGGCAAAAGGAAGACACACTCTGTTTTGATGAGAGTTCACGCCGGGATGAACCGACCCATGAACGGACCATGAAGGAGGGTGAGACTCGAATTCCAGGTCTTAACTGGCCGACACTACCTCCTGGATCCATCTGCCTGGAACCACTTGGTTCCAAACCTGGTAGAAGAGTCGCAATAGTCCCCCCACCCGCACGGGTGAGGGCAGCCCCTCATTGCTGAGTGAGCTTATCAGCAGGTTTGGGCTTGGTGCCCCAGGACTGAGTGGGCCGGCTACGGCCCCTCCCCCGAGTCCAACCTGCGCCACTGGTAGCGGGAAAGGAAGCACCCCTGCCCACTCTGAATCCTCGAAAGGAAGGCCTACCGGAACCTGCCCCCCTAAAGGGGCCACGAGGCCTCTTGCGTTGTGGCATCTTACCACCCTTTGCGACTGAATCAATTTTCTCCCCGAACAGACGCAACCCCAAAAAGGGGAGAGCTGTGAGCACCTTTTTGGAAGCCGTGTCCGCTGACGCAGCCATACTGACCGGCGAATAGCCACCAGCATAGCTGCTGCCTTGCTACTCATAGTCAGCGCATCGTCCTGCGCGGCCAGGACATAAGCCACAAAAGATTCACACTGCTTAAGCGCAGTGAACTGTTTGCAAGCGGGATTAAGATCCTCATATAGCCCCTGAATTAAGGACTTAATTGCCAATAGAAGAAGGGCTGAAGCACATACCGGGCGCAACGCTGACCCGGAATAGATAAAACCATGTCTTGGTATTGGTCAATCCGACGATCTTCCCCATCTTTAGGGACAGTGGTCTCAGCAGACTGTACCATAGCCGTGCTGGAGAGCCCTAGTACAGGGGTATCGACGTCAGGAGGGACAGACCAAAGCTTCACCAATTCTGGTGGAAAAGGATTACGCTTTTCCCAACTGGAAGGAATTCCAGATAACCGCGTGGGATGTTCCCATTCCTTAAGAACCACCCTCTCAAAGTGGTGTTGTCTGGGAAAAACCAAACGCGGCTGAGGCTCCTTAAACAACTGACCCTTTGGCGGGGCGGCCGCCTCAGGCGTATCTAAACTCAAAATTTTAAACATTTGAGCCAGAATAGAGGGGGTGTCAAAAACAACCCCCTCTGACCAATCGCCAATCTCATCAGCCACAAGCTGACCTGCAGGCTCATCTGACTCCGACGGGAATTCATCCTCGTCCGGGGATCCATCGGACCATTCCACAGGTTCACATAGCTCGTCCTGTGGAGCCGAAGGTACCGAAGTCAGGTGCCTTCGTTTTGCAGCGGCCTTTAACGCTGCTTTAACGGGCATTACTTTCCGGGGGCTGGGCTGTGCCGCCGCCTCGGAATGCGAATCCCCACTTTTGACAGTGTCATGCGGGGTCCGGAACAGGGAGGGAGAGGTAGGAGATGATGAAGGATGCGATGGACCCGCAGCCGAAGCAACGGACTGGCGCGCAATAGTCTGTTTTGCACAAGGGATGCAAATAAAGACATCAGCAAGGGAGTGGAACCCCACAACCTACGCACCCCCCGAACGGCTCAGCAGAACCGTTTCCGGAAATTACGGAAGCCTCCATATGGTGATTTATGGTATTCGCAATACTTGGGACTTTTAAGGCATAAGCCAAACCGGGATGCCCCTTTATTAGTAATGTCCCGGAAGGGAGGATTTTTTATTTATATATATATATTTTTTTTTTAAGTTAAGGTCCCCTTTAATAAACTATATATATATATATATATATATATATATATATATATATATATATATATATACACATTTAATAGATATCCCAATAATTAGCCAGGCACATAGAGCCGGAGGGCCACCATAAGCAGGGATCCCAGGATCTGCAAGGAAAAGAAAACCATCAGATCCTCACATGTGTATAAGAAACATATAAGCATGGCACCAAAGTGCCTTTAAATAAGAGCAAAATCATGCCCCCTTAATAAAAAGTGACTCCCCACTATACCACTACAAAGAAATATGCATTCCCTACTTAACGGCCCCAACGGGTGTGGCCGCTTACCTGGTCAGCGAAGGCAGCAGCCGGAGCAAGACTGCAGCCAGCACAGAAGACTGAGTGCGGCCGCGCGCCCACGCGACTTCCTGCTTTTGAAAGGAAGTAAACGCTGGGCCCGCCGCAAGACGCCGCATGATGTCGGCGCCGCGCCCCCGATGCCGCGTCAACGGGACCCGCCCCCCCCTACGCCAATCAGCTGGAAATCACTCTCAGATGGGCCACTACACGTGCGCCCAGGCGGCGGAGGGGGGAGGATAAAGACCGCATGGCGCAGCCTAAAGAGTACATAAAATGCCAGGCGGGGAAGAGGGGAGGGGGCCACAAAGCAATAGTCTGCCAAGAAAAGTGGCCAGCCCCTACCCAGCGCAGTCTGCCCTTCAAGCAGACCAAAACCATAAGTATACACATGCTGAATAACAGTGAATGCATAATCATGAACACACACACATGTTGAAATGAAGTGATACAAGTGAAACACACATACTTAAAGCACACCCTCACACCCCCCCCCCCCATAGTGAAGGGAGAAGGGACCGTAACGGGAGAGAAAGGGGCTACGGGGACCCTTGGGACAGGGGCATCCCATTTCCGGATCACCATGCCGGATAGCCGCATTGCCCCACGCATGAGGTCGAGCGGTAGGAGATAAGCTCCTAGGCACTTAAAGTGCCATCTACCATTTGCCCGGTGAGCAGCCTAGGCTGGGAGGCTTCCATTCCACCATAAAGGTATACAAACTCAAACCGGGCAGAAATAGACCAAAAGGGGGGTGGCGGGGTAAGAATACCCTGGCCTACCTGTAAGCAGGAGACTTCCATCTTCTGACTTGTCAGCAAGCAGAGAGAAAAAATACTGGTGATTGAAGGGAGGTACCAGGTATATATAGGCCGGAAGGGGGCTCGTTACAAGACTTCCTCTCTGCACTATGTCACCTGGCGGTGGATTAACCCATTAATGGATGAATATTTAAGAAGTGAAGCGGGGTGTGTGGCACACCAAGAATAGTCCTGCCATGACATTGCTAGCACATCCGAGGTCAAGGCCAGAGGATCCTGGGACAGAGAGACAAAGGCTGGGAGCTTGTGATTGTGGCGGGACGCAAACAGATCCACATCTGGATGGCCCCAACGGAGACACAGAGATTGAAACACCCTGCTGCATAGGGACAATTCTCCCTGGCGAGAGGTCCCCCTGCTGAGAGAGTCCGCCAGGTGATTTTCAACCCCCGGGATGTACACAGCTGATATGCAGGGGACATTGGCCTCCGCCCAAGTCAGGATCAGAGACACTTCCTGGAGGGCCCCCTTGCTCCGGGTCCCTACCTGATGATTGATGTAGGCGACTGCCGTCTGGTTGTCCAAACGCACCTGAACAGGCAGGCCCCGAAGGGGAGTAGTCAAGTGAGCCAGAACTAGCCTGATCACCCGCAGTTCCAAGACATTGATAGGTGTGTGGGCATCCTGAGGGCCCCACCTCCCCTAGCAACGCAGGGACTTCCAGAAACCCCCCAACCTGACAGACTGGCATCCGTGGTGACCGTCTCCCAGGAAGGGGCAAGAAAGGATCTGCCCCCCAACAGGTTCCTTGAGTCCATCCACCACGAGAGAGACCTCCTGACCAGGGGGGAGAGCACACAGACCCTGTCCAGGGACGCTGGGTCCTTGTCTCATACTGACAATAGGTGAAGTTGCAGAGGCCTCAATTGGAACTGAGCATACGGGACCGCTTCGAAGCATGCCACCATCAGGCCCCACCAGCTGCATCCCCTGCCTGATGGAGGGATGGGGACAAGCTAGGAGGGACTGAGCCTGTGCAATCAGACTGTCCACCTTCTGCTGAGGAAGGAAGATCCTTGCCTGAACTGTATCCAGATTCATTCCTAGGAATGGAATTACCAAGGAAGGGGACAGTGAGGACTTGGGGTGGTTGATCACCCATCCAAATGACTCCAGAGTAGACACCACCAGCTGAGTATCCAACTCTGCCTGATGTAGAGACTGGGAAGTGATGAGAATGTCGTCCAGATAGGGAAGCACGCGGACGCCCTGACATCTGAGCAGAGACATCACGCCAGCCAGCACCTTGGTGAACACCCTGGGAGCTGAAGTGAGGCCGAAGGGCAAGGCCGAAGGGTAGTGTTGATCCATCAGTGCGAACCTGAGGAGCCTTTGATGACCTGGGAACACAGGAGTATGAAGGTCAGGATCTTTGATGTCCACAGAAGTCATGAAATCCCCTTGGCGCAGGGCACTGATGGCAGAGCGCAGTTTCCATGCGAAAGCGCCTGCCCCTGACAAACTTCTTGAGGATCTTCAAGTCCAGGATGGGCCTGACTGAACCATCTTTTTTGGGTACTGTGAATAGGTTGGAATAAAAGCCCTTGCCTTTTTCTCTGACCCCCAGCTCCAGGAGGCCTTACACTGCTTGCACTAGCTCCTGAGCTGACACAGGGTCCTGAGGACTCCGGGATCTGATGAATCTTGGAGGGGGATCGGCAGCAAACTCCAGCTTGTAACCGGAGGACACTACCTCCTGAATCCACCGGTCTGAGACATGAAGCCTCCAGAAGTGCTGCAGCCGTCCCCCCACCCGGATGGGTGAGGGCGCCCCATCATGCCTGAGGGGGCTTGGGAGAGGATTTTGCTTTGGGACCCCAGGATGAGCCAGGACGTCCTCTGCCTCCACCCCAGAAATCTCCCCGGGCCCCAGGGAAAGAGACCCCCCTTCCCTGTCTTGCACCACGGTAAGGGGAGGAGAAGGAACCCTGACCCCGAAAGGGCCGAGGTTGCCGCCTGCGCTGGGGTAACCTGCCTCCCTTAGCAAAAAGGTCCAGGCGGTCTCCAAACAGACGCAGTCCTTTAAAAGGAAAAAACAGTGAGGGCCTTCTTGGCAGCGTTGTCAGCAGTCCACTGGCGCAGCCAAACCGAGTGGCGTATAGCCACCACGAGGGCAGAAGTTCTGGCACACATTCTGATGGTGTCATCCAATGCTGATAGGACAAAGTTTACAAAAACATCACAACTGGAGAGTGCATTAAACACCTCACAAGGCAATTCATCAGGGGCACTGTCAAGCATATTTCTAATAAAGGTTCTAGTGGCCACAGCAGTAATGGCAGAGGCACAGACCGGGCACTGCGCCGTCCCCGCACATGCAAAGGCGTGGGATGCCAGCTGATCAATACGCCGGTCTTCGGCATCCCGCAGGGTAGTAGAATCAGGGGAATGCATGACAGAGGTGTTAGATAGCCCTAGGATCGGGGCATCCACCTCGGGGGGGATGACCAACATTTAACCACCTCAGCAGGAAAGGGATACTTCCTATCCCAACTCTTTGGAACCCCAGGAAGTTTACTGGGGCGTTCCCATTCCTTGAGCACAAGGGCATGGAAATGTGCCTGCTCTGGAAATTCCAAACGTGATCTTGCTGTATGGAAAAGCTCCCCTCTTTGCCTGGGAGCCTCAACAGGGAGAGAGAGATAGACAGAACCTTAAAAATCTGGGTCAATAATCTGTCAGTGTCATTCGGGGCACAGGGGTCAGAGCCAGAATCGTCATGACCCCTTGGTCTCTCATCAGATGAGCCTGAGTCAGAAACAGCTCCCCTTCATCAGACGGGGTATAGCCACACAGATTCCAAAAACTCCTCAGTTCCCATAGGGAAAACAGTAACATTAGGCGCCAAGTGCCGCTTCTTAGCAGGGGCCTTACGCGTTAAAGACTTCGCAATAATCTGTTCAACAGTAGCTAGTCTAGAAGACACATCAGGCTGAGAATCCCCACTAGTATGCAACTCAACAGGAGTGAGATTTAAGCTTGGGGGAGTAGGTGAAGTGAAACGAGGTGCAGCCACTGGCAGGCCAGATTGCAATGCAAGCACCTGCTGAGCGCAGGGTACACAGACCCGCGCCTTGTCAGCATCAGCATGAGGCTGCCCACATGCTACACACAGCCGGTCTTGTCCCAAAGGGACCCCAGTAACATTATCCTGGGATGCCTCCATATGGTGATTATGGTGGCGCTATACGCCGATAGGGAATAACGCTATATAGCAACCCTGGAAGCCCCAATATCCCGCTAGGGACGTGGGAGTATAATTTTTTACAAGGCCTACAAGCAATATACTAAAACAGGGCCGGGAGAAGCCAAGAAGGGTTCGTCCCGCCTGAAAGACATAAGCAGACAAGACCTTAAGTACATCGTAACAAAAGTGAAGCAGATAAAGCCGCCCGCAAGGGCACTTACGGACCGCGGTAGGTAGGAGTCCGTCGCGCATAGGCCAACCAAGTCAGAAAAGATGGCGTCGGTATACCGAGGGGCGGGCCAATAATAGCGATGACACGGAACGCGCCAAAGACAGGTAGGGATAAGGATATGGATGATCGTAGTTCTATAAGTAAATAAGTTAACAGCAAATGTCAAACCTGTAGCTCCAGGCAGTGCTTCTGCTTCTCCGAAATCTGATTTTTTAGTGCCAATTTTTCCTTCATTAGATTTTCCAGGGACAGTGTATTCCAGTCCAGCTTCAATTCTTCACAACGTGCCTTCAGCTAAAAATATAGGGCATAGCATTAAACATCTTCTCTCAAAACATGTGAATTCTAGGAGCACTAACTGTTCCTTCTGAAAGCATTTACTACCCTTAGCTTTACTCACCAGCTGCAAACTTCGGTTCCTCAGATCACCATTTTCCTGCTCCAGTTGTCGACTCTGTTCCTTCAGTTGTAAGTTGTGAGCAGTGATTTCCTTTTGGGCTTGAATGAGGTCACTGTAAGTCAGAGCCTTGACTCCCAACTATAATGTCAAAATACAGTTTTTTTTCTTTCATTAACATACAGGTAGGTAACGACTACATAATTTAACCAAATACAATTGTAACATGGAAGTAATTTCTCATGCACTTGTGCAAGCACTGTAAATGTAGTATTGCACATTTAAGGTTTATAAGAGAGCCCTGCTCCTGCCAACTAGGATGCTTATACAGTGCTAATCTGACCTGTAACCAGCGAGGGGGGTCCCCCGATTGCCCACCCACACTCTATCCGCCTGCAAGCTGAGGTATCTTATCTTTCCTCCACCGGCAATGGGTTTAATGTGTGGAGGGGGCACCAGCCCCCCCCCTTCCCCATATTACAGGCTGAACAAAGTGTAAAATAGGTTGGTCTAATTTAAACATAGTATCATGGTATGCCTCAAACCTTAATCTTCTACAGGACTAAAAAAAATATTGTCGGCATCTTTAGGAACTACTTGAATTTATTACCAACAGCCAAAGATACAATTCTGTGATTACTCACCTGTAGAACGGTTTTTGTTGGTATCCTGCTCGGGTCGCTTCATTCTTCAAAAATGGGTTTACCGCCACAAGGTGGCACAGCTGACTGCAAGACGAAACTTGTGGCTCTTCCCGGCCCATAAAAGGACAGCAAATATCCCATAATTCCCAGTGTTGAAAAGCAGTAATACAGAGAAAAGGCCGGGAGACCAGAGACCATGTTAATTCACACAGCCCCACTATAAACCCTCTCCACAGTAATCACCATAAGGCAAAAGAGGATAACAGAACAAGGGTGGGATGAAACAATTCTACAGGTGAGTAAACACAGAATTGTATTTTTCCTGGTATCCTGCTCGGGTCGCTTCATTCTTCACAATTGGGACATCCAAAAGCAGTGTCCAGGAAAGGGTGGGATCCCCATTGAGCAACGGCGCGTAGTTCATGACACTACCGCCTGAAGCACTTTGCGACCAAAAACAGCATCAGCTGAGGCCCCAACGTCAACCTTGTAAAACTTAGAAAAAGTATGAACTGAAGTAGCGGCCTTACAAACCTGTTCAACAGAAGCCTGGTGCTGAAAAGCCCAAGAGGCACCAATGGCTCTAGTGGAGTGAGCTGTAACACAGAAAGGGGGTTCCTTCCCCTTGGCAGAATACGCTAGCAACTCCGCCTGTCCTACCAAAAACACCACCTTTAGAGTCAGAATGGATAGAGCAGCATCGCACAGGGGCTCAAAGGGAGGCCCTGGAGAGCAGAAAGTACCAAGTTTAAATCCCACACCGGTAACAAAGGCTTACGCGGCGGACGTACATGGGTAACTCCTTGGAAAAAGGTCTTGATAAGTCTATGATTGGCAAAAGATCTTTGGAAAAATATAGTCGAGGCCGAAACCTGTCCCTTGAGGGTTGCAGGCCCGACTCCAGGCCATGTTGTAGGAACTCCAAAATCCTGGAAAGGGAAAAAGTGCGACAAGGAAACAACAATTTCTTCCGAGCCTGAATCATGGTACTCACGACCGAGGCGGGCAGCCCCCTTTCTACCAGAATGGAGGTTTCAGCAGCCAAGCCGTCAAAGCCAGCGTTTGTAAATTGGTGTGGCGTAGCAGTCCCTGAGTGAGAAGCCCTGGATCGTCGGGCATGACGTACTGATCCACTGACATCTGGACTATGTCCGCGAACCAGCACCTTCTCGGCCAGTGGGGGGCCACCAGGATGGTCGGTACCCCTTCCTGGGCTAGCTTGCGCAGCACGAGACCCAGGAGAGGAAAGGGAGGAAATGCATGGAGGAGTCGAAACTCCGTCCAAGGAATTGCTAGCGCGTCTGTGGCGAAGGCCAGAGGATCTCTTGACAGACGAATTTTGGAAGCTTGTGATTGTGACGGGACGCAAACAGGTCCACGTCCGGCTGACCCCAGCGGCGACACAGGGCGTGAAAGATCTTGTTGCTGAGAAACCATTGTCAGGCTATTTCTAGATAATCAATATATATATTCATGTATGATTTTATACCCAAATTTAGCAGAAGCCATGACCTAGGGATGAACTGTTTTTTTCCCCTTTCTTGTGAAATCTGTGTTTGGGAGCAATTCAAGGCCATGTTTTAGGATTCGTCTACACTGAGACAAACACTGTTTAATTAAGCTCAATGGGAACAAAGTAAGCCGAAACTAGATATTTGCCCTGTCTGAGAAAGATACAATTCTGTGAAATACACACCTGTAGAATTGGTATTAGTATACAGTACGTACTGCTCCAGATATAATAATTACATTTGGGTTATCCTCCGCCAGAATGCGCTGTACTGCAGAGACATAGAAAAAAACAGGCTCCTCCCGGCCCGTCAAATACCCAGGGACCTCTCACGAATCCCCAGCATTTAAAAGCAGTGAACAAGAAGCCGGGAGAATTAAACCACCCAGGACAACTGGTAAGATAACCATGATAACAATCACCATACAGGGGATCCAGAAAAATGCAACAACAGGGTGGGGTGGAGCAGGACATACTGTATACTAATACTACCAATTCTACAGGTGAGTATTTCACAGAATTGTATTATTCTTAGTATACAGTACGTCCTGCTCCAGATATCTTACACTTGGGACATCCAAAAGCAGTGTCCATAAAGTAGGGTGGGATCCCCAACAACAAACGACCACAGCAGACAGTTTAAAGCACTGTCACCTGCAGAACCAGACGGCCAAGACAGCATGAGCTGAGGCCCTAACATCAACGTTGTAAAAAAAAACCTTGCAAAAGGTATGAGCAGAAGGCCAACGGTAGTGGCCTAACCAATCAGTTCAACAACAAAACCGGTGCTGAAAACCCAAGAGGCATCAAGCACACGTAGAAGGGAATCAAGGCAATAAGCCAAGGCCAAAACAACAAGGTCCCAGGAGCAACGTCCATTAAGGTAACAAGCAGGACCAAACCGGCCAACTCCCGAGAGCAGGCGAGATAGAGCACATTCAGGATGTAATGACCACAAGCCCCAAGGAACCTCAGTTCCCTTAAAGGACACAGTGACTTCTAAGGAAAAACTGCCAACACCTGTATAAGGAATGCAGAACCACTTCCTCAACGTTGCAAGGAAGGGGGACAGCCGTGGAAAACAATATCTCGGATAACTGAACATACGACACCTACAGATGTAGAGAATCCGGCTTCAGGCGGAACTCCCTTTATCCTGGCGTATCTCAAGGAAAAAGGGCTAGGTAGACCGAACCGCCCGCTAACACACGCCTGACCAAGGTAACAGTCACCAGAAGGACCCCCTTAAGGGTAAGGACATCCAGACAGTGTCCTGAATAGGACCAGGAGACAACCTGCAAGCAGACGGAATGAAATCAATTTCAATCCCAACAGGGGCCATAGGAGTACATGGAGGGCACACATGGGCACCCCCTGAAGGAAGTCTTAACCAAGGAAGACTGAACCAGAACTGTTAAGGCAAGGTGGACAGGGCAGATCCTGACCCATCAGAGAGCAGAGTTGGGGGACCAACTCTAATTTATGCTGAAGACCACACTGGAGTCCTGGAACCCGAGAACGTCCTACAAGTAAGAGGACTAGACTCGTCCCAATAAATGTGGGTATTCCAAACCCTACAACAATAGAAGACGACGCAGAGGAGGCTCACTCCTAGACATCCGATAGTCACAACACAGAGGCAGCTAAACTTGCCTCCATCAAGATGTATGCCTCAGCAGTCAGATCCACTTAGGCCAGGGACCATGAACTATAGTGATGTAAAGGGCCCTAAGTGATCAACTGGCACTCCTGGCAAGGTGCAGAACTACTGACCACAGTACCATAACTGCAACCACACCATACTAGGTCAACTGGGGGCCACCAGCATTACTGGTCCCCTACCAGAGTAATCTTCCGCATAACCTTGCCTAGCAGAGGGAATGGAGAAGGGCATACAGAACCAAAAGTCCTGTCAAGACGGTACTAAGGCATCCGGACCACTGAGATAGGACCCTGGAACAGGGAAACAAGGCCGATAGCCTGTGAAGGTGACAGAACCCAACAGATCCATGATTGGATGGATTCCATAGCGACACGAAGATTAGCACATCCTGTCGCAGAGGGGCATAGCCGAAGCTAATATCACTAACTGCAGGGGGCATTGTCTCCGCCCAGAAGGGAACATAGACACTCCCTGGAAGGTCCGCCAGATCCAGGCCCCTTCCGATGGTTAATGTAGTACGCCTGTCAGACGGACCGAGCACCCCCAGCCTGGCAATTCCGGAAGGGGAATGGTCAAGCGAGAAGAGCCAACTGAAAAACACTTACTGCTTAGACTTCCATAGTCGTAAGGACCCTCTAAGGGCCCCACCAACACCAGAATCGCAGGGAGTTTTTGGAAGAAACCATCCCCTTCAACCTGAAGGGTTGGCATCCATGGTGGCCGTTTCCAGGAATGCAAGAGGGAACTGCCCCCAGACAGGTCCCTCGAGTTCATGCACTTTCAAGAGAAAACCGTCATACAGGAGGGAAGGCTACCGGCCCTGCTCCAGGGGTGCTGGATCCCTGTCCTATGCTTACCACTAGAAGTCGCAGACAGGTCAAGGGAAACTAAGCATAAGGGACCACTTTCGCTGCTCGGGCTCCTGCCAAGCAAGTTAACAACGGCCCACCAGTTGCATCCCTGTCTGGTGTTAAGAAACCGGGACAGTAGTGAGGGACTGGGCCCATGAGATCAGAATGCCCACCTAATTGCTGAAAAGGGGGGGAATCTGGTTTGAAACTGATCCAGAATCATTCCTATTAATGGAGTCACCACGTTAGGGAACGGCGAGGACTTGAGGTGATGGACACCCATCCAAATGACTCCCAATGGCCCACCAGCCGGGTATCCAACTATCCTGACTCAGACAGGGAAGTGAGGAAGGGCGTCCGGGTAAACATTGCGCGGACGTCCCTTGGTCTCAACACCATCGACAGCACCTGAGTGACACTCTAGGAATTGAAGAGAGGCCAGATAGCAGGGCCACAATTAACAGTGTTGGACTTCCAACACGAACCTGGAGAGCCTCAGAGATCTGAGGGCAAAGGGATGTAAACATAAGCATTGAAGAGTGCCCCGGGCGGCAAGACGCCCACTGGGCGCAAGGTGCTGATAGCCAAACTCAAGAGTATCCATGCAGGAAACTGCCTGTAATTAGGGAATTGCTGTGAATCCAGAATGGGCCACCTGACCCATCCTTTGGGGGGCTGTGGGAGGTGGTATAGCGGCCCTTGCCTCTGCCTATTACGGGCAATCTGCAAGAGACCCTCAGACCTTGCAGGCCTAACATTGCCTGTGCCGGCAACTGAACAGGGGCAGGGACCAGGCGTACCTGGGGTCTGATAAATTGGGGAAGGCAGAGCAGCATACTCTATCCTGTATTTGGAGGGCACAACCTCCTGATCCATCAGAGTGAGGCGAAATGCCTCCTGATAAGAGCAAGGTGCTGCAGCCATCCCCTCACCCAGAAGGGCGAGGGCGCCCCATCATGCTTGAGGGGGTTTGGTGGAAGATTTGGGCTTAGCCCCGCCGGAGGGGCCAGAATGTTGCCTGCTGCCCGTGGGGAAGGAGTCTGCCCCAAAAATCTGGAAGGACACCCCTGGTTCCTGTTTAACACTAAGGTAGAGGGGAGGGGGAGTGCTCCTGCCTCGAGGGGGCCGGGACAGCCGTCTGCGAAGGGGTGATTTGCCCTTTTTACCGAACAGGTCTAGGCGGGCCTCAAATAGGCGTTGCCCTCTGAAGGAGAGCCCAGTAAGTCTTTTTAGTAGCATCATCAGCACCCCACTGTCGCAGCCAGACCAAGCGACGAATAGCCAGCGCAAGGGCGGAAGTTCTTGCACACATTCTAATCGCGTCATCTAGCGCCAATAGAATAAACTTCACAAATACATCACAATTGTAGAGTGCATTGAACACCCCCCAGGGGAGATCCTCGGGTTGATGATCGAGCAATTTTTTTGATGAGGGTTCTAGCGGCCATCGCAGTAATGGCTGCGGCACAGGCCGGACGCAGCGCCGTCCCGGCACAAGAAAAGGCATGGGAGGCCAGCAGCTCAATGCATCGGTCCTCAGCTTCCCGAAGGCAGGGGCAGTAATAAAGGGGGGGTTAGGGACCCCTATGATCGGCGCATCCACCACGGGGGCGACGACCAGCAATTAACCACCTCAGGGGGAAAAGGGTATTTCCTATCCCAGTCCCCTGGAAGTTTACTGGGGCATTCCCATGGGGCATGGAAATGAGCCTGTTCTAAAATGTCAAACGTGCAGTCGCAGTATGGAAACGCTCCCCTCTAGGCTTGGGGACCTGCCCGGGGGGAGAGATAGACAGTGCCTTAAAGACCTTAAGCAACAGGTCGTCAGTGTCACACTGGCCACAGTATTCCACGCCAGAATCATCATGACTCCTCGTCATCTCATCAGAAGAGCTTGAGTCAGAGAACAATTCCCCTTCTTCAGAAGGGGTATAGTCACACGGAGTAGCAAACCCCTCAGTTCTCATAGAGCATACAGTGACATGGGGCGACAGGTGCAGCTTTCTACCAGGGCCCATTCGCTCTGAAAACCTAGCAATAATCTGTTCAGCCGTAGGCAGCCTGGAAGGGACGGCAGGCTGCAATTCCCCAATTGTAGGCGACTCAGCAGAAGAGAGATTTAAGCCTGGGGAGATAGGTGAATTGAGGCTAGGTGAAGCCACTGGCCGACATGATTGCAGGGCCAGTGCTTGCTTGGCACAGGGTACGCAGACCCGTGCCCTGCCAGCATCAGCATGGGGTTGTCCACACGCTATACACCGCTGGTCTTGTCTCGGAGGGACCCCGGTCACATAATTCTGAGATACCTCCATATGGTGATTAATCAAGGCACAATATGCCAGTAGGGATTTACACAATAAGTAACCCTGGATGCCCCAAAGACCCGCTATGGAAGTGGGAGAATTTAACAAGGCCCGCAATAATTTAACACCGGGCCGGGAGAAGCCAAAGGTGTTCACCAGTCTGAAAGACATAATGGGAATAAAGGGGGTCAGAACCATGCGCAGTAAGAAGGATCATGAAAATCGCTCGCTAGGGCACTTACAGACCAAGGGAGGAGGAGGACCGCCACCACGCGTGCGTGCGACCAGCATCAAAATGGCGCCAAGCGAACCTCGAAGGACGGGCCAGAGCGGCAGCGACGAGGAGCGCGCCAACCTAGGTCCCCCCCCGAAGAGCGCGAAGCTCTGGAGGTGGATAAAAGCTGTCATAGGAGCGAAGTGAATGGGCACTAGAGGAGATGATTTGCCAATGAAGACGCCGCAGCGTCTGAGGCGTCGTCGTCGCCGCCCGCATCCGGCAAAGGAAGAAGTGCGTGCGGCGGCGGCGGCGACAATTACACAACAGGAACTAAACAGCGCGGCTCTGACCCCAGGGATATTAGTCCGGGAAGACTAAGGCCATAACGTGTAAAACATACACAAGACCTTGCTACACACACACCCCCCCCCCCCCTTTCTTTCCCCCCGGACTACAGGGGGAACGAGGGAGGATGGCGACCCTTTGTATAGGGCCCACCGCTACACGGGGCATGGGTTAATAGTGCGGGAGGGGCATCCTCTACAGGCTCACCATCAGCCTAAACCGCCTACCCTTTGGTGGGAGACTGCGTTGGAGCATGGCTCCATAAGCACACAAGGTGCTGCCTACCTTCACCCGACCGACGCAGCCCAAGCTGGGAGGCACATCACAGGGAGGATGGGTGGGAATAGTCCAACAGGGCCGCAGGCTTTGATAGCCCCGCTCACCTGCGAGAAAGTGATACATCATGTCTTCGCAGTCAGCACTGCAAAGAAATCTGGGGATGCGTGGGAGGTCCCTGGGTATTTGAAGGGCCGGGAGGAGCCTGTTTTTTTCCATGTCTCTGCAGTACAGCGCCCTCTGGCTGGGGATAACCCAAGTGTAAGTATTATATCTGGAGCAGGACGTACTGTATACTAAGAATATATAGATAGTTGAAATCCATTGTTTTTAGGATTCTAAATAAGTCTATCCCTGGTGTATGTCTGTCTAGGATTAACGAACAATGAAGGTCCTGGGCAAGAGGTTGAGATGTGTAATGTGTAGTTAGCATAGTGTGTTTTTAGGTCTGATATGGTGTTAGCTTTTCCAGAACAATGGGACTGATTAATCACACCGTTTCATGGAGTTTCACATGAAACCAATATATCAGCCCAGAATATGAAGCTATCATAAATTTTCCATAGTCATTTAAAATATTCAACACCATTTTAGTTTATATAGATAGCATGTTAAATGGTCAATGTATTAATTTAAATGATGATTGGGTAGAATGATTCCTTTTTAAATATAAATATAAAATATATTTAAACATTGTTAGATTATGTCATACTGATTACTAGGATTACTAGCTATGATAATGGTTGTATTTTTATGTTTAATACCTGATGCATAAATATAGGATTGGTAGATATTTTGGAATTTCTGGAAATGTATTTAGTATATATTTTTTTAGATAGTCCGTATAAACAGAATGATCTATAGGATTAATATTATAGTATTATAGTATTAGTGAATAATATGTTCATGATTATTATCTGTATTATAGGATTTTAAATGTCTTAAATATTAGTCATAATAAATTACCCCCAGGATACCAATTACATAATTAATAGGATGTCATTTATGACAAATAATTATTCATATAGTTCGTTGATTCTGAGAGGATAGTACTGGGATGTGTGGGAGTGTATATCTATCTATCTATCTATCTTGTTATTGCCTAGTCAGGCATAAATTTATTCCTCCAACATAGTACAAAATTAATTTATTAGCTTATACTGACCTCTTGTGGTCAGATCCAAAACCGGCTGGGTCATTGGACACTTAGCCATGACCTCATGTTTGTTAGTGGGAGGGAATTAGATAAGAAATTTAAATATAATGGGTATAGCTCCTAGGGGAGGGATCTTCAGATCTCACAGGGACCATCAGATCTCACAGATCATTCAAGGTCGAGAAGCTCATCTGATACCTGCTCATCTGACTGCACATCAACCACACCTATCCCATAAGCCTTGCATGATTGGAAACCGACCTTCCATAGAAATTTTGGTAAAGCATGGTTCTTATTAATTAATAGTTAATTAGCTGGGCATTGGGAAAATTCTTGCTGGAATACATGTTCCAGCAAGCTAAATTCCAGTCCAGTAATTGAACTATACTATCAAAATATCTTTGGTTGAATTTTATAATTGTCGGAGCATTGTTTACTGGGGATAATTATTTTATTCTTAATCCATAAACTTGGTATTGAAATTAAGTATAATTGTGTATTAGGTTGCGTTAAAGTTAAAAGGTTATTATTGATGTAGAAGTGAGCCATCTTGTGGATAAATTTGCTATGTGCAAGATATATGGTTTAATCTGATTGTTTTTAATTGATTAGTCTAATTGTATATATAATAAATACCGTATTTTTCGCCCTATAAGACGCACCTGCCCATAAGACGCACCTAGGATTTGGGGGAAGAAAATAAGAAAAAAAAAATTTAAACCAAAAACGCACCATTACAGACATTGTGGCATTCCCCTATCCAATTCCCATAGGCAGTGTGGGATGCCCCTATTCCATAGACAGTGTAGCATGCCCCCATCCCATTCCCCGTATATCCAGTGTGGCATCCCCCCTCCCATTCCCGATATACCCATTGGCTGTGTGGCATCCCCCTCTCCCCCCATTAGTATAGGCTGTGTGGCATCCTTCTCCCCACATTCCCATAGGCTGTGTGGCATCCCCCTCCCCCCATTAGTATAGGCTGTGTGGCATCCCTCTCCCCCCATTCCCATAGGCTGTGTGGCTTTCCCCCTCCCCCCATTAGTATAGGCTGTGTGGCATCCCCCTCTCCCCATTAGTATAGGCTGTGTGGCATCCCCCTCTCCCCATTAGCATGGGCTGTGTGGCATCCCCCTGCCCCATTATTATAGGCTGTGTGGCCACCCCCTCCCCCATTCCCATAGGCTGCGTGGCATCCCCCTCTCCCCATTCCCATAGGCTGTGTGGCATCCCCCTCCCCCCATTCCCATAGGCTGTGTGGCATCCCCATTCCCATAGGCTGTGTGGCATCCCCCTCCCCCCATTCCCATAGGCTGTGTGGCATCCCCCTCCCCCCATTCCCATAGGCTGTGTGGCATCCCCCATTCCCATAGGCTGTGTGGCATCCCCCATTCCCATAGGCTGTGTGACATCCCCCTCCCCCCATTCCCATAGGCTGTGTGGCATCCCCATCCCTCCATTCCCATAGGCTGTGTGGCATCCCCCTCCCCCCATTACCATAGGCTGTGTGGCATACCCCTCCCCCAATTCCCAAAGGCTGTGTGGCATCCCCATCCCCCCATTCCCATAGGCTGTGTGGCATCCCCCTCCCCCCATTCCCATAGGCTGTGTGACATCCCCCTCCCCCCATTCCCCTAGGCTGTGTGGCATACCCCTCCCCCCATTCCCAAAGGCTGTGTGGCATCCCCATCCCCCCATTCCCATAGGCTGTGTGGCATCCCCCTCCCCCCATTCCCAAAGGCTGTGTGGCATCCCCCTCCCCCCCATTCCCAAAGGCTGTGTGGCATCCCCCTCCCTCCATTCCCATAGGCTGTGTGGCATCCCCCTCCCCCCATTCCCATAGGCTGTGTGGCATCCCCATCCCCCCATTCCCATAGGCTGTGTGGCATCCCCATCCCCCCATTCCCATAGGCTGTGTGGCATCCCCCTCCCCCCATTCCCATAGGCTGTGTGGCATACCCCTCCCCCCATTCCCAAAGGCTGTGTGGCATCCCCATCCCCCCATTCCCATAGGCAGTGTGGCCCCTCTCCCCCCATTAGTATAGGCAGGTGCCATATTAAAAAAAAAAAAAAAAAAAGTTAAACTCACCTGTCCGCTGACACCGCTGCTCTGAGCGGCCGGCTCCGTGAATGGGGTGGGCGTGGCCTGTGCCGCGGCGTCGACGCAGGCCACGCCCACCCCATTCACGAGCTGGCTCTGTCCCGGCCCCGCCGCTGCGATCGCTGTCTTTTCAGGCAGCGATGACAGCGGCGGGGCCAGAGACAGAGCCCCTGCCGCTCCTCCATCTGCTGTTGTTCTGGGCACATGCAAGCACGAAGGTCCGGGCAGCGGGTGGGCGTGGCCTGCGCCGGTGCAGGCCACGCCCACCCACTGGCGGGACCTTCGTGCTCGCGTGTGCTCTGAGCCCGGCAGCAGATGGAGGAGCGGCAGGGGCTCTGTCTCTGGCCCCGCCGCTGTCATCGCTGCCTGAAAAGACAGCGATCGCAGCGGCGGGGCCGGGACAGAGCCCCCGCCGCTCCTCTGGCCTCTCGCAGTGTGGCAGACAACGCGGGAGCGCCGGGGACAGGTGAGTTTTTTTTTTTTTTTTTTACATTCGCCCGATAAGGCGCACTGACATTTTCCCCCCACTTTTGGGGAAAAATAAGTGCGTCTTATAGGGCGAAAAATACGGTAATTGTTATTTATCTTTCACCGTTACTAGTAAGTTTTACTATTGCAATGCTAAATTACCTCAAGAGATCTCTTTTATAAGGTGTTTTATGTCCGCCTTAATAGGATCACTCTGGCTATAGCTTATACCTTTCATATGGTTTGATCCTCCTTATTCTATATAAAGCTTTATATAACCGACACCATTCCCCCAGACGAGACGTCCCCCTGCTCAGGGAGTCTGCCTCCTGGTTCTCCACCCCTGGGATGTAAACCGCCGAGATGCAGGGAACATTCTCCAGCGCCCAAAACAGGATCAGTGACACTTCCTTGAGGGCTCGCTTGCTCCGAGTCTCGCCCTGATGACTGATGTAGGCGACCGCCGTCTGATTGTCCGAGCGGACCTGGACCGCACAACCCCGTAGATGGGGCGTCAACTGGAAGAGAATCAACCGGATCACTCTCAGCTCTAGGAGATTGATAGACACATGGGCCTCCTGAGGGCCCCACTGGCCCTGGAACTTCAGCGATTGCCAAAACCCTCCCCAACCGGTCAGACTGGCGTCTGTGGTGACAATCTCCCAGCGCGGAGGCAGAAAGGACCTGCCCACTAGAAGATTTCTCGAGTCCAACCACCACGAGAGGGACTGTCTGGCCAGAGAGGACAGAGCAAATTCCTGCTCCAGGACTCCCGTGTCCGATCCCAAATGGTCAAGAGATTCAACTGAAAAGGTCTCATGTGGAACTGGGCGAAGGGTACAGCCTCGAAGCAAGACACCATGAGGCCTACCAACTGCATCCCCAGACGGATGGATGGGTGTGGGCCACCTTCTGCTGAGGGAGGAACACCTTGACTTGAGAAGTGTCCAACGTCATGCCCAGGAAAGACCTCACCAATGACGGAGTGATCGAAGTCTTGGGATAATTGATCACCCAACCGAAATCCTTGAGAGTGGACAATAACTTCTGAGTGTTTCTCTCGGCCTGCTGAAGAGATTGAGCAGCAATCAACAAGTCGTCCAGGTAAGGAAGAATAGGAATGCCCTGGCACCTCAGCAGGGCCATGACACCCGCCAGAACCTTGGTGAACACCCGGGGGGCCGAAGAGATACCGAACGGAGGTGCCACAAACTGGTAGTGTTGATCCTCCAAGGCGAACCTCAGGAACTTCTGATGTCCCCGGAAAATAGGAACGTGCAGATAGGCATCCTTTATGTCCACAGTGGTTATGAAGTCACCGGGCCGAAATGAACTCACCGCTGACCGTAAGGTCTCCATGCGGAAGTGTTTGAACCTGACAAACCTGTTGAGACCCTTCAGGTCCAGGATAGGTCTCAGAGGTCCGTCCGTCCTTGGGCACCGTAAAAAGATTGGAATAGAACCCTCAACCCCGTTCCTGAAGAGGCACAAGACAAATCACTCCGGACGACAGAAGTCGTTGGACTGCCAACCTTAGGCCCTGCGCTGTCAAGGGGTTCTGGGAAATCCGGTACCGAAGAAATCTTGGGGGGCGGCCAAGCTGCCAGCTCTATCTTGTAGCCAGAGGACACGACCTCCTGAATCCACCGGTCCGAGACGTGCCGTTTCCAGACGTGAGCAAAAAGCAGAAGCCGTCCCCCCACCCGGATTGGTGAGGGCGCCTCCTCATGCCTGAGGGGCCTTGGCAGGGGGCTTGGACCCCCAGGAGGGACTGGGACGACCACAGGATCTACTTCGTCCCCAGGAATCCCTGCGGCCCCCAGAGTAGGAAGAACCTCATCCCCCTCGGAAGGGACGAAAGGAAGAAGAGCCCTGAAAGGGCCGTACCTGCTTCCGGCCCTGAGAGAGCAGTCTATCCTTTGCCAAGAGATCAAGACGCTCCCCAAAAATACGAAGTCTCAAGAAGGGAATCCCAGTGAGAGATTTCTTGGCGGCAGCATCAGCCGCCCACTATCGCAGCCAGATAGACCGACGAAGTGCAACCAGCAGGGCCGAAGCCCTGCCGCCAAGCCAGACAGCATCATCCATGGCTGAGATCATAAAGGCAATGAAGTCAACGCAAGCCAAAAGGTCCTTATACTCG
Organism: Gastrophryne carolinensis; assembly: GCA_027917425.1. Lineage (NCBI taxonomy): Eukaryota > Metazoa > Chordata > Amphibia > Anura > Microhylidae > Gastrophryne > Gastrophryne carolinensis. The sequence continues at coordinate 305,910,118 of CM051234.1, read as the reverse complement.
TCCGCTTGCTTGTGAGATCTGGCGACATCCACAAGGCGCCTTACTTTCTTTTTAATGGCAATGGAGACAATAGCTGCGGCGCAGAAAGGGCGCAGACCAGCCCCCACAAAAGTGAAAGCGTGGCAAGCGAGTTGATCCATGCGCCGGTCAGCATCATCACGCAAGGTAGCAGTGTCAGGAGACGGCACAACCAAGGTATTGGCGAGCCCCAGAACAGGAGCATCCACCTCCGGGGCACGGGACCATAGCCGAATAAACCCCTCCGAAAAGGGATACTGTCTGTCCAGGCCCATAGGCACAGAGGGCAGTTTATTAGGCCTCTCCCATTCCTTAAAGACCAATTTGAAGACGTGACCTTGCTCAGGAAAACACAAGACGCTGCCTCTCAGGGCGGAAAAGATCCCCCTGCTTCTTTTTGGCCGCCTTAGGTGGAACAATGTGCAGGGTATCAAACACCGCAGACAAAAGCTTGTCCCTGTCATCTGGGAGCCACATGTCCTCGTCTGAAGAGTACCCGGGGTCACTATCAAAGTCACCCTGGCGGTCCCCTGAGGAGTCGGAATCATGAAAAATTCGCCCTCCTCCATAGCAGTCACGGCCACCAAAGGCCTCATAAGCATCATCATCATCATCTGCAAACAGGGAAAATGATGGCTCCAAATGCCGCTTCTTACCAGAGGCCTTGCCGGCGGACGGGCCAACTGCCGCTCAAGGCTGGCCACGCGTAACACCAGGTCCGAATGGGACCCCCTGCTGGCTTCCCCCTCGCTGGGGGCTAAATGCAGGCGCGGGGGAGTCGGCGATGCCGTAGGTAAAATAAGACTGGGGAGAGTAGCGCTCGCCCAATCCTGCTCCGCAATAACGCTCTGGGCGCAGGGGACACAAACCGTGCTTCGACCGTTCAAAGGGCATGTACCACACATGAGACACAGCTTAGTTGGCCACGAAGGGCCCCCAAGCTCACTATCCCCAGAAGCCTCCATTATGGTGATTAATAGGCAATAAAACAAGGGGTTAAAGGCACTAAGTGCCCACCCCGGACAACCCCAATGATAGCCCCCAAGCCGAAAAGGGGGGGGGGGGGGCACACAAGCATCCGGCAGCGCATGCACCACAATAGAAACAAAGTCTGTAAAAAGTAAATCAAGGACTGGACTCACAGACCACACAGCAGTGTCAGACCCAGGCCGAGGAGGGGAGAAGGATGCGGCCAGCCAGATAGGACTGAAGGGGAGGCGCACAACTGGTCTCCCACGCCGAGAGAAGATGGCGCCAGGATCACAGCACCTCAAGGGGCGGGCCGCGCCAGGATCGCAGCACCTCAAGGGGCGGGCCGCGTCATCGCGCGGCCCCGCCCCCCCGCAGCGCGCAAACTCCGGGCGCCCGGAAAGAGACAGAAAGGGAGGGTCCCCATCCTCCCCCCTGCTGCGTAGCGCGGTCGGCGCCTGCAGCAGGTGGGAAGCGCGCCGGGGGACTGCCGCCCTCTGGTGAGAGTGTGCCCCCCCCCCCCGACGACGGAGCACCGGAGAAGAGCAGGAGCGAGGAAGGTAAGTAACAGAGCGCAGCCAACGGCTAGTATTAGTAAGAAGAAAAAAGCAAAATGTACAAACATAAAAACACACACTGAACTAAAGCATGTGGGAAAATACATAAACCAACAGGCATAAGGGGTCCTTAAGTGGTTCTCCCCCCCCAATATAGGCTCACCCTAGCCTACGGCCGGCTACTCTTCAGATACAGGGTCTGTGGCCCATAGCTCTGTGAACACCCGACCCCAGGTGTTCCCCTACAGTCACCTGAACCGCACGGCCAGGGCTGGGAGGCAGGATGGGTCCCGGAACAGGTGGAAATAGGTCTGCAGTGGCCGACGGGCTTGGGATGCCCCGCACGACTGCGAAATCCCGAGAGGGATAGTCTTCAATCTTCGCAGCCAGACTGCAAGAGAACTCTGGAGAATTATGGGATATTTGCTGTCCATTTATGGGCCGGGAGGAGCCACAAGTTTCATCTTGCAGTCAGCTGCGCCACCTTGTGGTGGTTAACCCAATTGTGAAGAATGAAGCGACCTGAGCAGGATACCAGGAAAAACCACCTTATCCAGATGCCGCTCAAAGTAAGGAGGCTTCATAGAAAGCAGAAAGCAACAAGTTTAAATCCCACACGGTAACAAAGGCTTACGCGGCAAGACGTACATGGGTAACTCCTTGGAAAAAGGTCTTGATAAGTCTATGATTGGCGAAAGATCTTTGGAAAAATATAGCCAAGGCCGAAACCTGTCCCTTGAGGGTTGCAAGCCCGACTCCAGGCCATGTTGTAGGAACTCCAAAATCCTGGAAAGGGAAAAAGTGCGACAAGGAAACAACTTAGACTCACACCAGGCAATGTAAGCATGCAAGACCCTGTAATAAAACATGGAAGAGGATTTCTTCCGAGCCTGAATCATGGTACTCACAACCGAGGCCGGCAGCCCCTTTTCCATCAGAATGGAGGTTTCAGCAGCCAAGCCGTCAAAGCCAGCGTTTGTAAATTGGGGTGGCGTAGCAGTGCCCGAGTGAGAAGCCCTGGATCGTCGGGCATGACGTACTGATCCACTGACATCTGGACTATGTCCGCGAACCAGCACCTTCTCGGCCAGTGGGGGGCCATCAGGATGGTCGGTACCCCTTCCTGGGCTAGCTTGCGCAGCACGAGACCCAGGAGACGAAAGGGAGGAAATGCATAGAGGAGTTGCGTCCATGGCGAAGGCCAGAGGATCTCTTGACAGAGAAACGAACCTTGAAAGCTTGTGATTGTGACGGGACCCAAACAGGTCCACGTCCGGCTGACCCCAGCGGCGACACAGGGCATGAAAGATCTTATTGCTGAGACACCATTCCCCAAGACGAGACGACACCCTGCTCAGGGAGTCCACCTCCTGGTTCTCCACCCCTGGGGTGTAAACCGCAGAGATGCAGGGAACATTCTCCTCCGCCCAAGACAGGATCAGTGACACTTCCTTGAGGGCTCGCTTGCTCCGAGTCCCGCCCTGATGATTGATGTAGGCGACCGCCGTCTGATTGTCCGAGCAGACCTGGACCGCACGACCCCTTAGATGGGGAGTCAACTGGAAGAGAACCAATCAGATCGCTCTCAGCTCCAGGAGATTGATAGGCACATGGGCCTCCTGAGGGCCCCACTGGCCCTGGAACTTCAGCGATTGCCAAAACCCTCCCCAACCCGTCAGACTGGCGTCCGTGGTGACAATCTCCCAGAACGGAGGCAGAAAGGACCTGCCCACTAGAAGATTTCTCGAGTCCAACCACCACGAGAGGGACTGTCTGGCCAGAGGGGACAGAGCAAATTCCTGCTCCAGGGACTCCTGTAACCGATCCCAAACGGTCAAGAGATTCAACTGAAGAGGTCTCATGTGGAACTGGGCGAAGGGTACAGCCTCGAAGCAAGACACCATGAGGCCCACCAACTGCATCCCCAGACGGATGGATGGGTGAGGACATGACAGCAGGGCCCGCGCCTGCACCTGAAGACCCTCCATCTTCTGCTGGGGGAGGAACACCTTGACCTGAGAAGTGTCCAACGTCATGCCCAGGAAGGACCTCACCAATGACGGAGTGGTCAAAGACTTGGGATAATTGATCACCCTGATGAGGCACAGGACAAATCACTCCGGACGACAGAAGTCGTTGGACAGCCAACCTTAGGCCCTGCGCCGTCAAGGGGTTCTGGGAAATCCGGGACCGAAGAAATCTTGGGGGCGGCCAAGCTGCCAGCTCGATCTCGTAGCCGGAGGACACCACCTCCTGAATCCACCAGTCTGAGACGTGCCGTCTCCAGACGTGCGCAAAAAGCAGAAGCCGTCCCCCCCACCTGTATGGGTGAGGGCGCCTCCTCATGCATGGGGGGCCTTGGCAGGGGGCTCATCTCCCCCCCCCCCCACCCCTGCCGCGGAGCGTGCAGGTGGAGGACACGCCGGACAGCCGCCTGAAGGACGCCGCCCGCCTCCCCCCCCCCCCCCGAAGCCAGCACGTCAGGAGGCAGAAGGGCAGGAGCGAGGAAGGTGAGTAAAACCCACACAGTGAAGCACAAGTGAAACACAAGTCACAAACAATCCAGTAAAGCATGTGGGATACACAGTATATCAGGCATAAGGGGTCCCCAGGTGGTTCCTCCCCCACCCCATATAGGCTCACCACAGCCTATGGCTGGCTACCCTTTAGGTCAGGGTCTGCGGCCCAGAGCCTAGCTCTGTGAATGCCTGACCCTTGGCGTTCCCCTACCTTCACCTGATCCACAGCCAGGGCTGAGAGGCAGAATGGGTCCTGGAAGCAGGTGGGAATAGGGCTGTAGGGGCAGACAGGCTTGGGATGCCCCGCTCGCCTGCGATATCCATGAGAGAGAAAAGAGAAAGAAAATACCATTTTGTGAGTACTCACCTGAAAAATGGATATTGTCAGTGTGCCACACACCCCGCTTCCCCTTTAATTCTTACGATCGGGTTACTCCACCAGCAGGTGGCGACGTTGCAGAGAGAAGTCTTGAAAATGAGCCCCCTTCCGGCCTATATATACCTGGGACCTCCCACTTAACACCAGTGATTTAAAAAACAGAAAGACAAGGTACCAGGAAATCCAATGGTAACCTCAAAATAAAGAAAAAGCGTCACCATATAAAGGATCCGGGATACCGAAAAGGGCGGGTGAAGCGGGGTGTGTGGCACACTGACAATATCCATTTTTCAGGTGAGTACTCACAAAATGGTATTATTCTCAGTGTGCCACACACCCCGCTTCCTCTTTAATTCTTACGATCGGGACATCCAAAAGCAGTGTCCACAAGGGATGGGTATCCGAAGGCAAAATGAAGCATAACTTAAACGACTGCAGTCTGCAGAACTTTGCGGCCAAAAACAGCATCCGCTGAGGCCCGCACATCAACCTTGTAAAACTTAGAAAAAGTATGAACAGAAGACCAAGTAGCAGCCTTACAAACTTGTTCAACAGAAGCTTGGTGCTGAAAAGCCCAAGACGCTCCAACGGCGCGAGTAGAATGAGCAGTGATACGGAAAGGGGGAACTTTCCCCTTAGCAGAATAGGCCGCAATAACGGCCTGACGTATCCATTTGCTAATGGAAGATTTGGCCGGCGCCAAACCCTTCCTAGGCCCATAGGGCACAACAAAAAAAGGCATCAGTTTTACAAAAAGGTGAAGTAATAATCAAATAGTACTTAACACAGCGTACTACATCCAAACAATGCAAAACCCTCTCCTTGTCATTCTTAGGCTTAGGACACAGGGAGGGAAGAACAATATCCTGATTCAAATGAAAAGCAGAAACAACCTTAGGAAGAAAGTCCGGTTTGAACCGAAAGACCACTTTATCCTGATGCCTCTCAAAATAGGGCGCCTGAATAGACAAGGCCGCCAACTCAGAGACACGCCGAACCGAAGTGATAGCTACCAAGAAGACAATCTTCTGAGTCAGGGTAGACAAAGCAATATCTTGCAAAGGCTCAAAGGGAGGAGCCTGAAGAGCAGAAAGAACCAAGTTCAAGTCCCAAACAGGGAGTAATGGTTTCCTGGGAGGCCGCACATGCGTAACCCCCTGGAGAAAAGTTTTAACTAAAGGATGAAGCGCAAAACGCTTCTGAAAAAAGATAGATAAGGCAGAAACTTGCCCTTTCAAAGTACTCAGCTGAAGACCAGAGTCCAGGCAAGATTGCAAAAACTCCAGAATCCTGGAGACCAAAAAGACCCTACAAGGTAAAGATATAATCTCACACCAAGTGATATAGGCTTTCCAAGTCCTATAGTAGATGATAGAAGAAGACCTCTTCCGGGCACTGATCAGAGTCTTGACAACCGAGTCAGAAAGACCCTCCTCCTTTAAGATGGAGGTTTCAGCAGCCAAGCCGTCAAACCCAGCGTTGGTAAATTGGGGTAACACAGCCGACCCTGAGTGAGCAGATCGGGCCGAAGAGGCAGAACGAACTGGTCCACTGCCAGCCGAACGATGTCTGCGAACCATACTCGCCTTGGCCACCTTGGAGCCACGAGAATGGCGGACACCTTTTCCAGAGCCAGCTTCCGTACCACCCTGCCCAGCATGGGTATCGGAGGAAAGAGGTACAGAAACCCCAGATCCCCCCCCAACTCAGGGACATGGCGACCACTGCCAGAGGATCCTGGGAGAGCGACACGAAGTTCGGGAGCCTGCAATTGTGACGAGAGGCAAACAGGTCCACCTCCGGCGTCCCCCACCGGAGACACAGTGACCGAAAAACCTGAGGATGGAGAGCCCATTCTCCCAGAAGGGAAGAGCCCCTGCTCAACAGGTCCGCTTCCTGGTTTTCCACCCCTGGGATGTAAACCGCCGAGAGACAAGGAACATGGGCCTCCGCCCAGGTCAGGATCAGGGACACCTCTCTGAGGGCACCCAGACTGCGAGTCCCTCCCTGATGATTTATGTAAGCAACCGCTGTTCGATTGTCCGAACGAACCTGGACTGGAAGGCCCAGAACATGTTGAGTCAGAAGAGCAAGAACCAGATGGATGGCTCTCAGTTCCAGAATATTGATGGGCAAGTGGGCCTCTTGAGGTCCCCACTGTCCCTGGAACTGAAGATCCTTCCAGAATCCCCCCCATCCCGAAAGACTGGCGTCCGTGGTGACAATTTCCCAGAGAGGAGTCAGGAAGGACCTGCCCCTCGAGAGATTGGTCGAGACCAACCACCATTGGAGGGACTGCCGGACCCGGGAGGACAACTGGAAGGGCCGATCCAACGACCGTGGTCGCCGGTCCCAGGACGCCAACAGATGAAGCTGAAGCGTCCTTGTGTGAAATTGAGTGAAAGGAACTGCCTCGAACGAGGCAACCATCAACCCTACCAGCCTCATCCCCAGACCGATGGACGGCCGAGGATTGGAAAGAAGGACCCGAGCCAACTCCTGAATCAGATAAATTTTGGACTGAGGGAGAAACACCCTGTGTTGACAAGAGTCCAACCGCATTCCCAGAAAGGACACCACCCTGGCCGGAGCGAGGGAGGACTTGGGAAAGTTGATCACCCAACCGAAGCTTTCCAGCGTGGAGACCACCATCCTGGTGTCTGTCTCTGATTGATTGAGGGACGGAGCCATGATGAGAAGGTCGTCCAGATAAGGTACGAAACGAATGCCCCGAGATCTGAGAATGGCCATCACCCCTGCAAGCACCTTGGAGAACACTCTTGGAGCCGAGGTAAGGCCAAACGGAAGTGCCACGAATTGAAAATGCTGATCCTTCATCACGAACCGAAGAAAACGCTGATGAGCCCGGCAGATGGGGACATGAAGGTAAGCATCCTTGATGTCTATGGACGTCATGAAGTCCCCCTGCCGAAGAGAACCGATGGCCGAACGCAGTTTCCATGCGAAACTTCCGAGTACGGATGAACCTGTTGAGCAATTTCAGGGCCAGGACGGGACGAACCGACCCGTCCTTCTTGGGGACTGTGAAAAGAAAGGAGTAGAAACCGAGGCCCACCTCTAAGCGTGCCGGCCCCGGCACCGGCCAGATGACCGCCATTTCCAGAAGATTCCTTACCGACGCCAGGAGCCCCTGCGCGGCCAAAGGATCGGTGGGCACCCGAGACCCGTGAAGGAGGGCGAGACTTGAACTCCAGCTTGTAACCGGACGACACCACCTCCTGGATCCATCTGTCCGGAACTTCCTGGTCCCAGACCAGGGAGAAGTGTCGCAATCGTCCCCCCACCCGCACGGGTGAGGGCAGCCCCTCATTGCTGAGCGGACTTACCAGCAGGTTTGGGCTTGGCGCCCCAGGACTGACCGGGGCGGCCACGGCCCCTCCCCCGGGTCCAACCTGCACCTCTGGTAGCGGGAAAGGAAGCCCCCCTGCCCGAAAGGAAGGATTAAAGGCACTTGCACCCCGAAAGGAGCGACTAGGCCTCTTGCGTTGAGGCAATTTACCACCTTTGGCAACTGAATCTAATTTATCGCCAAACAGGCGCAAACCCAAAAAAGGGAGCGCTGTAAGCACCTTTTTAGAGACAAAGTCCGCCGTCCACTGGCGCAGCCACACTGACCGATACATTGCAACCAGCAGTGCCGCTGTCCTGCTACTCATTGCCAGAGCATCGTCCTGAGCGGTCAAGACAAAGGAAATAAATGACTCACACTGCTTGAGAGAACTAAACTCATCACAAGCGGGATCAAGACCTGCGCACAGATCCCCAATAATGGACCTAGCTGCCAATAGAAGAAGCGCCGAAGCACACACTGGCCGCAGTGTCGAACCGTCACTGATAAAACCATGGCGAGCCAATTGATCAATCCGACGATCCTCACTATCCTTAATGGCAGTGGTGTCAGAGTGTACCACAGCCGTGCTAGACAGCCCTAACACAGGGGTATCGACGTCAGGGGGAACTGACCAAAGCTTCACCAAATCCTCCGGAAAGGGATAGCGTTTATCCCAACTAGGAGGAATTCCAGCCAGGCGTGTGGGTTGTTCCCATTCCTTAAGGACAACCCTCACAAAGTGTTGTTGCCTGGGAAACACCAAACGCGGCTGGGGAACATCAAATAACTCACCCTTTGGCAGGGGGACCGCCTCGGGCGGATACAAATTCAAAATTTCAAACATTTGAGCCAAAATGGAAGGGGTATCAAGGGACACCCCCGCAACCTGATCGCCAGCAGCGTCAATCCCTAGCTGGTCTGCAGGCTCATCCGGTCTGCAGGCTCATCCGACTCCTCAAGGAGTTCCCCCTCCTCATCAGGGGGACAATCTGACCAATCCAATATTTCACACATCTCATCCTCCGAAGCAGGTGCTGCCGGAGAAAGGTGTTTCCGCTTCGCTGTAGCCTTCTGAGCTACTTTGGCGGAAATTATTTTCTCGAGGTTGGCCAATCGAGCACACACCTCGGATTGCGAATCCCCACCTTTGACAATGTCACATGGGGTCCGGAATAAGGGAGGGGGGGGGGGAGGAGATGACGGAAGTTGCGAGGAGCCAGCAGCCGAAGCGACGGACTGGCACGCAATGTTCTGCTTTGCACATGGAACGCATAATATGACATCATCGCCTGGGAGCAGAGCCCCACAACCCCCACACAGCCTGGATAGCCCCGAAGAGCCGTTTCCGGTAATGTCGGAAGCCTCCATATGGTGAAATTATGGTATTCGCAACAACCCAGGGTTTTACGCATTAAGCCACCCGGGATGCCCCTTTATAATTAATGTCCCGGGAAAGGGAGGATTTAAATTAACATTTTTATTTTTTTTTTTCAAAAACTTAGGAAAAAACCCAATTTAGAGTACTAAGACTATCCAGGTATAACAGAACCGGGAGAGCCACTGCAGTGAGGGGATCCCAGGATCTGTAGGGGAAAAGAGACAACAGTCAGACCCCCAGAAAAAAAGGCAGCATGCAGCACATTCATTCATAACAGAACAAAAGGTACCTAGTAGCATATATAACAATAGCAAAGCCCTTAAGTGCTTTAACCCTTTAAATGCCAAGCACGTAGTTTCTACGCGGTTGCCTCTCCTACCGTTAAGTGCCAAGCACGTAGAAACCACGTGCCTGGCATTTCCCCCTAACCGTTAAAAAATAGAAAAAAAAACCCACTTACCTCTGGGATCCCCGTGAAGCTTGGGGTCCCCTCTTCCCCCCCTTCCAGTGACAACACAGCGGCGTGGGACAGCAGCGAGGGACACCGGATCAGAGGTGAGTACAGTAAAAAAAATAAAATTTTTCTGGGTCGTTATTTTTTTACTTTTAACCCCTTGTGAACTGGTAAGGGGTCCATGACCCCTATACCAGTTCACAAGGCTGGGGGGATGGCAAGTCACCTGCGCTAGCGGGTGACTTGCCATTAACCCCCGGCACCCCCATTACCTGCCTCCCCAAAGCCCAGGGGGGGGTCAGAAGAGCCCGGGCCCACGGGCTATGCGGACTTGTAGCCTGCAGGGCCAGGGGCCACAAAAGCTGGCCCCTGCGCCCTGTTCCTACAAGCCCTGCATAGCTGGTCCCGGGCTGGTTACTCTGGGTAAGGGGGACCCCACGTCAATTTTTTTTTTTAAGGGTTTTTAACCCTATGTCTTTTTTTTGATTAACCCTTTGTGTTCTGTCACCGAGCAGCTATAAAAGGCTTCCAGCAGGTGAGCGGAAGCCAGTGATCGCTGAGGGACAAAGTGCTCCAGGATGGATGGGAGGTAAGTATTAAAAAAAAAATTAATAAAATAATTTTTTCTCTTTGTGTGTCTGTTTTTTTTTTTTTACATTTAACCCCTTGTGAACTGGTAAGGGGTCCATGACCCCTATACCAGTTCACAAGGCTGGGGGGATGGCAAGTCACCTGCGACTAGCGGGTGGCTTGCCATTAACCCCTGGCACCCCCATTACCTGCCTCCCCAAAGGCCAGGGGGGGGCAGAATAGCCCGGGCCCACGGGCTATGCGGCTTGTAGCCTGCAGGGCTAGGGGCCACAAAAGCTGGCCCCTGCGCCGTTCCTACAAGCCCTGCATAGCTGGTCCCGGGCTGGTTACTTTGGGTAAGGGGGACCCCACGTCAATTTTTTTTTTTTTAAGGGCTTTTAACCCTTAAAAAAATCAAACAAAAAATTGTGTCCCCCCCCCCCCACCCCTACGAGATAACACGCTCAAGCCACGCCCCCGCCATCGCGTCACCAAACGCGGGCCGCGGCCCCGCCCCCTCCAATTCAAACAGCGCGGCCTGCCAAATGGCGGTGCCGCATGAAGAGAGTGGCACACTGAGAATATCTGGGGAATTATGGGTAATAGCTGTCCTTATATGGGCCGGGAGAAGCCACAAGTTTCGTCTTGCAGTCAGCTGCGCCACCTTGTGGTGGATAACCCAGTTGTGAAGAATGTAGCGGCCCGAGCAGGATACCAGGAAAATATAATCTGAACAAGCAGCAACCTATGAAACAAGAAGAGCTTGCTGACCTGTACCAAATACAGCATCAGTTAGCACCACCTTGAGCTGCTTGCCAAAAGGAGGGGCACATACTGAGGATCAACTGGCTACTTTGCTGACCAGCACCCTGGAAGTACAGGTACAGCAAATACCCCTAGCTACACGCGCAATCACCCGAAGCAGCAAACATACCATCCCCTGTGGTCACAAGACAGACTTCGCCCTCATGCCTGTCCTTTAGGCACATCCCAAAGTGGGGTACTACATTGAGCTGCTGATGAGATTACCAGTTACAGTGGAAGGATTCTGGTACTTGTAGTCAGAAACTATACTAAGGACTTTATTCAAGGCCAGGAAAACCACTCCCAGTTTAGCAACACAGGTTGAGCCACAGGAATATAACAAACTTGGAAACAGCATGCTGATAATTACAGGTACGAGGGCACAATCCTAAAACAAATATTTTTGAATGGTCTAGTATTCCTGAGAGGCTTAGCATCATACCCCAGTACACAACAGCAGAAACCTTAATAGACACAAGCCAAGTTCTCACATGGTCTGCTTAGTTAAAGTGGACCAACTTCCAGGATTTTGACTATCCTGGGTATTGGTCCACTTCCCCGGGGCACCCCGATCGGGGGTGCCCCGCTGTGTGAAACCCCCCAGAAAGCCCCCAAAACTCACCTCTCCCCGCTCCCACGTGGCCGCGCCGTCCAATCGGCGCCGACGGACAAGCTGATTGACAGCGACGTACAAGCAGCTTGCCCGTCGGCGCCTCCCGCGCGTCACTCTTGACGTGTGCGCGCCCGCGCCGGCCATTCAGAGACGGCCGGCGCGGGCACGTCTAGAGGAGCGCGAGTGAGGCGGCGGCGGAAGCAGCGGCTGGAGAGGTAAGGTTTTTCAGGGGTTTTGGGGGGTTTACACCCCGCGGGACATCCCGATCTCGGATGTCCCGCGGTGTGTGAGGTGATCGGCCCGGGAATCTTGTAGAATCCCGGGCCGATCACCTCAGGGTGTTGGTCCACTTTAAGGAAGGGCAACTTGATCTCCAAGCAAGCGCTTTAACCTATCTCCATAGCCACCCTGGCTACCCTTATGCAGGCCATTGTCCAGGCCACATCCCAGGGGGACTTTTCGGTTTTCCCCACAAGCCAAATGACTCCAACATAGCAATAAAATGTACAGCTTCCAGTTAGACATATAAAGTTGACCAAAGCCCAGGATTCTGGGGTTTGGTCTGTCTACATGGGGCACTCCAGTTTGAGATGCCCCAACTATTTGAAACCCCCCAGATCGCCCATTCTACCCACCTTTCTGACGTCCAATCACCGCTTTATGCCATGCATAGAAATGTTTTTAACAGCACTCTGGCATAAGGAGCAGCATCTTACGGCAGTGGCAGCAAACGATTGCAGCGAGGCCTTGGGACAAGGTAAGGGGGCTTGGGGGCTATCTGGGGGGCTCACACAGGGCACCCAGTCGGCTAGCCCTGGCTTCGGAAAAGCTACCAGAGAAAAAGGTTGCCTGGAAAAGAAGATCATAAGGATTCTTCCCCACCAGGACAAACACCAGACCTCCAGGTTTAACTTGGTTAGTATGCATAGTTGTCAGGGGCTCTCTTTCCTTAAAGGTAGCCATAACCAGTCCAAGGATCTTTCACCAGAAATGCCAAGCTCTGATCTCTATAGAGATCTTGGTGGAGCTCTTTAACAATGTACATATGATGCAAAGAGCTAGTCTAGTCCGTGCAACTGGGAATAAATTGCATTTGCTAAACATTTGCATTCTAGACTCAGGGACCCAACCACTGCCAAATTAGTGCTTGAAATTGTGGTTAAGATCTCAACAGTCTAGTACCTCTGGAACCAATCTCTGGGTCTGCTTCTGTGCATTCTAGCCTGAGAAATTCCAAAGAGTAAAGGTTGGGTGTATAGCACAGCAAGGGCCATAAAAGTGAAAGGCTATTACTCAAGTGTATTTGATTGGCTTCCTAGGTTTTCCACAAGAGAAAGTCAAAAAGTCACATTAAAATAGTTTACAGTGTATATCCAGGGCTCAGCGTCAGACGGAAACATAATGTGCAGAACTTATGTAAGGACAAAGCCCTGGTTATCAGCTGTATGCTGCATGTTCCAAAGTATAGTTTTGAGGGAATTGAGGGGGATGGCATCAACAACTATTACTTGATGCAATCAGCAAGTTCGACAGGTATGGAATTTGAGAGCTGGCCCCATTCGTAATGACTACAGAAGAAAATACCGTTTTGTGAGTACTCGCCTGTAAAACGGGTATTATGAGTGTGCCATACACTCCACTTCGATCTTCATGACATGTGGGTAATCTCCAGTAGAGGGCGAACTTGTGCAGAGATGAATATGCAAAAAAAGAAAGCCCCTCCCGGTACATATATACCTGGGACCTCCCACCAATTCCCCAGTGTATAAAAGCAGTAAGGGGACCAGGAAGAACCAATTATAACCTTAACAATCAAAACCAATGGTTCACCATATAAAAGCTCCAGAATACCTGAAAAAAGGGGTGGGGCGAAGTGGAGTGTATGGTACACTCATAATACCCGTTTTAAAGGTGAGTACTCACAAAACGGTATTATTCTAAGTGTGCCATACACTCCACTTCGGTCTTCTTGACATCTGGGACATCCAATAGCAGTGTCCGTCATGGGTGGGAACCAGAAACAGTAAAGCATGTACCAACTCAAACCACTGCAGCTTGCAGAACCTTGCGGCCAAAAACAGCATCCGCTGAAGCCCGCACATCAACCTTGTAAAACTTGGAAAAAGTATGACCGGAAGACCAAGTAGCAGCCTTACAAACTTGTTCAACAGAAGCCTGGTGCTGAAAAGCCCAGGATGCACCAACAGCACGAGTACAGTGCGCAGTGACCCTAAAAGGGGGAGTCCTCCCCTTAGCAGAATAGGCCCCAACAATGGCCTGACGAATCCATTTGCTAATTGTAGACTTAGCAGGTGCCAAACCTTTCCTGGGCCCGCAGGGCACCACGAAAAAAGCGTCCATCTTGCGGAAGGAGGAAGTAGTCACCAAATAGTACTTCACACAGCGAACATCCAAATTGTGCAGAACCCTCTCCTTGTCATTGTTAGGCTTAGGGCACAAGGATGGGAGAACAATATCCTTATTGAGGTGGAAAGCAGACACCACCTTAGGAAGGAAATCTGGCTTAAAACGAAAAACCACCTTATCCTGGTGTCTCTCAAAGTAAGGGGCCTGAATCGACAGAGCTCCAACTCAGAGACACGGCGAAAAGAGGTAACAGCCGCCAAGAAAGCAACCTTCTGAGTGAGAACCGAAAGAGCAATATCCTGTAGCGGCTAAAAAGGAGGACCCTGGAGAGCCGGAAGAACCAAATTCAAACCCCAAACAGGAACCACAGCATTCCGAGGGGGCCGCACATGTGCGACCCCTTGGAAAAAGGTCTTAACCAGCGGGTGTAAGGCAAAAGACCTCTGGAAGAAAACCGACAGAGCAGGAACCTGTCCTTTCAAATAACTAAGCTGGAACCCAAGATCCAGATTATGCTGAAGAAACTTCAAAATCCTAGGAATCGAAAACACCCTACAAGGCAAGGCCCTAGCCTCACACCAATCAATATAGGACCTCCAAGTCCTATAATAAATGGCAGAAGAGGACCGCTTCCTAGCTCTAATCAAGGTCTGAACAACGGCCGCAGAAAAACCTTCCTCCTTCAGAATGAAGGTTTCAGCAGCCAAGCCGTCAAAGCCAGCGTTTGTAAATTGGGGTAAAGTAGATGACCCTGAGATAACAGATCCGGCAACATGGGAAGCCGGTACTGATCTACGGCCAGCCTTACGTCTGCGGACCAAACCCTTCTTGGCCACCTTGGAGCCACAAGAATTGCTGGCGCCCCTTCTAGAACCAGTTTGCGAACTACCTTGCCCAGCATGGAGACAGGCGGAAACAGGTAAAGAAAACCCAGATCATTCCAAGCAAGGGACAAGGCATCCACTGCCAGAGAGGATCCTGAGAGAGAGACACAAAGGCCGGAAGTTTGTGATTGTGCCTCGAGGCAAAGAGATCCACCTCCAGAGTCCCCCACTTGCGGCAAAGATCCAGAAAAACCTCGGGGTTGAGAGACCACTCTCCTTGGCAAGAGGATCCCCTGCTCAGGGAGTCCGCCTCCGTGTTCTCAACTTCCAGAATGTAGACTGCCGAAATGCAAGGAACATTGCTCTCCGCCCAGTGCAGGATCAGAGAGACTTCCCTGAGGGCACTCCTGCTGCGAGTCCCTCCTTGGTGATTGATGTAAGCTACCGCCGTTCGGTTGTCTGAAGGAACCTGAACCGGTAGACCCTGTAAATGTGAGGTCAGCCGTGCCAGAACCAGTCGGATGGCTCTGAGCTCCAAGACATTGATGGGGGTGTGAGCCTCCTGAGGACCCCACACCCCGCTGAACTGATGACTTTTCCAATAACCTCCCCAGCCCGACAGGCTGGCATCCGTGGTAACCGTCTCCCAACAAGGGACCAGAAAGGATCTGCCCTTCAACAGGTTGCTCGACTCCAGCCACCACCAAAGGGACTGCCGAACCCTGGGAGACATCCTGAAAGGTTGATCCAATGACTGTGGGCACCTGTCCCAATACGTCAATAGGTGAAGTTGAAGAGATCTCATGTGAAACTGTGCAAACGGTACCGCCTCGGAGGACAACATCAAGCCCACCAGTTTCATCCCCTGTCGGATAGAGGGACAAGGACTGGCCCAAAGAAGGCTGATCAGATCCTGAATCCCCCGCACCTTGGTCTGGGGCAAAAACCCTCTGGCCTGAATGGTATCCAGATTCATGCCCAGAAATGAAATCACACGAGACGGAGAGAGAGAAGACTTGGGGCGGTTGATCACCCACCCGAACCTCTCCAGAGTCGACACCACCTGGTGGGTGTCCAGCTCCGCCTGATGAAGGGAAGAAGCTGAGATCAACAGGTCGTCCAGATAAGGCACAATGCGAATTCCCTGAGCTCTTAGCAGAGCCATTATTCCCGCCAAAACCTTGGTGAAGACCCTCGGCGCCGAGGTCAGTCCGAAGGGAAGGGCTAAAAACTGAAAATGTTGATCCTCCACAGCAAACCGGAGGAATCTCTGATGTGCTGGAAAAATCGGAACATGCAGATACGCATCCTTGATGTCTATGGATGTCATAAAATCCCCTTGTCGAAGGGAATAGATAGCCGAGCGCAGAGTCTCCATGCGGAACTTTTTGGCTCTGATGCACCCCTTGAGAACCTTGAGATCTAGAATGGGTCTCACCGAACCCTCCTTTTTGGGAACCGTGAAAAGGTTGGAGTAGTAACCCCTGCCTCTCTCCAACTGAGGCACCGGGCAAACAACTCCCATGTCCAGAAGGTTTTCTACTGCTAACAGGAGCCCCTGTGCAGCTTGAGGGTCCGAGGGCACCCGAGACCTTAAGAATCTTGGAGGCGGCCAGTACCCGGACTCCAGTTTGTACCCGGAGGAGACCACTTCCAAAATCCAATTGTCTGTGACCTCCCGGGCCCAGACCTGGAAGAAGAGCCTCAGCCGTCCCTCCACCCGTGCGGGTGAGGGCGCCCCTTCATTGCTGAGCCGGTTTAACGGCGGGCTTGGACTTGGAACCCCAGGCAGCCACGGGACGTGCCCAACCTCTGCCCCTGTTCCAGGACGAGCCCCTGCCACCCGAGAAGGCCAAACCTCTAGCCGCTCTGGCCCCTCGAAAGGAAGGAGTGAGCGAGCCAGCCCCCCGAAAGGGACGGCGCTGTTTCTTCCGCTGAGGTAACTTACCTCCCTTAGCAACAGCATCCAATTTATCTCCAAACAGCCGCGCACCCAGGAAGGGAAGAGCTGTAAGCGACTTCTTGGCCCCAAAACCCGCCATCCACTGTCGGAGCCAGACCAATCTGCGCATAGCC
This sequence comes from Gastrophryne carolinensis, assembly GCA_027917425.1. Taxonomy (NCBI): domain Eukaryota; kingdom Metazoa; phylum Chordata; class Amphibia; order Anura; family Microhylidae; genus Gastrophryne; species Gastrophryne carolinensis. The sequence goes on along the minus strand of CM051234.1, from coordinate 305,893,238 downwards.
ACCAATAGGGCTGAAGTCCTGCTACACATGACAATAGAATCTTCCATAGTAGCCAAGACAAAACCCATGAACAATTCACATCTCTTAAGGGTAGCGAACTCATCGCTAGCCGGATCAAACTGAGCGTCATTCAGCCAGCCCGATAAGAGACCTGGTAGCAAGCGACACTAGGGCAGATGCACAAACAGGCCGCAGTGCCAAGCCCACGCTGGCAAATGCGTGACACGCCATCTGATCAAGGCGCTTGCCCTCGCCATCCTTAAGGGAAGTGGCGTCAGGGGTGTTAACCGCCTCCACCGGGAAACGAAACTTCTTATCCCATCCCTGAGGAGCACCAGGAAGCCAACTGGACCTTTCCCATTCTTTCAGGATCAGCGCATCAAAATGACCCTGGGTAGGGAATTCCAGACGGGGCTTGCGGGCATCCCCTTCTTGAGAGGAGGTGCCGCAGGCGGGTCAATATCCAACACCTCCAATAGATGTGACAAAACAGTGGCCGTATCAACGGCATCCCCCAGCGCCTGCCCGACATCAGCATCACCAGACTGTACATAGTCAGTCTCCGTTTCCTCATACAATTCCCCCTCCTGTAAAGGGGAATAATCCGACAAATCAATGGAATCATCATCAACAACCCACAAGGGCTTAGCCTGGGCCTTCTTGCCCACCGTGCTAACAATAAATTTCTCGATGCTGACCAACCTAGCACAAACATCAGAGTGCAACTCCCCGCTGGCACCAATGACACTTGGGGTACGGGGAAGGCGGGGAGGGGAAGGCGATGAAGCGGGAGGAGCCGACCCAGAAGGCTGGGTACCGGACTGCCGCGTTATGGCCTTTTGTGCACATGGTATACAAATCAGCACATTCTCCCCCGTAAGGGATACTCCACACCCCACACATGGTCCGGATTGTACCAGAGGGAGCCCGAGGCCAGTATCCTGCGGAGCCTCCATAAGGTGATTTTTTTTGTGGTCAGTCGCAAGACCGCAGGGAATTATGCCTAAGCAACCCGGGATGCCCCTTAAAAGTCCCGGTGGGAGGATTTAAGGTGATCAATTTAACACTAGGGACCCCAGGACCAGGAGGAACCCCTTAATATGCACTATTATGAAGCAATCTGCAACACACAAGGCATATCAGTTACTATACAGCGTAACATCATTCAAAATAATATATATATATATATATACACATATCCACACACATATACATATATGCACACACACACATTGTGTATATATATATATATATATATATATATATATATATATATATATATATATATATACACACACATACATATACACACACACACACATATATACACATATACACACACACACATATATACACATATACACACACACACACACATATACACACACACACACACACATATACACACACACACATATACACACACACACATATACACACACATACATATACACACACATACATATACACACACACACACACACACACACACACACACACACACACACACACATATATTAAAAAGGGAGAGGCCGAGGATGACGGCACGCCAGCCCCCTAGAGGGCAGTAAGGGACCAAGTAGGGGGGGGGACCCGGCCCGAATAGGGCCACAGGCATGTAAGGACGGGGCATCCCACACCAGGATCACCAAAACCTGGGTAGCCGCCTACCCCATAATGAGGTCTCACGGTGGAGCAATGCTCCTTCCACACCCATAGGGGGGTGCTCCTACCCTCACCAGGACCCGCAGCCTAAGCTGGGAGGCTCAGATAGGGACAATTTCGAAAGGGTCCTGGCAGCAATAGGGACAATAAACGGCCGGGCGCTGGCCCGGCTTACCTGCAAGTAAAAGAAGTCTTCATCTTCTGTCTTGTCGCCTTCCCTGCAGAGAAGGAACTGGGAAATTGGTGGGAGGTCCCAGGTATATATGGACCGGGAGGAGCTTTCTTTTTTTGCATATTCATCTCTGCACAAGTTCGTCCTCTACTGGAGATTACCCACATGCCATGAAGATCGAAGTGGAGTGTATGGCACACTTAGAACATAGCAATGACAATCCTAACTTGTGTGGGTTAAGTAGACTCAAAGGCCAGAGCAAATTTTCCCGCCTTTTAGTCCGTCAAATGGGGTAAAACTTTATAATATAGTAAAATAAACAATATTTTATAGTAACTGAACTTTTGTTGGAATCTAGGAAAAGATGTACGTTTTGTACCAAAATCCAAAATTTCCTAATCGTCCTGTAGGAGTCAAAGTTCCTTCATATCCCCACTGAGATATTACAAGCTACACAGGGTCAGTCAGGGTGTGGAAAAAAAACAGTACACAGAGGCTACTATCTACGAGGCATATCAGGCAGCAATGCAACTAGATAAAACAAAATAAAGATAAAAAGAGGTACCCTTAAGGGACAGGAAAAGGAGGTCAAATAGTTCAAGAAACTAGCCAAGAAACAATACAGTGGAAGCAGTTTAGTTTGGATACCCCATTAGCTTTACTGGAAGACAAATTGTAACCACTGAGCTTAAAGCGGACCTTCACCCTGAATAAGAGCATTTCTTACATGTTTCCCACACCCTGTACATACAGATTGCTCACATTAAAAATCATCCTACCGGCATCTACTGCATTTTATGAGCCTTTAAACATCCAAGATGGCGGCTCATGGAGCATCAGGCAGCCTGCAAACAGGAAGTGTCTTCTGACTGCATCGCTCTGCATTCTGGTATTGCTGTCCTTTCCCTGACTCCAGCTCTGCTCTGTCTGTGCAGATCACAGCTATAACCCCACCCCGTGTACTTTATCCGTCTCTCCTCAGTATGTGATGCTTCCGAGTCAAGATGGCGGCGCTCGTATCCTAGAGTCCTGAACAGATTTGCAGCCCAGCAGGGGAAAGAATAATAAGTGACTAAAAACAAATAATACAACTCTGTGAAGTACTCACCTGTAGAGTTGGTATTATATGCATACAGCACGTCCTGCTCCAGAAGTAGTAATAACATGTGGGTAGTCCTCCGCCGCCGTGCACTTCAGACATGTAGAAAACAAACTCCTCCCGGCCCTTCATATACTGGAGGACCTCCCACAAATCGCCAGCATTGAAAAGCAGTGAGAAAGAGAGACCGGGAGAAAGCAACCACCCAAAACTGGCAAAAATATCAGATAACAATCACCAATAGGGGATCCAGAACAAGGTGAAGCAGGGTGGGGTGGAGCAGGACGTGCTGTATGCATATAATACCAACTCTACAGGTGAGTACTTCACAGAGTTGTATTATTCTAAGCATACAGCACGTCCTGCTCCAGAAGTAGTAATAACATGTGGGACATCCAATAGCAGTGTCCATAAAACAGGGTGGGATCCCCAACAGAAGGCAGCAGCAGGCAGTCTAAACCACTGCCGCCTGCAGAACCTTGCGGCCAAACACAGCGTCAGCTGAGGCCCGAACATCAACCTTGTAAAACTTAGTAAAGGTATGTACAGAAGACCAAGTAGCGGCCTTGCAAACTTGCTCCACAGAGGCCTGGTGCTGAAAAGCCCAAGAAGCCCCAACAGCTCTAGTAGAGTGAGCAGTAAGACGAAAGGGGGGAGTCTTCCCCTTAGCAGTATAGGCTTGAACAGCAGCCTGACGAATCCATTTACTGATGGTAGACTTGGCGGGAGCCAAACCCTTCCTAGGCCCATGAGGCACAACGAATAGAGCATCCGTCTTCCTAAAGGCCTGCGTGGTAACCAAGTAAGACTTGACACACCTAACCACATCCAAGGAATGCAAAACCCTTTCCTTAGGGTTACTAGGATTGGGGCACAAGGAAGGAAGTACGATATCTTGATTCAAATGAAATGCAGACACAACCTTAGGCAGGAAGTCTGGCTTGAAGCGAAACACCACCTTGTCCCGGTGTCTCTCAAAGTAGGGAGGCTGAATAGACAAGGCAGCCAACTCAGACACACGTCTGACTGAAGTAATGGCTACCAGGAAGACAACCTTGAGCGTGAGCACAGCTAGGGCGGCCTCATGGATAGGCTCAAAAGGAGCCCCTTGCAGGGCCGACAACACCAAGTTCAGATCCCAAACAGGAACCATAGGTTTCCGAGGGGGGCGCACATGAGTGACCCCCTGAAAAAAGGTCTTGATAAGAGAGTGATGGGCAAAGGTCTTCTGAAAGAAGATGGACAGGGCCGAAACCTGGGCCTTCAAGGTACTGAGCTTGAGACCTAAGTCTAGGCCATGTTGTAAGAACTCCAGCACCCTGGATACTAAGAATTCCCAGCAGGAAAGAGACCTGGATTCACACCAGTCAATGTAAGCCCGCCACACTCTATAGTAGATGGCAGCCGAAGTCTTCTTCCTGGCTTGCACCATGGTAGCCACAACAGACGCAGACAAACCCTTTTCCATCAAGATGGAGGTTTCAATAGCCAGGCCGTCAAAGCCAGCGTTAGTAAATTGGGATGGTGTAGAGACCCTTGGGTCAGAAGGTCTGGTAACTTTGGCAGATCGCACTGATCTACTGCCATTTGCACCACGTCCGCGAACCACACTCTTCTTGGCCACCTTGGGGCCACCAGAATCGCGGGTACCCCTTCCAGAGCGATCTTGCGTAGCACTCTGACCAGAAGGGGAATTGGTGGAAACACATACAGGAGCCGAAACTCCTTCCAAGACATTGACAGGGCATCCGTGGCCAGAGCCAGAGGATCCTGAGACAGGGATACAAAGCTCGGGAGCTTGTGATTGTGACGTGAAGCAAAGAGATCCACGTCCGGCACACCCCAACGGTGACAAAGTGACTGAAATACCCTGTCGCAGAGGGACCATTCCCCCTGACGGGACGACCCCCTGCTCAGAGCATCTGCTAGCAGATTCTCCGTCCCCGGGATGTATACCGCCGATATGCATTGTACATTGGTCTCTGCCCAAGTTAGAATCAGAGACACCTCCTGGAGAGCACCCTTGCTCCGGGTCCCTCCCTGATGATTGATGTAGGCTACGGCCGTCCTGTTGTCTGAGCGTACCTGAGCGTACAGGCGCAGCCCTTTGAACGGAATTCCCGTAAGGGCCTTCTTGGCAACATTGTCAGCAGCCCACTGGCGTAGCCAGACCGCGCGGCGTATGGCTACCACCAGGGCAGAGGATTTAGCACTCAGTTTAATAGCATCGTCCGATGCAGATAGGATATAATTCACAAAGGTCTCGCATGTGGCCAGAGCATTGGCGGTATCGCAGGGCAAGTCATCCGCCCCTTCCAGAGCAGACTTAACCACAGTTCTGAGCGCCACCGCCGTGATGGCTAAAACCGGGCGGAGCGACACTCCCCCGAAGGCAAAGGCGTGACAAGCCAATTGATCAACTAGCCGATCCTCTAGGTCCCGCAGCGTAGTAGTGTCAGGGGAGTGCATAATAGAGGTATTGGACAGATTCAGGATCGGGGCATCGACTTCGGGCGGCGATGTCCAGCACTTAACCAGATCGGCAGGAAATGGATACTTATCCACAGCCTTGGGAATCCCCTGGAGTTTACTGGAATGTTCCCATTCATTCAGCACTAGGTTAATAAAGTGAGTTTGCTCGGGAAACTCCAACCGCACCCTAGCGGTATGAAACAGATCGCCCGGCTGCCGGGGTGCCGCGGGAGGGGGAGAGAGGGATAAGACATCAAAGATCTGGGATAAAAGTCTGTCAATGTCGTCCTGGGAGCCAGGATCAGAGCCAGACTCCTCCTGACTCCTGGGCTCATCCTCGTAGGATCCTGAGTCAGATAGGAGTTCCCCTTCCTCTGATAGGGACTGAGCATAGGAAAGCAGCACCTCATCAGATTCTACAGGGAGAATAGTAGCTTCAGGGTTCAAGTGACGCTTCTTGGCGGTGGCCTTGCGCGCCATGGAGCCAGCGATAAAGCTTTCCACACTGGCCAATCTAGAGGCCAAATCAGCATGAGAATCCCCACTAGAATTGGGGGTTATGCTCAAGCTTGGGGGAGTAGGGGAAATAAGGCGAGGTGCGGGCCCAGCCTCGGAAGAGGTGGGGAGACCGGCTAGCGCCTGTTGAGCACAAGGTACGCAGACCCGTGACTTGTCACTGCTGCTAGGTGAAACCCCACAAGCTGCACACAGACGGGCTTGTCCCAGAGGGACCCCGTTCGCGATGTCCTGGGATGCCTCCATATGGTGATTATTAAATTCAATGTGCCAGTAGGGATTGACGCTTTAAGCAACCCTGGATGCCCCTATAACCCGCTGGGAAGTGGGAGTAAAAGCTGAAGCTGGTCTGGACCGGGCGCTACGTCAGACTAGGGGAAGCCACCGGAGACAGCTGTCTGAAAGACACAAGGGGAAGAGGGGTGTCAGAGCCGAGCGCGAGGAAAATGCTAGAAAAAGGGTCGCCCGCGAGGACACTTACAGTCAGCGAGGGGAGGACCGTCTTCACCACGCGCATGCGAGAAGGAAATGGCGCCCAGCGAACCTCGAAGGGCGGGCAATAGCGGTCTATGACGCGGAACGCACCAGGCAGAACCACGCCTCCCCCCCCAGAGCGCGAGAAGTAGAAGGCGCGCAGCCAATCAGGAGAGAATGCGCTACGTCAGCATCACTTCAGAGAGGATGAAGTGAGGAAGGGAATTTGAAAAACGCCATAGCTTCTGCTGAGTGAGCGGAAGGCACAGTAAAGTGCTGCGGTCAGTTTAACATTAAACAAGTAAAGCGCGCTCTGACACCCAGATGTAGTAAGGGACTAAGGTGTACTAGGGCAAGGAGTAGGCCATCAACACACAGCCCCCCCCCCTCTCGTTTCCTAACGGGGGAATCTGGGAAGGAAAATGAGCCAATAGAGGGTTCACCGTTAGATGGGGCATGGGGGCACTAGTGCGGGCGGGGCATCCACAACAGGCTCACCATTCGCCTTTAACCGCCTACCCTATGGAGGGGGATTGCGGTGGAGACTAGCTCCGTAAGCACACTAGGTGCTGCCTACCTTCACCCGACCTACGCAGCCCAGGCTGGGAGGCATATCCTTAACAAGAAGGACGGGTGGGAATAGTCCAGCAGGGCCTCGGGCTGTCAAGCCCCGCTCGCCTGCGAGAGCATGATTCTTCATGTCTTCGCAGTTCCAGCACTGCAGAGAATTCTGGGGATTTGTGGGAGGTCCTCCAGTATATGAAGGGCCGGGAGGAGCTTGTTTTCTACAGTGCACATCTGCAGTGCACGGCGCCGGAGGCGGAGGACTACCCACATGTTATTACTACTTCTGGAGCAGGACGTGCTGTATGCTTAGAATATATTAATTTTAGATGCTGCGGAATAGTTTAAGGGTTTGGGCTTTCAATTAAATAATGCTGAAGGTCCGGTTTAAGCAGGCGAATAAGCCATCCAGTAAGTGATTCTTTCAGCGAGTGGGGGCCGAGTCAACAGACCAGCCTTACTTCAGACCATAAAAAAAGTAAAGCACAGGAGACTGGGAAGAAGGCCATGGAAGACCCAAAACATCACAGGCCACCTCAAAAGATGGTGTCCTAACCCCTATGTTAGGAGGATAAACTGGAGAATACTTGGGAAAATTAAGTACATTCTCATTAAGAGCTCCGAACTCTGCACAGCACCACACTAACCCTTCAAAGAGCTCAACAGACAGATGAGAGAACCGTACCACTCAGACCTTCCCTCACAACATAATAGCCACTAGAAAGACCATATTCCACAATACTGGCCATAGGTGAGCCATGGGCTTAAAAGGGCACCCAAAGGCTGCAAGCACAAACTTTAGATCTCAACAGCCCCAACAAAACTTCTGGGAGGCTAAAGATTAAATCTCTTGGAAGATGATCTTGGATACAGGGCTAGCCCAGATTCTCTCTAGCAGGGTGCGTGCCCGCGCCGGACATTTGTGAATGGCCGGTGCAGGCGCGCTCCCTGTTAGAGGGAAGCATGAGATGCGGCCGCCAGCGTGCTCGGAGCCGCTGCGGCAAGACGTTGCATTGACATGCATACCACAGCGGCTCCAAGCGCGCCGATTGGACGAGTGGCCGCGCATGAGCCGTAGGAGCGGGGTGAGGCGAGTTGTAACTTGCTATCTGGGGGGTTTCACATAGCGGGGTACCCCCGAGGAAGTGGACCAAAACCCAGGACAGTCAAAATCCTGGGTGTTGTTCCACTTTAACTCCAGAGTCTATGTTCCACTCCCCATGCTAATGCGCAGAGACTAAAAGACAAAGACATACTTGCAGATAAAGGTAGGCACATGCCATATCCAAAATAGCTTCACATATTTGCACAGTTAAAAGGAGCACTATCGCGAAAATACACAATTCTGTGATTACTCACCTGTAGAATTGGCATTATACGTATACAGCACGTCCTGTTCCAGAATATTCCTTACTCTTGGGTAATACATCCACAAGATGGAGCTGGACTGCAGAAAACAGCTTGTGGCTCCTCCCGGCGCTATATAAGTCAGGGACCCCCCACAAATTCCCCAGTATTGACAAGCAGTTAACAAGAAGCCGGGAGAACAACAACAACAAGAATTCAAAAATGAACATATGAACAATCACCATACAGAGGTAACTAAGAAAAATTATATCCAGGGTGGGATGGAACAGGACGTGCTGTATATGTATAATACCAATTCTACAGGTGAGTAATCACAGAATTGTATTATTCTAAGTGTACAGCACGTCCTGTTCCAGAATATTCCTTACTCTTGGGACATCCAATACCAGTGTCCGTAAGGTAGGGTGGGATCCCCAAAAGTAAAAGCAGACAGTTTAAACCACTGCCGCCTGCAGAACTTTGCAACCAAAAGCAGCATCATCTGAGGCCCTAACATCAACCTTGTAAAACTTAGAAAAAGTATGAACAGGAGACCAAGTAGCGGCCTTACAAACTTGTTCAACAGAAGCTTGGTGCTGAAAAGCCCAAGAGGCACCAATAGCACGAGTAGAATAAGCAGTAAGGCGGAAGGGAGGCTCCTTCCCCTTAGCAGAGTAGGCCTGTACCACAGCCTGACGGATCCACTTGCTGATAGTGGACTTAGCTGGAGCCAGAACCTTCTTAGGTCCAGACGGGAGCACAAAAAGAGCATCAGTCTTCCTGAGGGATATAGTAGCCACCAAATAGAACTTTAGAGTTCTGACCACATCCAGAGAATGTAAAACCCGCTCCTTAGGGTTACTAGGATTAGGGCATAAAGAAGGCAAAACAATGTCCTGATTGAGATGAAAAGCAGACACAACCTTAGGCATAAAATCTGTCTTAAAACGAAACACCACCTTGTCCTGGTGTCTCTCAAAGTAAGGGGGTTTGATGGAAAGCGCCGCAAACTCAGAAACACGCCTAACAGAAGTGATAGCCACCAAAAAGACTACCTTAAGCGTCAAAATGGACAAAGGGGCCTCAAGCAAAGGCTCAAAGGGAGAGCCCTGCAAGGCAGATAAGACAAAGTTCAAATCCCAGACTGGTAACATAGGCTTACGTGGAGGATGCACGCCCTGGAAGAAGGTCTTGACCAGACGATGGTGAGCAAAGGATCTTTGGAAGAAAATGGCCAAGGCAGAAACCTGACCTTTGGAGGGTACTAAGTTGAAGACCCAAATCCAAACCATGTTGCAGGAATTCCAGAATCCTAGGGATAGAAAACACCCGCCAGTCAATGTAAGCATGCCATACCCTATAGTAGATGGATGACGAGGACTTCTTCCTAGCTCGAATCATGGTATTAACAACAGAGGCAGGCAGCCCCTTTTCCATCAAGATGGAGGTTTCAGCAGCCAGGCCGTTAAAGCCAGCGTTTGTAAATTGGGATGGCGTAGCTGCCCCTGAGTGAGCAGGTCTGGATCCTTGGGCAAAGCATACTGATCTACTGCCAACTGCACGACGTCTGCAAACCACACCCTTCTTGGCCAACAGGGGGCCACCAGAAGGGTTGGCACCCCTTCCTGAGCAATCTTGAGAGACAAAGACTCGAAGCTTGTGATTGTGATGGGACGCAAACAGATCCACATCTGGCTGAGTGAAACACCCTGCTGCTGAGGGACCATTCTCCCAGATGAGAAGTCCCCTTGCTGAGGGAGTCTGCCTCCAGATTCTCCACCCCCGGGATGGACACAGCTGAGATGCAGGGAACATTCTCCTCCGCCCAAGACAGTATCAGGGACACTTCCTTGAGGGCCCTCTTGCTCCGGGTCCCTCCCTGATGATTGATGTAGGCAATCGCCGTCTGGTTGTCCGTGTGGACCTGAACCGCCCGACCCCGAAGGTGTGGAGTCAGTTGGGCGAGAACCAACCTTATCGCCCTCAATTCCAGAATTTTGATGGGGTGTGGGCCTCCTGAGGGCCCCACTGACCCTGGAATTTCAGGGATTTCCAGAAGCCCCCCCAACCTGTCAGACTGGCATATGGGGTGACTGTCTCCCAGCAAGGGCCAGAAAGGATCTGCCCACCAACAGGTTTGAGTCCAGCCACCAGGAGAGAGATCGTCTGGCCAGAGGGGACAGAACCAACACATGATCCAGGGAACAAGGGTCCCGATCCCAAACTGACAAGAGGTGAAGTTGAAGAGGTCTCATGTGAAACTGAGCGTATGGAACCGCCTCGAAGCAAGACACCATCAGGCCCACCAGCTGCATCCCCTGCCGGATGGAGGGATGAGGGCAAGGCATAAGGAACCTGGCTTGGGCCTGAAGACTCTCCACCTTCTGCTGAGGGAGAAAGATCTTGACCTGAGATGTATCCAGAGTCATGCCCAGAAAGGAACTCACCATTGACTGTGACAGGAAAGACTTGGGGTGGTTGATCACCCAGCCGAAGGACTCCAGTGTGGACACCACCAGCTGGGTATCCAGCTCGGCCTGCTGGAGGGACAGACATGACGAGAATGTCGTCCAAGTAAGGAAGGATGCGAATGCCCTGAGATCTCAGCAGAGCCAGTACGCCCACCAGCACCTTGGCAAATACCCTGGGAGCCGAGGTGATACCGAAAGGCAAGGCCACAAATTGATAGTGCTGACCCTCCAGAGAGAACCTGAGGAATCTGATGGCCTGGAAAGATTGATACATGAAGGTAAGCGTCTTTGATGTCTACAGAGGTCATGAAGTCGCCCGGGCATAGTGAATTGACAGCTGAGCGCAGAGTCTCCATGCGAAAGTGTTTGAATCTGACAAATTTGTTGAGGCACTTTAAATCCAGGATAGGTCTGATGGACCCGTCTTTTTTGGGAACAGTGAAAAGATTGGAATAGTAGCCTCTGCCCCTTTCCCTCAAAAGGCACCTGGCAGATGACCCCCGACTCCAGAAGGTTTTGGAAAGCAAGGCACAGACCCTGAGCTGACGGGGTTTTGAGCCATCCGGGATTTGATGAATCTTGGGGGGGGGGGGGGGCGCTGCAAACTATCTTGTAACCGGAGGACACTACCTCCTGAATTCACTGGTCTGAGATGTGAAGCCTCCAGACGTGAGCAAAGAGCCGGAGCCGTCCCCCCCACCCGGATGGGTGAGGGCGCCCCTTCATGTCTGAGGGGGCTTGGGTGAGGATCTTGGCTTGGAACCCCAGGAGAGGCCAGGACGGCCACGTCCTCTGCCCCTTCCCCATTGATCTCCTCGGACCCCAGTAAAGGAGACCCCCTCGGCCAGTTCTGGAACCACGGAAGGATGGGATCCCCCAAAAGGACCGGGACGGCCTCCTACGTTGAGGTAACCTACCACCCCTGGCAAAAAAATCCAAGCGTTCACCAAAAAGGCGCAGGCCCTTGAAAGGGAAACCAGTGAGAACCTTCTTAGCAGCATTATCAGCTACCCACTAACGTAGCCAGACAGAGCGGCATATAGCCACCAACAAGGCAGAAGTTCTACCACACATTCTAATGGCATCATCCATAGCAGAAAGAATATATGCAATAAATTCCTCACAAAGCAGGAGAAATCTATACTATTCTCTACCCGCATCCTCAGGTGCTCCGTCCAAGAGACACTGAAGCACCCTTTAATGGCAATAGCCGTGATAGCAAAGGCACAAACCGGGGGCAGCGCCGTCCCCACACAGGCAAAGGCGTGACAGGCCAGTTGGTCCAAGCGCCGGTCCTCCCCATACCGCAGGGTAGTAGTATCAGGAGAGTGCATGACAGATGTATTGGACAACCCGAGAACGGGTGCATCCACCTCGGGAGGACATGACCAACGCTTAATCACATCAGCAGGAAAGGGATACCTCTTGTCCCAACTCTTAGGCACCCCTGGCAGCTTGATAGGCCGTTCCCATTCCTTGAGCACTAGATTATTAAAGTGAGACTGCTCAGGGAACTCCCAGCGTGGCTTAACCGTATGAAAAAGCTCGCCTTGCTTCTGCGGAGCCACTGCAGGAGGGGAAATAAAAGCATTTCAAAAATGTGGCTCAGCAGCCTGTCAGTGTCATCAGGGGACCACGGGTCTTCCCCAAAGGGAGTCCCAGTACCACCGTATATTATAGGTTGTTCCTCAGAGGATTTAGAATCAGAAAATAATTCCCCCTCCTTAAGGGGGTAGGGACCTGAGAGTGAGTAAGGGCCCTCATCTTCTACAGGGAAGAGGGAAACCGCGGGTGATAAATGTTGCTTCTTAGCAGAAGCCTTACGCGGGGCAGATCCAGCAAGATGTTTTTCAATGCTGGCCACCCGTGCAGCTAAATCAGGTTGAGACTCCCCGCTAGTATGCCCCTCAGTGGGGGTCAGATGTAAGCGTGGGGGGGGGGGGGGGGGGGGGGTTGGCGAAGCCAGAGGGGGCGCAGCACCAGGCCCAGTAACAGGCAACCCAGACTGCATCGCAAGCACCTGCTGGGCGCAGGGTACACACACCCTGACAATCACTTATAGGGGATACCTCACACACAACACATAGCCGGGCTTGTCCCGAAGGAACCCCAAGCACATTACCCCCAGAAGCCTCCATATGGTGATTAGAGTGGCACAACAGACCAATATAGGGTTAACGCTAATGATAGCAACCCAGGATGCCCAAAAGGCCGCTAGGGAGGTGGGAGATATAATAGTAATAGCCTTAACTAAAAGGGAGAAGACCGGGAGAAACCACAATGAAGTCTACCTGCCTGAAAGACATAAGAAGACATCCCCATAAGAATATAACAAAATATATACATAAAGCCACCCCCTGCAGGTGCACTCACGGACCGCGTTAGGAAACAGCAGACAGCACGGGGAAGATAAAAATGGCGTCCGCATATACCTCGAGGGGCGGGCCGCAGAGAAGTGATGCGGAAAACGTCATCCGCAGAGCCCCCCCTCCCGAAGAGCGTGAATCGCACCCACGTGATCCCGCCATCCAATGATGGCGCGGCAGCGTCTAAGGTAATGTCGCCGCCGTCCGCGGAGCGCTGTATAAGCGCGCAGTGGCGGCTAACAGTAGAACACATTAAGCAAGACGTGCCAGATACAACAAAATCAATTCTGCCACAAGCAAGTAAGCAATTCAGGCTGACATACCGCGCACCCCAACCCCCCCCCCCCCCCTTGAGATCTCCCCAGGGAGAGCGAGGCAAGGGAGCAGCAGCCACATAAAGACCAAAGTGAAATAAAAAGGAGAGGAGGGGGCAGACACCTAAGGGGGATAGGGAATAAGGGGAAACCCCGGCAGTGGGAGGGGGCATCCCACCACAGGCCTATACCCCCTACCCATGTCAAAGCAGGGACTGCCGTCGGAGCCGCGCTCCTCAAGCACCTGACCCTGATGTTGCCCTACCTTCACCCGAACCAGTCAGCCGAGGCTGGGAGGCAGTGGGTCCAGAACGGGTGGTAATAGTTATGCAGGGCCGCAGGCTGGTAAGCCCCGCTCGCCTGCGTATATAGAGAGCCATCTTCTATCTTCACAGTCCAGACTGAAGATGAAAACTGGTGAATTTATGGGAGGTCCCTGACATATAGGGCCGGGAGGAGCCACAAGCTGTTTTCTGCAGTCCAGTGCCATCTTCTGGATGTATTACCCAAGAGTAAGGAATATTCTGGAACAGGACGTGCTGTATACTTAGAATATTGGGGGAGCGGTTACTTATACACCCAAACTCCGATCAAGTTTGTGCATTTCTTTTCCTGGTAGGAATAAAATTTAGGGGTGACAGGTTTAGTTTATCAGGGGCGACAGAACCCTCTTCCTTCTATTAAAAAAAAAAAAAATAGCTGAATATTCTCTTAAGTGACCTATCCCCTCGCCATCCAGCATATTTATATGGATTTTTATAATTGGGACATTTTTCACAACAGTGCTCCTGTACTAGTAAAACTGCAAAAGGCCTAAAGAGGGGAGGAGAGCGAGATCCGGGGCCCCAGATAGCTCAGGCGGGGCCTTTTTTTTTGTGTCTCTTTGTGGGTTCCAGCACCTCGACTGCAGTGACGCATTCATGTGCAGAGGGGACTATGGCGCACCCCACCGTCACAGGGAGTTCCTGTGACCATGAGGTGCGCCATAGTCCCCTCTGAACAGCGTTGCTAAAGCTTCATAGCTGCACCAGAGGAGGAGGAGTTAGCGGTGCCTGGCATTGGGCGATCCGGTAAGTGTCTTAGCTCTGGACTAGCAGCAATAACCTGCACGGGATGAAAGTCAAGTATAGTTTTTTTTTTTTTGACTAATGCATGACTTTAATAGTTTATTACTATTATAAATTCTAATTATGCACAAAAAGAAGGAAATTTAAAAGAATGGTCATGAGTCAGCCATACCTCATCCAGCTTTTGTTGAAACAGTTTTTTGATCTCTTCCTTTTGAGCCTGGCAATGAGTAAGGAGTTGCTGGGCAGCACCAATGAGCTGAGAATTTTTCTCCTTAAAAAACAAAAAACACTTGAAAACTTTTTTCCCACTTTTTACAACAGACTGATGGCATATGCCAATATGCACATGCTGCACAGCAAAATAAAGCTTTACAGAGAAGTAGTAGTTACTTTATCAGTTTCTGCTGCTTTGAAAGCAGCGAATGTCAAAATCCAGCACCTGAAGCCCCAGGAGTTGTGAAGTAATTTTAGACACAGGCTGCATTTTTCCCAATACAACTACACTACATTTTCTGAGAAAACAATTTAGGGAGATCCAAAAACAAACATGCAGGGAGTAACGTGAAAATATATAACCAGTAATACCTTTTCTTTGTCTAACAGTTGCTGCAGGCCAGCTTTGTACTGAGGAGTCTTCATATAAGACATAAGATGCAGGTACTGTATCCTAAAGGAGTCTGACAGGAGAAAAAAAAAAAAGTTAGCAAGTGCACAAAATGTCACATTGTGGAGAAAGCGTTAACCAAGCCCTATAAAAAGGGCAAGTATACTTACAAGTTAAATAAACCTGCAGACAGAAAAATACTTCTGCAAAAATCTTTTAGAATAGGACTATGCATTTCCCAAAAGAAAGCAGGCAATAAAATCCATGACAAAGATGGCAACTTTACACATAAAGGTGATAAAATGCAAGGTAATGGAAAGCGCAAGCAGTTTGAAGAAAATAAAGCAGTGAAGTTTAATGCAGTCTAGATGCCTCCCACTATTCTGTTTATTAGCATATACACCAGTGGCACCTTTCCTATTTGTATTCCTTAAAGTGGACGAACACCCAGCCCCATCGGCCCGGGAATCTATAAGGGGGCGCCGGCCATTTGTGAATGTTAGAGGGAAGCGTGAGATGCGGCCGCCAGCATGCTTGGAGCCGCTAAAGTTAGACGTGGCTTTGGAGCGGGTTGCGGTGAGTAGAATCAGGCGATCTGGGGGGTTTCACATAGTGGGGGAAGTGGACCAAAACCCAGGATAGTCAAAATCCTGGGTGTTGGTCCACTTTAAAGCCAAGGAAGGTAGAAGCGTCTGCGCGCAAATCACCAGACCTCTGTTGGAAATGTGTTTTTCAATACTGAAGCACCAATGATTAGTCATATCGAGTTACGCAACCCTTGCAGGGGGCCTTGGGCTGGAGACAAGTCCAAGGAATGTAAAGCCCCTTTTAACATGAACCTGCGTGCCATTTACATTAGCAATGTTTTACATAACCACTTATTTTGGAACATTGAATGTGTAGATTTAATTTTTGGGAACAGGTTTGCAAGCTATAAACCAGTGTATATTTTAAAATTCCGGCATATTGTAAAAATGTGCGAATTACATGACCAGGGACCTCCATTGCGTGTTATTTTAAAGCAACCACCTTGTGACAGTAGTGATATTTAAAATATATTTACATACAGTCAATGGTTAACAGCTATTACTTCCAGCACAGTACTACCGTAGCGAATAGGATAACTACTTACACACAGTTTATGGACCACTGTCAGAGTATCATGTCAAAGGGTTTATAGTGTTTACTTTAAAGTGGATGGAAAACCAGAAATGGGTCCATCTCTGCTGCCCACCTGAACATCGGGTTGCTGCACTGGCTCATGGGTGGCAGAGTTTTTCCACCACCGAAGCCACGTCCTGCGACTTGGCTGCACCCCAGCACACTGTTTGGGCGCACGCACCTGCTCCCAGCGATCCAGAAAGGCTGGGCGTGGGAGCGTGCACAGCTACCGCGAAGCAGGGGATGGCCGCCTGCAGAGATTGCTTAGCGGGGGGTTTCAGGTAAGAACACCGGTGCCACGGGGAGGGGGGGGGGGGTGGGTTAAAGCGGGACATCCAGTGTAGGATGTCCTGGGGGTAGGCTCGTGGGCGTGCCTGGAATCTTTTAGATTCCAGGGTCTGTCAGCGTGTTTTTTTTACCCGCTTTAAAAGCTGCATTATTCCCTAAAAACTGCCTCTGGTGTTTCTTTGCTAAACTAAACAGGAAACTACAAAATTTAAGGATATGAGCACCTTTAGCTCAATTTAAGTAAAAAAGAAAAAACAAATGACCATTAAGGGACAGAACACGTGAAAGACAAATCAGAACAGCTACACAGAAGCAGTAACAAAATATGCACTAAACAAAAGAAAAATGAGCAGATACAGTAATGTAAAATGCAGAAAAGGAAGGACGTGGAAGTTAAGAGGACCAAAAGCTTGAAACACAGTTACATGTGACAGTAACATGGGCAGACTCAATGACAGAGAGCCATTGCTCCAGCCTTGGTAAAGGCTAACCACGATAACCCGAGAGGCTCCACTGCGGAAAGCCGCTGCTAAACGGGGAGTTGACATAGGGGTGAGGCCAGGACCTTCCACGGCGAATACTGTTGCTAGAGAAAGGCAGAATATCAGACACAGGAGATTAAATACAGGTCAGACATTGAAGTCTTTGCCCAGGCTGTTAAAAAAAAAAAAAAAAAAAAAAAAAAAAAAACACAAATTGAACTTACCTTCCAGCCCATAGGCTATATCCCACCAAGTCCTGCAGGCTGCAGCCCCCCAGCTTCAGTCCAATCAGCTTCTGTGCTGGTCATCCACTGGCAGCAGGTGGTGCGCACTGTTGGCAGCAGAGCTGACAGCGCTGAGACTGTAGGGCTGCAGCACACAGGACACCATAGGATTTACTCTGTGGGCTAAGATGTAAGTGTCACTTGTTTCCTTTAACAGCCTGGAATGTCCTGGAATGTCTATTTAAGCGTGTCTCTTCAAATACCAATTTCTCCGAACAACCGACTGTCTACAGAACAAATGAGCTGTCCTGTAAAGAGAATTACCTCCAAGTTTTTGGACTCAAATATGCCAAAACTTTACATGGGTCTAGTAAGGCTAGGAGCCACTTTCACATAGTGGGCTATGACCAGGAGCCAAATATCAAAAACACGAGTCTACACAAAAAATATGAATTTCTTTCAAATGTTTAAGTCAGCACATTGTGAGCTACGATGGGGGATAAACACCATTGGAAGTACTAAGTCTTCAGCACAGGGTAAAAAAAAAATACTCGAGCTTAAATCTGTCTGCAAAACAATTTTTTCTCCTCTGTGGGGCACAGGGAAGCACATTTCTTACCAAGCAGTTTCTGCAATGCTGGAGGTGTGGGAGAAGACAGTAGCTGGTTGGAAGGTTGACGTTGAACTTTCAGAGGTAGCTGAAAACTGGGGCTTTGAGGTGACTTGCAAGTATCTAAAAAACAAAACATATGTCCTGTTTTTTGCTTTCATATTCAAAAGTGTACAGGTAACAAGTGAAATTCTGCCAAGGAGAAAGCTGTATGTAGGAGTACCAAGTGATACTTGCTTAACCTAATTCTGTGTTGACCATTCCAAGACCAGTCTTCCAATCACCCCCTCTCCCTCTCTCCACTGGCAGGCAGAGAGCCCCAAAAAATTAATAAAAAGCTTACCTTGCCCATATCCAGAGCAGTCACCTGTGTTGCGTCGGCACCCCCTGCCCAGTTTGGTGTGGGCTTCTGCTGGCACATCTCCTCCCGCATGCGAAAGCAGAACTGTAAGCTGTACAGCGCTATGGAACACTATGTACAATATAGAATTGATTTAATTACAGCTCTAAACAGGAACAGGTACCTTGATCCTGGGATTGATGGTCAAGGAGAGACAGTGTCAATGTAGGCAATTTTAGGAATTCTCTCATAAAGCTCAGGAAAATGTTTTATTTCATACGGCATTCTAATACATGGAATTCATGAAGGGAACCTACCATGGACAGCAAATTTGGGTAGGGAACTGGCCACTCTACAAGACTTTTGCATTGTTTGGGGAAACCGCCTATATTTTGCCCTGCTTTGTGGTTAAGTCTGATCCGCTTTATTGACCTCTTAGTAATCTATACTAGCAATAGTATTAATTACTTTTTTGCATAGTTTTCCCTGGAAAGGATTGCCATTTAAACTTTATTTTAGACAATGAGGTACAAATTGTGCATAGGGCGTGTGGTGCACATGTGCTAGTTTTTAGCTTGTTTTGTTTTTGACTGGGTACCACTGGGTTCCTAAAATGTTCAACCCTAAACCTGAAACACTTAGTCCCACAAGGTTATTCTTTTATATGAACCTGAATGAAACCTTCTCAACAGCCTAATCAGAGATTAAAAACGGCTGCTTTATCAAATATCACACCACATGAGCAACCTTCCCTGTACAACATGCATAATTGTGTACTCTAATCTCAGACATGGGGGTCAATTCAGAGCGAAAACGCAACTCCTCTTCTAGGAGTGAAAATTGCCATTCACTTTCATTGTCTACCTTGGGGCTGATTTAGAGCCAGGCAAAAACATACACCCGGTAGACAAAAAAAGTGATAGGTTCCTCTCCTAAAAAAAAAAAGCAGTGAGAATTCTCACCTGCCTCTGAATTGACCCCGTGATCTAAAGATGTGCTGTATCTGTAACTGTACACGTATCTGTCAATTTATAATGATCATCAGTCAACCTAAAATGCTGAAATCCAAGTTGCTGTGCCAGCCACCAATCTCAGATGTCTTTATTTAAAACCCAAGGCTTACTTGTCACCTTACACTGACATAATTATACGTATTATTTGCAAAGATATCTTTGGAGGTCAACATATTTAATACATCTTCTTACCCTGAGGGTTAGGCGGTGCTGGGGATTGAGGTGGTGGATCATTTTGTGGATGAAGGACTTCCAGTGCAGATGGCGATTTGGGAGGGTTGCGCTGAGCACTAGATTGAAGCAGTTTCTTAGGCCGTCCTCTTTTTCGACCTGCCATTTTCCTACCCTTCTTGGTCAATCTTTTACGAGCTTTGGTTGGTGAGGTCTTCTTCACCGGAGATGGCTTCTCTTCCTCAACAACAGGTTCCTGAAAATACAAATACAGTAGAAGAGAAAGCCCATATTAACACATAGTTTAGCAGATGGTCATCCAATTTTAGACAATCTGTGGGGAGGTGGGAAAAGTGCATCAAAACCCTTTGGGGGACCCCATGTTCAACATATACTCTCCTAATTTTGACGCATGGGGTTGGAGCATAATTTCTAACTCCTCAGCAATTCCACAGCATCCCCAATCTAACAACGCACGCTGCCGCATGTGTTAAATTTCAGTATGAGGTCAAGCAGGGGCAATGCACTGGGCACAACAGCGGCTCCGTTAAAAAAAAAAAAAAAAAAAAAAAGCAAGCTTTTTTTTGCCGCCACAACAAGTCAGTTGATCTAAATTCTGATGGCGGACATGACAAGCCTGCTGGACAGATTCACGGATTCTGTCCTGTCTGAAGTGCACTGCAGCCCTCAGCATATCTGAATGGCTTGCAGCTAGGGTGCACCTCAGTAAAGGGAGTTTTTGCCTTTTAGCTTGATGGTTTTATTTGTCTTTCCATCTATCTATAAACCTTTAAGCCTGCAGAGTGTATCTAATCATGTTTTATGTACATGTAGCCAGAATAGGTTTATTGCATACGGTTTATGCGCCAGTTATATGTGCGGTCAGAGGTCCCACGCAGTTTGTGCCCTTGTTATGAACACACTGTTGTCGAGCCAGTCACTACAACTTTCCAGGGGGGTGCAGCTCCTTGGTTATGCACTGTGACTGGGATAACAGCACGTATGCCGCCTGTGTCCCCACTCGAATTAGTAACATGAGGACGAGCGGATCGGCCTGGGACTGAGCAGCCACAATGACAGCCAATCAGGCAGCTGCTGCAGACTCTGTTGGGGGACAGGAATGGCATCAGCAACTCAGCATCAGTAGCTCAGCAACCTGTACAGGTGGCCCAGTCAGCAGCGGCGCTGGGGTTTAGCAACCTTAAGGGAAAAACGGACAACACGCTTTACTTTATTATCTGGGGGGGGGGGGTGTGCCCCCTGCCATATAAAGGGTTCTCCTGATACTAGATAAGGATTGTTTGTAATGGATTGTTCTGAGGAAAAGGGGTTCCATGCAACCTTGCTGAAACGTTGGCCTTTGACTTGGTACATGGAAAATAAAAAATGTTCTGATTGATACCAAAAGTGCTGGCTTAAAATTTCTTCTTGAATACAGGTCCTTCTCAAAAAATTAGCATATAGTGCTAAAGTTCATTATTTTCCATAGTGAAATGATAAAAATTAAACTTTCATATATTTGAGATTCATTGCACACCAACTGAAATTTTTCAGGTCTTTTTTTGTTTTTATACTGATGATTTTGCCATATAGCTCATGAAAACCCCAAAATCCTATCTCAAAAAATTAGCATCTCATGAAAAGGTTCTGTAAACGAGCTATTAACCTAATCATCTGAATCAAATAATTAACTCTAAACACCTGCAAAAGATTCCTGAGGCTTTTAAAAAAGCCCAGCCTGGTTCATTACTCCAAACCGCCATCATGGGTAAGACTGCCGACCTGACTGCTGTCCAGAAGGCCATCGACACCCTCAAGCAAGAGGGTAAGACCCAGAAAGAAATTTCTGAACAAATAGGCTGTTCCCAGAGTGCTGTATCAAGGCACCTCCATGGGAAGTCTGTGGGAAGGAAAAAATGTGGCAGAAAACGCTGCACAACGAGAAGAGGTGACCAGACCCTGAGGAAGATTGTGGAGAAGGACCGATTCCAGACCTTGGGGGACCTGCGGAAGCAGTGGACTGAGTCTGGAGTAGAAACATCCAGAGCCACCGTGCACAGGCGTGTGCAGGAAATGGGCTACAGGTGCCGCATTCCCAAGGTCAAGCCACTTTTGAACCAGAAACAGTGGCAGAAGCGCCTGACCTGGGCTACAGAGAAGCAGCACTGGACTGTTGCTCAGTGGTCCCAAGTACTTTTTTCTGATGAAAGCAAATTTTGCATGTCATTCGGAAATCAAGGTGCCAGAGTCTGGAGGAAGACTGGGGAGAAGGAAATGCCAAAATGCCTGAAGTCCAGTGTCAAGTACCCACAGTCAGTGATGGTCTGGGGTGCCATGTCAGCTGCTGGTGTTGGTCGACTGTGTTTTATAAAGGGCAGGGTCAATGCAGCTAGCTATCAGGAGATTTTGGAGCACTTCATGCTTCCATCGGCTGAAAAGCTTTATGGAGATTAAGATTTCATTTTTCAGCATTATCTGGCACCTGCTCACAGTGCCAAAACCACTGGTAAATGGTTTACTGACCATGGTATTACTGTGCTCAATTGGCCTGCCAACTCTCCTGACCTGAACCCCATAGAGAATCTGTGGAATATTGTGAAGAGAAAGTTTAGAGAACGCAAGACCCAACACTCTGGATGAGCTTAAGGCCACTATCGAAGCATCATGGGCCTCCATAACACCTCAGCAGTGCCACAGGCTGATTGCCTCCATGCCACGCCGCATTGAAACAGTCATTTCTGCAAAAGGATTCCCGACCAAGTATTGAGTGCATAACTGAACATAATTTGAAGGTTGACTTTTTTTTAATTAAAAAACACTTTTCTTTTATTGGTCGGATGAAATATGCTAATTTTTTTAGATAGGATTTTGGGGTTTTCATGAGCTGTATGGCAAAATCATCAGTATTAAAACAAAAAAAAAACCTGAAAATTTTCAGTTGTGTGCAATGAATCTCAAATATATGAAAGTTTAATTTTTATAATTTCATTATGGAAAATAATGAACTTTAGCACTATATGCTAATTTTTTGAGAAGGACCTGTATGAGCTCAAGGAAGCCGGGGATGCGGACATGAAAATGCTGTCGCAGCCCCGGGAAAGTTTTTAGCATTTCGGATAGCCAGACCCAAAGGGTTTGATCTGCTATGAAACTGGACTATAGTCTGGCAAACGGGTTTGCTTTGACATAGTAATTTCCTGGGACCACAAGCCCATCACAGACGGCCCTGGAGACTTATATGGACTTGTTTCCCTCTCCCCAGATGCCCTGCTGTGTAAACACACCAGCCACCCACCCACCCCCCTGTTACAAGTCAAAATTCGACCACATAAATTGAATATATATTATCACCCATTTACAAAAGCGGTTGAACAGTCTTTTTCCAAGTTAAATAAAAAAGTGTTCAAAGTGCAACAGTTAGGACCCTATTAGAATCAATAGGCTGGACTGACCTGTTAATTACCTTATTAAAATGTATGCAGATTTTACTTGGGAGTGGGGGCAGAGCTTCATTAATCAAAAATACCATTTTGTGAGTACTCACCTGAAAAATGGATATTGTTGGTGTGCCACACACCCCGCTTCACTTCTTAAATATTCATCCATTAATGGGTTAATCCACCGCCAGGTGACGTAGTGCAGAGAGGAAGTCTTGTAACGAGCCCCCTTCCGGCCTATATATACCTGGTACCTCCCTTCAATTACCAGTATATTAAAAAGCAGAAAGACAAGGTACCAGTATTCCACCGGTAACCTCAAAATCAATTTAGATATAAATAAAAAAGGGCTTCACCATATAAAGGCTTCGGCAATGCCGAAAAGGGTGGGGGTGAAGCGGGGTGTGTGGCACACCAACAATATCCATTTTTCAGGTGAGTACTCACAAAATGGTATTATTCTTGGTGTGCCACACACCCCGCTTCACTTCTTAAATATTCATCCATTAATGGGACATCCAAAAGCAGTGTCCACAAGGGAAGGGCATCTCAAGGCCAGGTGAAGCATAACTTAAATGACTGCAGTCTGCAGAACTTTGCGGCCAAAAACAGCATCCGCTGAGGCCCGCACATCAACTTTGTAAAACCAAGTGGCGGCCTTACAAACCTGTTCAACAGAAGCTTGGTGCTGAAATGCCCAAGACGCCCCAACAGCGCGAGTGGAATGAGCAGTGATACGAAAAGGGGGAACTCTTCCCTTAGCCGAATAGGCCGCAGTAACGGCCTGACGTATCCACTTGCTAATGGCAGATTTGGCTGGTGCCAAACCCTTCTTAGGCCCATGGGGCACAACAAAAAAGGAATCCGCCCTACGAAAAGGAGACGTGATAATCAAGTAGTACTTAACACAGCGTACTACATCCAAACAATGCAAAACCCTCTCTTTGTCATTCTTAGGATTAGGACACAAGGAGGGAAGAACAATATCTTGATTCAAATGAAGAGCAGAAACAACCTTAGGAAGAAAGTCTGGCTTGAACCGAAAGACCACTTTATCCTGATGCCTCTAGTAAGGCGCCTGGATAGTTAAGGCCGCCAACTCTGAGACAAGCCGGACAGAAGTGATAGCTACCAAGAATGGAACCAAATCAGATTAATCAAAGGGGAATTTTCTCTTAAATTAACTAGGCCAAAAAAAAAAAATCCTTTCTTTCAGTAAATAGCCATTCCTTTTTTGTTAAATCAATCAATGAAGAATTAACAGGTAACCTGGCAACAGGCTCTGCTCTGCAGAGCCTAGTGGTCTTTGCAGCTTGAGACTTAGATTTGTAGGATCCCTCTTTGTCTTTCCCCTTAGGCTTAGTACCCGGGTTAGACTAAAAAATAAGAGGAAGATAGGGCTTAGAGAAGACTTCTAGGTGACCACTGAGAAATAAGCAATGCAAACCATATAACCATATATACCAACTTGAGGCATAATGTTCCAGGCTCGGCTCCTTCGCGGTTTGAAGGACAGTACACCCGATCTAATGTTTGCCTGTCCTGGAGCTGTGCCTCCAATCACTGCCGACCCCCAGGTAAAACAACCATGCCTGCTGCAGGAGTCACTGCTGCTGCTCAGGTAAAGTTCCTCCTACTGAGCAGACCAAGGCCTCACCACCGCAGCCTGACAGCCGGAGATGGAGCGCACCCAGTAGTCTGCCCCGTAAGCCGAACCTCCGACCCAGAAGCGCATCATACGTGTCCTCAGGGCGGTACCGCCCCACCTCTGGCTCATAGGAAAGACGTCACCGCACCACTGGAAGGAGACCATACTCAAACCCCCCCGAACTTCCTCTTCAAATACCCGGAATGGCAGAAGCGCATGCCTAGCCTGCACCACTGGAAGGAGAGGGCACCAGGTGGTAAACATTGCAGGCGAGCTAGCAACACACGCCGCCTGATCAACTCTGACTGAACACTGTATCAGGTAGTGGGGGAGAGATATGGGGGGGGGGGGGGACACAGCAATCCCAAATCACTCCAAGCAACCATCCTTAGTAAAAGGGTAAAAAGAGCCCCCCCCCCCCATACTGCCCGAGTATAAGGTCAGGGAAGGGAGAATATGGCCTATCCCCTGGGGCATCTCGGGTCCCTGGCAAGCTGCCTCTGGAGCTGGGTCTGCCCTGCATAAACCCACAGCGTGGGTACTTACCTAAACCCGTCGGTACAGTGGCTGGTGGTCTGGGTCCTGCTCAAGGCAGGAACACAAACTGGGGGCTGGGAGAAGGAGCAAACCTTTATTTGTTTCTGGAGGTAATGTGTTCCTACCTAGGGGAGGAGCCATAAGGGCTCAAGAATATTCTACCCTGAAGATGTTTTGAGAAAACACAATTCTGTGATACACACCTGAAGAATTGTTTTTTCTGTCGGCCGTCATCTTCATTCACGATTAACCTCTCTAGTCCGAAGGGCGTGACTGCAAGACAAAGGAGTGGATCCGCCTCTCGGCCTATATCCTTCCGGCTGACTTCCCACACTCCAGTTAATTAAGAAGCAGTAGAACAAAATACAAGACTCCTCTCTCTAAATGTAGTACTAAATATATGTACTATTTCTTTTTTTTCTTTTTATTTTTTAACCACTCCACAAGATAAGGCATCCAAGACATGGATATATCAACTTACCATTTTTTTTAATTGCTAAATATTATTATAAACAGACAAAACACCATAAAGGCATCACGGATAGATCGTAACCCAAAAGGGCGGGTCTGACGGCCTGGAATGGATTCGAAAGAAAAAACAATTCTACAATTTTTTCTATTATGTTTTTTTTTCCAATACATTCCAGGCAATCATCTTCATTCACGATAGGGACCTCCAAAAGCAGTGCTTATATATGGGCGGGATCCCCAACGCGGGACAGCAGGTAGTTCATTTCACTACTGCCTGAAGAACCTTTCGACCAAAAACAGTGTCAGCTGAGGCCCTAACATCTACCTTGTAAAAATTTGGAAAATGTATGAACCGAAGACCAGGTGGCAGCTTTGCAAACCTGTTCCATCGAGGCCTGATGCTAAAAGGCCCAGGAAGCACCAATGGCCCTAGTGGAATGAGCTGTGACCCGAAAAAGGGGCTCCTTCCCCTTGGCAGAATAGGCTCTTACCACTGTCTGTCTAATCCATCGGCTGATGGCAGACTTAGCTGGTGGAAGACCTTTCCATGGACCCTCAGGTATGACAATAAGAAGTCCAAACTATGGAAAGATTGTGTAGTAGTGATATAATACCTTAGTGCTCTCACTAAACTCACTACGTCCAGCCAGTGAAGAACCCCCTTCCTTATCGGACACTGGTGCAGGACATAAGGAAGGCAAAACCATCTCTTCATTAAGATGAAAAAATATGTTAGAAAGAAAATCCTAAAAAACTAAATAAATAAGGAGGCAGCTTAATGCTAAGCTGCTAATTCAGAAACCTGCCTGCTGAGGTTATTGCCACTAAAAAATAAACATAAGCGCCCTTAGACTTAATGACACATTTACCATGGCTCAAAAAGGAGAACCCTGAAGAGCTGATAAAACAAGTTCAGGTCCCAAACCGGCAGAAGCGGATTACGAGGAGGCAGCACGAGTGACTCCTTGTAAAACAAGTTCTGATAAATTCATTCTCAGCCAAGGGGTTTCTGAAAATACAATTCTGTGAAATACTCACCTGTAGAATTGGTATTATAAGTATACAGTACGTCCTGCTCCAGATAGATTACTTACACTTGGGTTATCCTCCGCCAGATGGCGCTGCACTGCAGAGACATGCAAAACAGGCTCCTCCCGGCCCCTCAAATACGCGGGGACCTCCCACAAATCCCCAGCATTGAAAAGCAGTGAACGAGAAGGCGGGAGAATTTAACCACCCAAACTGGTAACTATAACAATGATAATCACCATACAGGGGATCCAGGATAATGCAAAACCAAGGGTGGGGTGGAGCAGGACGTACTGTATACTCATAATACCAATTCTACAGGTGAGTAATCACAGAATTGTATTATTCTTAGTATACAGTAGGTCCTGCTCCAGATAGATTACTTACACTTGGGACATCCAATAGCAGTGTCCATAAAGTAGGGTGGGATCCCCAACAAAGAAGGTAACAGCAGACAGTTTAAACCACAGCGAGGATTCTTCCCCTTAGCAGAATAGGCCTGAATCACAGCCTGGCGAATCCATTTGCTAATAGTAGACTTGGCAGGAGCCAAACCCTTCCTGGGCCCAGAATGGACCACAAAAAGAGCATCAGTTTTCCTGAAGGACGCAGTGACTATCAGGTAATACTTCAGACACCTGACCACATCCAAGGAATTCAGAACCCTTTCCTTAGCGTTGCTAGGATTAGGGCACAATGAAGGAAGAACAATATCTTGATTTAAATGAAAAACAGACACCACCTTAGGCAGAAAGTCTGGCTTAAAGCGGAACACCACCTTGTCCTGGTGTCTCTCATAGTATGGGGGCTGGACAGAGCCGCCAACTCAGACACACACCTGACCGAAATAATGGCCACCAGAAAGACAACCTTGAGGGTAAGCACAGCCAGAGCAGCATCCTGTATAGGTTCAAAGGGAGCACCCTGCAAGGCAGACAAAACCAAGTTCAAATCCCAAACAGGGACCATAGGCTTACGTGGGGGACACACATGAGTAACCCCCTGGAAGAAGGTCTTAACCAAAGAATGCTGAGCAAAAGACTTCTGAAAGAAGACAGACAGGGCAGAAACCTGACCCTTCAGAGTACTGAGTTGGAGTCCCGACTCCAACCCATGCTGTAAGAACTCCTGGGAACTGAAAACACCCAACAGGGAATATACCTAGACTCACACCAGTCAATGTAGGTACGCCATACCCTGTAATAGATGGAAGAAGAAGTTTTCTTCCTGGCCTTCACCATGGTATCAAACACCGAGGCGGACAAGCCTTTCTCCATCAAGATGGAGGTTTCAGTAGCCAGGCCGTCAAAGCCAGAGTTTGTAAATTGGAACTGAGCAAAAGGCACCGCCTCGAAGCACGCCACCATCAGGCCCACCAACTGCATTCCCTGCCTGAGGGAGGGATAGAGACACGACAGCAGGAACCTCACCTGCGCAGTTAGAGCTTCCACCTTCTGTTGAGGAAGGAATATCCTTGACTGAACCGTATCAAGAATCATTCCCAGGAACGGGATCACAGAGGAAGGGGACAGAGAAGACTTGGGGTGATTGATCACCCAGCCGAAGGACTCCAGGATGGACACTACCAGCTGAGTGTCCAACTCTGCCTGCTGTAGAGACCGAGAGGTGATGAGTATGTCGTCCAGGTAGGGCAGCACGCGGATGCCCCTTGACCTCATCAGAGACATCACCCCCGCCAGCACCTTGGTGAACACTCTGGGAGCTGAAGTGAGGCCAAATGGCAAGGCCACAAACTGGTAATGTTGATCTTCCAACGCGAATCTGAGGAACCTTTGGTGTCCTGAAAACACAGGGATGTGAAGGTAAGCGTCTTTGATGTCCACAGACGTCATGAAATCCCCTGGGCGCAGGGAGCTGATGGCCGAGCGCAGAGTTTCCATGCGAAAATGCCCGTTCTTAACAAATTTGTTGAGGATCTTTAAATCCAGAATAGGCCAGACTGACCCATCTTTTGGGAACTGTGAAGGGGTTTTGGAGTAGAACCCCTTGCCTCTCTCTTAAGGGGACCCTGCAAATGACCCCCAGACCCAGAAGGCCTTGCACGGCCTGCGCCAACACCTGAGCTGAGACAGGGTCCTGGGGGATCCGGGACCTGATGAATCTTGGGGGAGGCCGCACAGCAAACTATCTTGTAGCCGGAGGACACTACCTCCTGAATCCAACGGTCTGAGACGTGATGCCTCCAGACGTGAGCAAAGTGCTGCAGCTGTCCCCCCACCCTGACGGGCGAGGGCGCCCCATCATGCGAGGGGCTTGGGAGAGGATTTGGGCTTAGCCCCCCAGGAGGAGCCAGGACGTCATCCTCTGCTCCTGTGCCAGGAATCTGCACGAGCCCCCGCGAAGGACACCCCTTTTCCCTGTTTAGCACCACGGTAGGGGAGTGAAAGGGAGCCCTGGCCCCGAAAGGGCAGAGACTGCCGTCTGTGCTGGGGTAACTTCCCTCCCTTAGCAAAAAGGTCTAGGCGGTCCCCAAACAGGCGTAGCCCCTTAAATGGAAGCCCTGTGAGGGCCTTCTTTGCAGCATTGTCAGCAGCCCACTGGCGCAGCCAAACCGCGCGGCGTATAACTACCACCAAGGCAGAAGTTCTCGCACACATCCTAATGGCATCATCCAAGGCAGATAGGATAAAGTTTACAAACACATCACAGTTAGACAGTGCATTAAACACATCAGGTAGCAATCATCAGGAGCACCGTCAAGTACACTTCTGATCAGGGACCTGAGCGCCACAGATGTAATGGCAGAGGCGCAAACTGGGTGAAGCGCCGTCCCCACAAACACAAAGGCATGACACGTCAATGCGCCGGTCCTCGGCATCCCGCAGAGTAGTAGAGTCAGGGGAGTGTATAACAGAGGCGTTAGACAGCCCTAGAATAGGAGCATTCACCTTGGGAGGGGATGACCAGCACTTGACCATATCAGCAGGAACTTTCTGTCCCCACTCTTAGGTATACCGGGAAGTCTACTGGGACGTTCCCACTCCTTAAGCACGAGATTATTGAAATGGGTTTGCTCAGGAAATTCCAAATGAGCCTTAGCAGTATGAAAAAGCTCACCCCTTTGCCTCGGAGCCGCAACAGGGGGAGAGATGGACAGAACCTCAAAAATCTGAACCAGCAGTCTGTCAGTATCATCCGGGGCCCAGGAGTCAGAGCCAGAATCGTCATGACCCCTGGGTCTCTCAACAGATGATCCTGAATCAGAAAACAGCTCCCCTTCGTCCGAGGGGGTATAGCCACATAGATGCAACAACTCATCAGACTCCAACTCATCAGACTCCATAGGGAAAAGAGTGGCATCAGGGGTTAAGTGACGCTTTTTAGCAGTGGCCTTACGTGCTAAAGTATTAGCAATCAATTATTAAACACTGGCCAGTCTAGCAGACACATCAGGCTGAGAATCCCCGCTTGTATGCAATTCAATGGGGGTGAGAGTAGGTGAAGTGAGACGAGGTGTAGGCCCAGCCACAGGAGGGGCGGATTGCAACATTAGCACCTGCTGTGCGAAAGGGACACAGACCGCTAATAGGCGAGACCCCACAAGCTACACACAGCCGGGCTTGTTCCCGAAGGAACCCCGGTAACATTATCCTTAAATGCCTCCATATGGTGATTATTAGGCACAATATGCCAGTAGGGATTGACGCTATAAAGCAACCCTGGATGCCCCAATGACCCGCTAGGGAAGTGGGAGTAATTATACAAGGCCCAACTATCAATTACACCAGGCCGGGAGAAGCCAATGGATTCACCCTCTGAAAGACACAATGGGAAGAAGGGGTGTCAGAGCCAAACACACTAAAATGAGTGTGAAGTCGCCCGTGAGGGCACTTACGGGCCGCGGTAAGTAGAACCGTCACAAACGCGCGCACAACCTGACAAAATGGCGCCGAGAGTACCTCGAAGGGCGGGCCAGAGCGAGCCGTGACGCAGAGCGCGCCAAGCCAGGCCCCGCCCCCCCCTCGAAGAGCGCCAAGCCCACAGAAAAGCAACCAATGAGAACGCAGAAGCGTCTGAGGTAACGCCACCGCGGAACATCCAAATGAAGGAAAAGACACGCGCAGCGGCATTTGCAATAGTAAAAAGACTAGTCAGCGCGGCAGCTGACACCACATATACTAGTCAAAAAACATGACAAAAAGCCGTATGCACAAATCACGATACACGCTCACCCACACCCCCCCCCCTTCTTTCCCCCCCGAAGGCTACAGGGAGAATGAGGGAGGATGGCGGCCCTCTGTACAGGACCCACCGCTACACGGGGCATGGGACAATAATGCGGGAGGGGCATCCCATAAAGGCTCACCATCAGCCTATACCGCCTACCCTTTGGTAAGGGATTGCGGTGGAGCAGCGCTCCTTAAGCACACATGGTGCTGCCTACCTTCACCCGACCAGCGCAGCCCAGGCTGGGAGGCACATCACACGAGTAACGGGTGTGAATAGTCCAACAGGGCCGCAGGCTAATAGCCCCGCTCACCTGCGAGAGAGTGATAATTTCATGTCTTCGCAGTAAGCACTGCAGAGAAATCTAGGGGATTTGTTGGAGGTCCCCGGGTATTTGAGGGGCCGGGAGGAGCCTGTTTTACATGTGTCTGCAGTGCAGCGCCATCTGGTGGAGGATAACCCAAGTGTCAGTAATCTATCTGGAGCAGGACGTACTGTATACTAATAATAGAGGATGGATAAGCAGATATTTGTCCTTAAAATGTACTCAGATGAAGACCTTCATCAAGATTCTGCAAAAAACATCCAAGATCCTGGTGACAGAAAAAAATACAATTCTGTGATTACTCACCTGTAGAATTGATATTATGAGTATACAGTACGTCCTGCTCCAGATAAGAATAATTACACTTGGGTATTACTCCGCCAGATGGCGCTGGACTGCAGAGACAGCTAAATTGGCTCCTCCCGGTCCCTCAAATACCAGGGACCTCCCACAAATTCTCAGTATTAAAAAGCAGTTAAACAAGAAGCCGGGAGAATGATAACCAGCCATTAACTAAACCAACAATGATAATCACCATACAGGGGATCCAAGAATAATAAAAACCAAGGGCGGGATGGAGCAGGACGTACTGTATACTCATATCAGTTTTTCTGAAAGGTAGCCACCAGATAGTACTTCAGACACCTAACCACATCCAAAGAATGCAAAACCCTCTCCTTAGCATTACTAGGATTAGGGCACAATAAAGGAAGAACAATGTCCTGATTCAAATGAAAGGCACACACTACCTAGAAAATCTGGCTTGAAACTGAACACCACCTTGTCCTGATGTCTCTCATAGTACGGGGGCTGAATGGAAAGCGCCGCCAACTCAGACACACGCCTAACAGAGGTGATAGCAACCAAAAAGACAACTTTGAGAGTAATGGCCAGGGCAGCATCCTGCACAGGTTCAAAGGGAGCACCCTGCAAGGCTGACAAAACCAAGTTCAAATCCCAAACAGGCATCATAGGTTTACGTGGGGGACGCACATGAGTAACCCCCTGGAAAAAAGTCCTGATCAGAGGATGCTGAGCAAAGGACTTCTGGAAGAAAACAGCCAGGGCAGAGACCTGACCCTTCAGAGTACTGAGTTGGAGCCCCATCTCCAACCCATGCTGCAGGAACTCCAGGATCCTGGGAATAGAGAACACACAACAGGGAAGAGACTTAGACTCACACCAGTCAATGAAGGCACGCCAAACCCTGTAATAAATGGAAGAAGAAGACTTCTTCCTAGCCTTTATCATGGTATCAACAACAGAGGTAGACAGCCCCTTCTCCATCAAGATGGAGGTTTCAGCAGCCAGGCCGTCAAAGCCAGAGTTTGTAAATTGGAATGGCGTAAGGGACCCTGAGTGAGCAAGTCTGGCACCCTGGCCAGAACGTACTGATCTACTGGCAGCTGCACCACATCTGCGAACCACACTCTTCTTGGCCACCTGGGGGCCACCAGAATTGCTGGCACCCCCTCCAGAGCAATCTTCGCAGAACCCTGCCTAGCAGGCGGAATGGAGGAAAGACATACAGGAACTGAAATTCCTGCCATGACATTGCTAGAGCATCCGTGGTCAAGGCCAGAGGATCCTGGGACAGGGAGACAAAGGCCGGGAGCTTGTGATTGTGACAAGATGCAAACAGATGCACATCTGGTTGACCCCAACGGTGACACAGAGATTGGAAGACCCTGTTGCATAGGGACCATTCTCCCTGGCAATCAGACTGTCTACCTTCTGTTGAGGAAGAAAAAGCCTTGCTTGAACAGTATCCAGATTCATTCCCAGGAATGGAATCACCAAGGAGGGGGACAGAGAGGACTTGGGGTGGTTGATCACCCATCCAAATGACTCCAGGGTGGACACCACCAGCTGAGTATCCAATTCTGCCTGATGTAGAGACTGAGAGGTGATGAGAATGTCATCCAAATAAGGCAGAACGTGAATGCCCTGAGACCTGAGTAGAGCCATCACTCCTGCCAGCACCTTGGTGAACACTCTGGGAGCTGAAGTGAGACTGAAGGGAAATGCCACAAATTGGTAGTGCTGATTCTCCAGAGCAAACCTGAGGAATCTTTGATGACCTGGAAAGATGGGAATATAATGGTAAGCATCCTTGATGTCCACAGAGGTCATGAAGTCCCCTGGACGCAGGTAACTGATAGCAGAGCGCAGAGTTTCCATGCGAAAGCGCCTGCATCTGACAAACTTGTTGAGGATCTTCAAGTCCAGGATGGGCCTGACTGACCCATCTCTTTTGGGCGCGGTGAAAAGGTTGGAATAAAAACCCTTGTCTCTTTCTCATAAAGGGACCTGACAGATGACCAGCAGCTCCAGAAGGCTTTGCACCACCAGAATCAGAGCCTGAGCTGACATGGGGTCCTGAGACATCCGGGATCTGATGAATCTTAGGGGCGGCCAGGCAAATTATCTTGTAACCTCAGGACACTACCTCCTGAATCCACCGGTATGAGACATGATGGCTCCAGACGTTAGCAAAAAGCTGAAGCCGTCCCCCCACCCGGATGGGTGAGGACGCCCCTTCATGCCTGAGGGGGCTTGGGAGAGGATTTAGCTTTGGGACCCCAGGAGGAGCCAGGACGTCCACGTCCTCTGCCTCTACCCCAGAAATCTCCACGGGCCCCAGGGAAAGACACCCCCCTTCCCTGTCTTGCACCGCGGTAAGGGGAGGAGAAAGAACCCTGACCCCAAAAGGGCCAAGGTTGCCACCTGCACTGGGGTAACCTGCCTCCCTTAGCAAAAAGGTCCAGGCGGTCTCCAAACAGACACAGTCCTTTAAAGGAAAAACCAGTGAGGGCCTTCTTGGCAGCGTTGTCAGCAGCCCACTGGCGCAGCCAAACCGAGCGGCGTATAGCCACCACGAGGGCAGAAGTTCTGGCACACATTCTGATGGTGTCATCCAATGCTGATAGGACAAAATTTACAAAAACATCACAACTGGAGAGTGCATTAAACACCTCACAAGGCAAACCATCAGGGGCACTATCAAGCATATTTCTGATAAGGGTTCTAGTGGCCACAGCAGTAATGGCAGAGGCACAGACCGGGCACAGAGCCATCCCCGCACATGCAAGGGCATGGGATGCCAGCTGATCAATACGCCGGTCTTCAGCATCCCGCAGGGTAGTAGAATCAGGGGAATGCATGACAGAGGTGTTAGATAGCCCTAGGATCGGGGCATCCACCTCGGGGGAGGGGGGGGGGATGACCAACATTTAACCACCTCAGCAGGAAAGGGATACTTCCTATCCCAACTCTTTGGAACCCCGGGAAGTTTACTGGGGCGCTCCCATTCCTTGAGTACAAGGTTATGGAAATGTGCCTGCTCTGGAAATTCCAAACATGATTTTGCTGTATGGAAAAGCCCCCCTCTTTGCCTGGGAGCCTCAACAGGGAGAGAGATAGACGGAACCTCAAAAATCTGGGTCAATAATCTGTCAGTGTCATCCGGAGCCCCAGGGGTCAGAGCCAGAATCGTCATGACCCCTTGGTCTCTCATCAGATGAGCCTGAATCAGAAAAGAGCTCCCCTTCATCAGATGGGGTATAGCCACACAGATTCCAAAACTCCTCAGTTCCCATAGGGAAAACAGTAACATTAGGCGTCAAGTGCCGCTTCTAAGCAGGGGCCTTACGCTCTAAGGACTTCGCAATAATCTGTTCAACAGTAGCCAGTCTAGAAGACACATCAGGCTGAGAATCCCCACTAGTATACAAATCAGTAGGAGTGAGGTTTAAGCTTGGGGGAGTAGGCGAAGTGAAACGAGGTGCAGCCACTGGCAGGCCAGATTGCAATGCAAGCACCTACTCAGCACAGGGTACACAGACCCACGCCTTGTCAGCGTCAGCATGAGGCTGCCCACACGTTACACACAGCCGGTCTTGTCCCGAAGGGACCCCGGTCACATTATCCTGGGATGCCTCCATATAGTGATTATAGCGGCGCTATACGCCGATAGGGAATAACGCTATGTAGCAACCCTGGATGCCCCAATAACCCGCTAGGGAAGTGCGAGTATTATTTTTACAAGGCCTACAAGCAATATACTAAAACAGGGCCGGGAGAAGCCAAGAAGGGTTCGTCCCGCCTGAAAGACATAAGCAGACAAGACCTTAAGTACATCGTAACAAAAGTGAAGGAAAAAAAGTCGCCCGTGAGGGCACTTACGGACCGCGGTAGGTAGGAGTCCGTCGCGCATAGGCCAACCAAGCAGGAAAGATGGCGTCGGTATACCTCGAGGGGCGGGCCAGTAACAGCAATGACGCGGAACGCGCCAAAGATGGGCCCAGCCTCCCCCCCCCGAAGAGCACGAAGCCAGAACGGCTAGAAGCCAATGATGGCGCACCAGCGCCTGAGGTAATGCTGCCACCAAGCGCGGAACCAAGTCAGCGCGCGGCGGCAAGTTTAAAAGGCAGTAAGGACAAGTCAGCGCGGCAGCTGACACAAGAATAAAAGGCATGTGAAAAGAGAAAGCACAGAATGCATAACATACATATCTATACACATACACACACACACACACCCTCTTTTCCCCCGAAGACTACAAGGAGGATGAGGGAGGACGGCGGCCACTTAAATAGGGCCCACCGATAGGCAGGGGCAAGGGGCAATAGTGCGGGAGGGGCATCCCATAGAGGCTCACCATAAGCCTGAACCGCCTACCCTTTGGTGTGGGATTGCGATGGAGCAGCGCTCCTAAGCACCAACAGCGGGGCTGCCTACCTTCACCCTTCCAGCGCAGCCAAGGCTGGGAGGCATAATACTAGTGGAACGGGTGGGAATAGTCCTACAGGGCCGCAGGTTAATAACCCCGCTCACCTGCGAGAAGAGAGCCAATTTCTCGTCCTTCGCAGCCAGACTGCAGAGAAATTCTGGGGATTTGTGGGAGGTCCCTGGGTATTTGAGGGTCTGAGAGGAGCCTATTTTCTATGTCTCTGCAGTCCAGC
This sequence comes from Gastrophryne carolinensis, assembly GCA_027917425.1. NCBI lineage: Eukaryota > Metazoa > Chordata > Amphibia > Anura > Microhylidae > Gastrophryne > Gastrophryne carolinensis. The sequence continues at coordinate 305,857,216 of CM051234.1, read as the reverse complement.
GCCACCTGGCGGAGTATAACCCGATTGTAAGTATTATATTTGGAGCAGGACGTACTGTATACTAAAAATAACAAACAAAATGACCTTCCAAAAGGTTTAGGTCCACTTGAGGGTGGCCGTGCAGCGGCTCAGATCAGCCCTTTTTGCTGGCCAACAACCCCAGCTTAAACACATGGGAAAGAGCAATAAAACAATGAGAGGGAAAATAACTCCCTTGGTCCCCTCCAAGCAGGCTCACCAGACAAAAACCTGAGACTGACTTGCTTTTTAAAGAAAGCCTGCAGCCCTGAGCGTATAACACTCAGAAAGTGCCCCAGACCCTGGCGCGTCACCTTACCTTCACGGACCCCCAAAACAGCAAAAGCTGGGGAGGCATAGAGTTGGTGAGTACTCACAAAACGGTATTATTCTAAGTGTGCCATACACTCCACTTCAATCTTCATGACATCTGGGACATCCAATAGCAGTGTCCGTCATGGGTGGGAACCAGAAACAGTAAAGAATGTACCAACTCAAACCACTGCAGCTTGCAGAACCTTGCGGCCAAAAACAGCATCTGCTGAAGCCCGCACATCAACCTTGTAAAACTTGGAAAAAGTATGAACGGAAGATCAAGTAGCAGCCTTACAAACTTGTTCAACAGAAGCCTGGTGCTGAAAAGCTCAGGACGCACCAACAGCACGATTAGAATGCGCAGTGACATTAAAAGGGGGAGTCCTCCCCTTAGCAGAATAGGCCCCAACAAAGGCCCGACAAATCCATTTGCTAATGGTAGACTTGGCGAGCGCCAAACCTTTCCTGGGCCCACGGGGCACCACGAAAAAGGCATCCGTCTTGCGGAAGGAAGAAGTAGTCACCAAATAGTACTTCACACAGCGAACAACATCCAAATTGTGCAGAACCCTCTCCTTGTCATTGTTAGGTTTAGGACACAAGGAAGGGAGAACAATATCCTGATTGAAGTGAAAAAACGAAAAACCCCCTTATCCTGGTGTCTCTCAAAGTAAGGAACCTGAATCGACAGGGCCGCCAACTCAGACACGCCGAACAGAGGTAATAGCCACCAAGAAAGCAACCTTCTGAGTGAGAACCCCCATGTCCAGAAGGTTTTTTACTGCTAATAGGAGCCCCTGTGCAGCCTGAGGGTCCGAGGGCACCTGAGACCTTAAGAATCTTGGGGGGGGCCAGTACTCTAACTCCAGTTTGTACCCGGAGGAGACCACTTCCAAGATCCAATTGTCTGATCTCCCGGGCCCAGACCTGGAAGAAGAGCCGCAGCCGTCCCCCCACCCTTGTGGGTGAGGGCGCCCCTTCATTACTGAGCCGGTTTAACGGCAGCCTTGGGCTTGGAACGCCAGGCAGGCGCGGGATGTGCCCGACCTCTGCCTCTGTTCCAGGACGAGCCCCTGACAACCGAGAAGGCCAAACCCCTAGCCGCTCTGGCCCCTCGAAAGGAATGAGTGAACGAGCCCACCCCCCAAAAGGGGCGGCGCTGTTTCCTCCGCTGAGGTAACTTACCTCCCTTAGCAACAGCATCCAATTTATCTCCAAACAGCCGCGAACCCAAGAAGGGAAGAGCTGTGAGTGACTCCTTGGCCCCAACGTCCGCTGTCCACTGGCGGAGTCAGACCAATCTGCGCATATCCACCAGTAAGGCTGAAGTCCTACTACACACGACAATAGAATCTTCCATCGCAGCAATGACAAAATCCATGAACAATTCGCATTTCTTAAGGATAGCGAACTCAGCGCCAGCTGGATCAAACTGAGCATTATTCAGCCAGTCCCTGATAAGAGACCTGGTAGCAAGCGACACCAGGGCAAATGCACTAACAGGCCACAGGGCCGAGCCCACGTTGGCAAATGCGTGGCACGCAATCTGATCAAGGCGCTTATCCTCGCCATCCTTAAGGGAAGTGGCGTCAGGGGTGTTCAGCACAGAAGAGTTGGTCAAACCTAAAACAGGCGCGTCGACCTCGGGAGGAGAAGACCAGCGCTTAACCGCCTCCACTGGAAAAGGATATTTCTTATCCCATCCCTGAGGCACACCAGGAAGCCGACTGGGCGTCTCCCATTCTCTAAGGATCAGCGCATCAAAATGACCCTGGGTAGGGAATTCTAGACGGGGCTTGCAGGCCCCCAAAAATTCCCCCTTCTTAAGAGGGGGCGCCGCAGGCGGTTCAATATCCAACACCTCCAATAAATGTGACAAAACAGTGGCCCTATCTACGGCATCCCCCAGCGCCTGCTCGACATTGGCAATCCCAGACTGAACATAGTCAGCCTCCGTTTCCTGATACAGTTCCCCCTCCTCTAACGGGGAATAATCTGACAAATCAGCGGAATCGTCGTCAACATCCCACAATGGCTGGGCCGATGACAAATGTCTCTTTTTAGCCTGGGCCTTCTTGCCCACCGTGCTAGCAATAATTTTCTCGATGCTGGCCAAACTAGCCCAAACATGAGAAAGCGACTCCCCACTGGTACCAATGTCACTTGGGGTACAGATAAGGTGGGGAGGGGAAGGCGATGAAGCGGGAGGAGCCGACCCAGAAGGCTGGGTACCAGACTGCCGCGTTATGGCCTTTTGTGCGCATGGTATACAGATCAGCACATTCTCCCCCGAAAGGGATACCCCGCACCCCACACATGGCCCGGATTGTCCCAGACGGATCCCGAGCCCAATATCCTGCGGAGCCTTCATATGGTGCATTTTTGTGGTCAGTCGCAAGACCGCAGGGAATTACGCATAAGCAACCCGGGATGCCCCTTAAAAGTCCCGGTGGGAGGATTTTAGGTGGACAATTTTACACTAGTGACCCCAGGACCAGGAGGGACCCCTTAATATGCACATATACAGGGCAACCTGTAACACACAAAACAAGCAACATAAGTGTAGAGCTGTGTCAAAATGGCCATAACCTTACATGTAAAAAGCCACAGCATTTGATCTTGCAGCCACACAATATGTAAATATACAGAATATATATATATATATATATATATATATATATATATATATATATATATATATATATACACACACATATACACACACATCCCAGCCAGACAGTGCAATTAAGGAACACACACACACGTTCCAGACCAGTGGGGGCCCCCGCTAAATAGAAGCCCCCATACACACAAGCTAAGGAAGTGGCCATCAGGCCCTTACCACACCGATTGCAATGCGGCCTGCTCGAGAAGATGGCCCCCACGCAGCCTCGTGCCTGAGGAGGGAGAGCAGGGGGAGGGCGGGCCAGCGCAGACACGCGTTTGCCGAGGCCACGCCCCCCTCCCAGCAACGCGGACCCCTAGAAAACGAGCACCGCAATCGCGCCAAATAAGTGGACGGGGCTGCCGCAATCGCGCCAAATAAGGGGGCGGGGCTACTGCGGCCGTGCCGAGAGCCCAGCCCCGCCCCCTTCCCGAACGCAGCCTGAGGGGGAGAAGCTCCCCCAGGCTGTCATTAGTCCCTGGTATGCCAGTAGACACACACACACAGGAAAAACACTCAGCACACAGGGACACAAGCTGAGGAAAACGAAATATCAGCCAGGCCAGGCAACCCCCCCCCCCCCAGAGGGGAAATAAGCGACCCGGAAGGGGGGGGGGGGGGGGGGAATCCTGCCAGAAGCTGGCCATAAGCCTAACGGGACGGGGCATCCCACACCAGGATCACCAAGAAACCTGGATAACCGCCTACCCCATAGTGATGTCTCACGGTGGAGCAGTGCTCCTGCTGCACCCTTAGGGTGCTCCTACCTTCACCAGGACCTGCAGCCTAAGCTGGGAGGCTCAATATAGGGCAATTTAGAAGGGTCCTGGCAGTAATAGGGATAATAGAAGGCCGGGCGCGCCCGGCTTACCTGTAAGTAAAGTCTTCATCTTCTGTTTTGTCGCCTTCCCTGCAGAGAAGGAACTGGGGAATTGGTGGGAGGTCCCAGGTATATTCGTTCGTCCTCTACTGGAGATTACCCAGATGTCATGAAGACCGAAGTGGAGTGTATGGCACACTTAGAATATCCCAGCGATCTTCACAGTCTACACCAACTGCAAGAATGAAACTGGATTGATTAGAGGCAGCTGCTACTTATGGGGCCGGGAGGGGGCACACCTTTTTTGTTCATCTTGCAGTCACGCCCTACAGGCAGGAATTACCCAGGTGTAATGATTAAGGGACGGCCTGGATTGGAAAAAACTTTTGCCTGAGACGTGTCGAAGGACATTCCCAGAACTCTAGAAGGATACGACTGGACGGTCAGATATGCTATGTCTTCCAGACAGACTGTGTATCCCTCTGGGGCCCCTGAATAATGGGTCCTCTATAAAACAGACGGTGTAAGCAAGGGGATATATGTATACACTGAATTCTTAGAGAAAACAGATCTGCAAGCACCTTGGTAAACACCTTTTGTACTGATGATAGTCCGAAGGGTAGCTCCAAGACAGAAGTAGGCCACCTACAGCAATGTAGATTATATATATATATATATATATATATATATATATATACATATATACATACTGTGGCTATAAAATCTCCCGGCTTGAATAACATCACTGTGAATAAAACAACTCCATTTCTAAAAAGCGAAAAACTGAAGATCTCGAGCTTCTGATCTGCGGAATTCGGGAGACCCCTAACCAAGAGAATCTCCAAGGGGGTCTGGCTCCAAATTAGATCTTGTAACCTGAGGGTACAATTCATGTATCGAAATATCAACTATATATAAAGCCTCCAAATCTGAGCAAAAATGCAGAAGCTTTCCTCTCACCTGCCAGGGTGGAGGCGTCCCCTTTTGACTAAGCAGGCTCTGAAAGGGGCTTGGCTTTATTCTGCCATCCAATGCGCCTAATTAGGGACCTTGTTTTATCCAAAATCTCTTTGGATCCCAAAGAGGCAAAAGCTGTACCCCCATGAAAAGCCGGATGATTAGAGGCCCTGCAGAAGCAGCATTAGACTTCGGCTACTGTGGCAGATTAGACTTACCACTAGCAGGCTGATTATTATGTCAACCAAGCACTCAGCAAACAGACGCCTTGCCTTAAAGGGGAGTCCTATCAGATTCTTTTTAGAGGCTGTGTCCACTGCCCATTGCTTAAGCCATAAAGCACGCCTTAACCCTTTAACCGCCAGCCTACCTTGAGATTTTGTTACCCTTTGTTTCCAGACCATTTTGCACTATTTTGCGCTCCACATGTTCAACTGTGATTTTTGAAGGGATTTCCCAGGAAAGTGATATATTGTTTTTTTCAGTCTGGGCTTTAACATGGAATGTCTTGTCATTTTTTAGGTGTATTCTCAATATTTTTAAGTGAAATATGTGCAAAAAAAAATAAAAATTAAAACATTTATAAAACAATTATTTACAATTTGTAATTTTTTTTGTAATAAAAAATATAAATTTGCCAATAAAATCTTATTGCGTGTGAAATCCCAATTGCTACTGGTTACAGCAGTCCACATATGTATTGGTAGACACCCATTCCTGTCCAGGAGACCCCCACACTGAAACAGCGCTTTAGGAGATTTTCAGATAAAACATAACAATGCTATGCACTTTGCAGTTTTGCAAGAAAAGAAGCCCTTTACATTTGGAATACCTCCACAAACAATATATATTTTCTGGAAGTACACACCTCAAGCTTTCTAGGAGTACCAGGCTTGTTGATGTGGCTGCAGTTTTCTGGAAGTAATCACTCAATGTATTCTTTGGTTGCGTAGGGTTTCCGTAAAAAAGGAATAAAAAAGCAGAATTAAGGCCCTTTTTTGCTAAAAAAAAAAAAAAAAAAATATATATGCAAACAAGAAAAAAACCTGAAAATATGAAAAAGCAAGGTCCCCTGAACAGAACAATACCCAACATGCATAGCTACTGTCAAGGGAAGAGTTGCCAAACATCCCAAAGTAAAGCATGTGCATAACGGTAATATCACGTGAATATTTCAGCTCTGCAGACAAAGTGCTCACCTGGTGCTTTTTCTACCAAAACACCCCTTTACATTTGAAATACCCTCCACAAACCATATATTCCCAGAAAGTACACATGGTAAGCTTTCTGAGCGTACCCAGCTTGTAGTGGGTTCATCTTTCTGGAAGTAATCCCTCGAAGAATTCTTAAGTTGCACAGGGTTAAGCTAAATCTGAAAGCACAAGGTCCCCCGAGCAGAACAATAGCCAACATGGGTACCTTTAACCTTTTAACCGACAGCCTACTTGAGATTTTGTCACCCTCTGCTGATATTTAACTTTGATTTTTTCAGGAATTTCCAAGAAAACGGCGTATTTTCTTTTTTGCGGCAGAGTTTAGGCTTTAACATAAAATGTCTTGTTTTTATTTTTTCTACTGTTTAAAATATTTTTAAGTAAAAAATAATAAATAAATTGGCTCCCTTATTTTAACAAACATATATTGCATGGGATAGCCCCATTTCTCCCAACTACAATGATACCACATATGTATCAGTAGCCCCCTCGTTTCTGCCCAGGAGCTCCCCAAACTGGATGTCATCCGGCCCAACCCCCCGAAGGGGCGGGGCTATAAGATGGCGGCGCTTAGAGCTACAGAGGAAGAAGGGCTGTCAGGCCCTCTCCTGAAGGCGGAAGAGCCGGGGGGTGATCGGAATCGACCCCCCCTCCCGTGAAGGGGAGAGCCGGCAGGAGCGATTGGGCATGAAAGTGAGTAAATGTCATTTGTATTTATTTATTTGTATTTATTTATTTTTTTAAACAGGAAATGGAAAATGAGGGGGGAGAGACTATTTTGGGTACTCCCCTGCCGGCGGAAGAGACCCGACGGCCGATCGGAGCCCCCCAGGTTGAAGAGGAGACCCGGACAGAGCGAACGAGGGGTCAGGTCAGTGCCTTTTTTTTTACCTTCTCTGCTAGCAGGGGGGGAAATCAGGCACGTAGAATTTACGCGGCTGTAGTTTAACGGACGGGGGCAACTGGGAGCATGACTTCCGTGAATGAGTCTTAGAGTTCAGTTGCTTTAACAACTTTCTGCTCACCAAGATTCTATGGATGTAGCACAGGCCGGCCACAAGGTCGACGCCATAAAGCATGATGTACCACCTGATCCATGCGCTTATCCGCTGGATCCTTTAGAGAAACATTATGAGGGGATGGCATAACTAAAGTCTAAAAAAGACCTGCCACCAGAGTGTTCAACAGGAGGTTGAGATCATAACTCAGTCTGATCTGATGGATACAAGTATCAAGTACTTTAGGAATGGACAGAAGACAATTGACTTCTGCCATTAACTATTGATCAGATAAAAAAATGCATATGCACAGCTAAAATCCTCCAGAGTAATCAACCACCTACGCTAAGCCAAAAATCTTTCCACAGAGGTGGACTGAGGAAACGCACAGTGCTGCTGAAAAGAACCAAAGATCTCAGCGGTGCCATCTACCACGCTAAGCCGAAAATCTTTCCCTGGTGATGGACTGAGAACATGATTTTTCCTTGCTGCCGCCTTAGCTCCGCCCCCCAAAAAGGCACAGGAATTTTGAATTTTACAACCAGTAAAACACAATCACATGGGAAAGAGCAATAAGAGCAAATAAGAGAGGGAATAATTCCCCAATCAGGCTCACCAGACAAAAACCTGTGGCTGCTTTGCTTTTCAATGAAAGAAAAGCCATGGCACTCAAAAGCACCCTAGGACCCTGGCACTTACCCTTACCATCCTGATCTGGATACAGCTTAGCTGAGGAGGCATAGTGGGTCCATCCAGATTAGAGGAGCATAAGGGACCTAGGAAGACAGACAGGGTCGTGCCCCCGCTTCCAAGGTATAATCTTAGAAACAAAAAAGCAATTCTGCAAGTACTCACCTGTAGAATTGTTTTTGTTCTTGCATGGCACAGCCCGCTTCGGTATTCATAACTGATGGGTATTCCGCCACCAGGTGGCGCAGCAGCACTGCAGAAAGCTGTGGCAGCTCCCGGCTTCCTATAAAAACGGGACCAATCAAGTTCCCAGCATAGACGAGCAGCGAGACAAGAACCCGGGAGGTAAGGTAAGATAAAGGTAAGAATGTAAAAAAGGTAAAAAACCCTGATTTAACTTGGAAAAATCACCAGAAAGAGGCAACCAAGAACAACTATAACAAGGGTGGGGCAAAGCGCACTGTGCCATGCAAGAACAAACAATTCTACAGGCGAGTACTCACAGACTTGCTTTTTTCTTTAATGCATGGCACGGCCCGCTTCGGTATTCATAACTGATGGGACATCCAAAAGCGGTGTCCAAAGTAGGGCAGGATTCCCAATGAGTAACAGCCAGAAGTTCAAGTCACTACCGCCTGAAAACCTTGCGGCCCAAAGCAGTATCAGCTGAGGCCTAAATATCAGCCATGTAAAAAACTCAGAAAAAAGTATGAACAGAAGACCAAAAAACGGCCTTACAAACTTGTTCCACAGAAGCTTGGCGCTGACAAAGCTCCAAGAGAGTCCAATAGCACGCATGGAAAGAGCAGACACCCTAAAGGGAGTAGTCTACCCCTTAGCAGAATAGGTTTGAACCATCACCTGACGTATCCACTTACAGACAGTGGATCCAGCAGGAGGCAAACCATTCCCATTCTCAAAGTGAAACACAGAAAATTAGAGCCCAGACCACATTCATAGAATGCAGAGTCCGCTCCATGGAAGTAGCTAGATGGGAACACAATGAAGGCAAGACAAGGCCCTGAATAAGATGAAAGGCATACCCAACCATAGGCCGAAATCTGGCCTAAGTCTAACATCGCCTAACTGTAAAGACACTCAAAATAAGGATTTTTGATGAAAAAAACACTGCTAATTCAGAACTCGCCTTACAGAGGCGATAGTCATACAAAAAGGGGGGCTACTCTAGGAGTCAACAAAGGGGCAAGGCGGCCTCACGGATAGAAAAGGAGGCCCCTGCATAACCAGTAGCCCCAGATTCAGAGCCTAGACAGATAGCAAGGCTACCGGGGGGGGGGGGGGGGGGGGGGACGCACGTGAAAAAACACCCTGGAAAAAAAAAACCATGCACCAGCATATAATGGCAAGGGCCCGTTGGAAAAACTTTTCCAGAGCTACAAACATGGCCCTAGAGTGTACTTAAGATGAAGGTCCAAATTCAACCAAGTTGCAAGAATTCCAGAATCCTGGGAATAGAAAAAACAACCTACAGGAAAGAGTTCTACCAGTCAATGAAAGCATGCCAGACCCTGTAATAGGCGAGGCACGAGGACTTTCTCCTGGCCCCAATCCAGGTATCAACAACAGAATCAAGCAACTGCTAGACCATAAGATGGAAGCTCTCAACAGCCAAAAAGGCCACCAGGGTGGCAGGTAACCCTGCTCAGGAGAGGAACAGAGGGAACTCAGAGAGCCCAAACTCCATCCAAGGGAATGGCAAGGTATCCGAAGTGAAGACCATAGGACCCTGAACCAGAGACAAATTCTAAAGATATATAATTATGGCAAGACACCACCGTCCCATGACCGGATGAAACAGGAATAGAAGCTCCCATTAGTTGCGGGACCATATCCCCAGCTGAGGCAGCCCCCTATCTCAGGAAGTTCGCCTCCCAGTTGTCCGCCCCTGTAATGTAGACCGCTGAGATGCAGGGAACATTCTGTTCCGCCCAAGAGAGAATCAGGGAGAATCCCTTGAAGGCTAACTTGCCCCAAGTAACTCCCTGATGAACGAAATAGGCAACAGCCTACTGGACATCTGAGCGGACAGAACAGTCTAACCCTGAAGGTGAGCGGACAGGAAGTAGAAGCAACCTGATCGTCCTCAGTTTCAGGAAGTTGATGGGAACCTGGCCCTCCAGTGGGCCCCACCGTCCCTGGAATCTCAGGGCCTTTCAGAAGTCACCCCCAAACGGCAGACTGGCATCTGCGGAGACCATCTCCCAACATGGGGGCAGAGAAGACCTAACCTCCAGAGGTACCAGGAGTTCAGTCTCCACCAGAAGGACCATCTGGCCAGAGAAGACAGATCAAAATCCTGCTCCAAGGATGCAGGGTTCCGATTCCAAACTGACAAGCAGACTCATGTGAAAAGAGCAAAGAGGATTACCTGAAGCAGGACACCAACAGACCCACTAACTGCATCCCTTGACAATGTAGGGGTTAGGACACTATAGCAGAGCCTAAGCCTGCATCTGAAAAACCATTCCCCTATTACTGAGGAAGGAACACCCTGACCTGGGAGATACTCAGAAAAGACAGCATCCCGGACGGGAACAGATAAAACTAGGAATGGCAGATTACCCAGCCGATGGATTCTAAAAAGAAGATAACCAGCTGAGTGACTTGCGCGACCCGAGAAAGGGACTTGGCCACAATCAGACCGACGTGCAGGTCACTCCCTGCTAGTGTCCCCCTCATTGGGACCCAATTGCAGGTGTGGGGGAGTAGGTGAAGCCGAGGGAGGCGCAGAGCTGGGAAGCGAAGCAGGCAAACCAGCTTGGAGCGCAAGGACACTTTCAGCACACGGCACGCACACCATGACACTGTTACTCACAGGGGATACCCCACACATGGAACACAGCCGGGCTTGCACCGAAGGACACCCAAGTCCGCTATCCCCAGAAGCCTCCATATGGTGATTAATACAGGCGCAATAGGCCAGCAGTGGCCAAAGGCTATACAAAGGTCGCCCTGAGATGCCCTCCCACGAGATACCCCCAGAAATAGTGAAGGGGGATGAGGGGAGGGAAGGAGTGGAGCCGGGATATGCCACAACCCAATGGTATCGCGCCAGAAAGACATAAGAAACATATGTATCCCGCAGCATATGTACTCCGAATAAAAAAACTCCCAAGGGGGACTCACGGACCAAAGACACTGCTGGGTCACTCAGGCACAGAAAGCAGGATAGGCGACACACCAGAGGAAGCAGCGCCGCAGCCAGGAAGGGAGAAATCCAGACGCGCAGCTCTCTCAAAATGGCGCCGGCAGAGGTACCTCGAGGGGCGGGCCGCGGGGAGACGACGCGATACGCGTCACCAAGCCCCGATATGAGGAATCCTTTAGAGCCATCGGTTGGGCTGGGGTTTCAATCTTTAGTGGGGTATAAATTAGCCTGAATGAGATCAGACATGTCTTCTACAGCATACCTGAATCTAGAATTGCCAGCGGACTCCATCTTATCGTTCTGAGTGGCAGGAGTGAATATATTCGTCTGAAGAAGCTAACTTCTTCATCTGATGCTCTCACCCTAGGGGGGAAAACCTGAGATTACCCCAGATGACCCACTTGCTTCCAGACCCCTGACCTGGGCAACCCTACTGTCCTCTGGAAAAGCTGGGGTGGGAGCCCGAAGGGCAGGCAAGAACTGATGCAGCTTGGATTTGTATGAAGCAAATGTGCTATCTATTCCCCCTTTCAAGAACTACAAAAAACTGAAATCAAGGGATTAAGATTAGGCGTAACTGAATCCTGAAGACAACGTGTACATAACCGATTGTTCCAGTTGTTGGGTAGGGGCATCTGGCAATTTTGTCAGGTAGATAAGGGCCTGTCTAATTTCCTTAGGGGTCTTGGGCTCCTTAACATCCTTAATTTCCTTAGGATCTTTTGCCACCAGGGTAAGGAACACTTACGGAGTCCTGAGAATCACCACCGCCCATGTTGCTGGTCGGTGCCCTTTAATACTGCCACTGCTGCCCCGCTTCCTTGCCAATCTTTTTGCAAGCTTCTTTCCCGGCTTAGCACACAGCACACCAGCTCCTTCCTCCAGCATTCTGGCGCCAATTTGGACGTCTAAGGATGACGCTGCCCCCCCCCCCGACCCGGAAGTGACATTGAACACCTCCAGTCCCGTGCCCGCCTACTGATCGGAAGTGCCCCTGGAGCCTGGCCCATAAAGCCAGTGTTCCACAGCAGCGCCCATTGTCAGACATCCCCCATCCTGCCACCTGCCAGGTAACATCATACCTTGGAGCTCTTGTGTAGGGAGCCTGGCACCCGGCCAGGACCTACAATGGATATGGGGGGGGGGGGGATTTGCAGGAAAAAATTATAGTGCCCACAATGTTTGCCCCCTCCCCCATAAAGGTACAGAAAAAAACTACAGCATGTGTGGTTTTCTTAAAGAGTCAATCTGTGACTGGGAACTGGAGCTTTAAAAATTACAGGAGAAGTTAAGTAGACAAATACACTTTTTTATATGGTTATTAAAGTGGACCAACACCAAGGATTTTCACTATCCTGGGTTTTGGTGAGACCCCCCATAACGCCCAAAAAAAAACTCACCTCACCCCGCTCCTACGGCGCATGCGCGGCTGCTCATCCAATCAGCGCGTACAGAGCCGCTGTGGTATGCGCATCCAAGCGACGTACAACCACCGCGGCTCGGAACACGCTGGCGGCCGCATCTCGCGCTTCCCTCTAACAGGGAGCGTGCCCGCGCCGGCCATTCACAAATGCCCTGCTAGAGAGAAGCGCAAGATGCGGCCGTGGCCTGCACATGCGCCGTTGGACCGGGAGTAAGATAAGGTGAACGGGGCATCCTGGGGGATATCACACAGCGGGGCTTTCCTGTTTGGGATGCCCGCGGGGAGGAATCTGATCGGCCTGGGAGTCTTATAGATTCCCGGGCGATCAGGCAGGGTGTTGGTCCACTTTAATGACCATTCTAGAATGAGGAGGAATTCAATACCTCATTGTAAACGCATATACAACATTGGGTAACCTTTATTACTTTTACACTTATACTATTGTATATAGCATGAACACATTTAAACTGAAAGGATTTTTACCTTTATCTCCTGAATTTTTGTCGGGGTGGTGGTATTGCTCTTTCCTTCACGCTGGTGCTTTCGACTCCGATTTGCCTCCTGTTCCTCCTTGAAAACACACAACATAAGGTTTTACGTTTACGATTAACCAAATGAAACTACTTTAGAGCGGACCAAAACCGCAAAAAACAACTCAATCCATTTTGCTTCCCCACCCCAAATACATTGCTATTTGGATGTTTTCTGCCCTCAATGCTGCTTAGTATTCCTGTTACAATGATATTCATTTTCGTTTTCCCCAGGTATGCCACTGGTTTCCGACTGGATATTATTGTTCTAAACTAACTGTTTAAGCCCCCCTCCTCGCAATATCATGCTGGGAGAAATGTGTACATATTGAAAATAGCGCTAGAAGGAAGATAAGTGCCAAGAGAGGAATGAAATGTTCCTTAATTTTCCCCCAATTTTGCCTTTGAAGCCAAAATCATTGTATTTTTATCCAATTACCAGGACACTAAGGGGAGTTGATACACGGGGTTTAAAATAAATACAATTCTGTGATACTCACCTGTAGAATTGATTTCTCTTTCACTACTTCAGGATGTCAGGAGAATTCAGACACAATTGGGTTAAATCTCAACTGAAGGGCGTGGACTGCAAGACACAGGTGTGGCTCCTCCCGGCCTATATACTTTTGACTGTATTCCCACAATCCAGTAATTGAATAGCAGTAGAAACAGCTGCCCGTAGGCATTCCTATATCTTTTGTTGGAGACAAAAGGGGAAACCGGAAACAAACTACTCTCTACCTCTCTGTTAAGATTTCTTTTTTCATTTTTTTTTGCTGATCAACTATTTACATCTGTATTAAGGCTAGACATCCAAGGAATGGATATAGTAACCTAGCAGACAGGGAGGGTCTGACGTCCTGAAGTAATAATGAAAGAGAAATCAATTCTACAGGTGAGTATCACAGAATTGTATTTTCTCTCTTTTTTTTTTTTTTACTTCAGGCCGTCAGGAGAATTCAGACATGACTGGGACCTCCAATAGCAGTACCCTTATTTCAGGGTGGGATCCCAAATTCCTTTATAGGAGTAGTTCAAAAACCAAACATTTAGTTTACTACTGTCTGTAATACCTTCCTACCAAAGGGGGCATCTGCCGAAATACTAACATCTACCTTATAGAAATTGGTAAATGTATAAACTCAAGACCAAGTAGCAGCCTTGAATACTTGTTCTACTGAAGCTTGGTGCTTAAAAGCCCAAGATGCTTCAATAGTTCATGTCAAATGAGTAGTAACCCTAAAGGGAGGATCCTTACACTTCGAGCTATAGGCTCTTGCCACTGCTTGCCTAATCCATCGGCTGATGGTAGACCTTTCGTGGTGCCTCAGTTATAACAAATAAGGAGTCTGACCTGCGGAAAGTTTGTGTAGCAGTGAGATAATATTTTAATGTCCTCACTACATCCAGAGAGTTAAAAACGCTTTCCTTATCGGTAACTGGAGCAGGACATAAGGAAGGCAAAAGCACCTCTTCAGTAAGATGAAAAGGGGAAATCACTTTAGGAAGAAAATACTGTTTAAAACAGATGATGGCTTGTCCTTATGTAACACAAAATAAAGAGGCTTAACCGATAAAGCTGCCAATTAAGAAATCCGCCATTTTACTGCCACTAAAAAGATAACCTTAAGAGTCTTTAAACTTAAAGCGGACCAAAAATAAATAAAGAAAAAATGGGACCCATATCAACAGATCGTCTAAGTAAGGGATTATACCTATCCTCTGAACCTGCCATGAGACCTGCCAACCGGTTGGTAAACACCCTTGGTGCTGATGACAGGCCGAAGGGCAGAGCCACAAACTGAAAATGTAGGCCATCTACTGCAAACCACAGATATTTCTGATGAATCAGGAAAAATCTGAATGTGTAGGTAGGTACACATCCTTTATATCCACTGTGGTCATAAAATATTCCAGCTGTCCCACAGTGACATTACTGTGGATCTTAAAAGATCCCATGCAAAACTTCTTCAGCCGGACAAACATGTTGAGGCCCTTGAGATCTAATATCGGGCCCACTGTACTGTCCTAGGGAATTACGAACAAATTGGATTAAAACCCCTGACCTCTCTCTAAGAGAGGAACATGACCTACTACTCCAATCTCTAAAAGGCAATATGTGGCAGAATCTCTGAGGAGGTCTGGCCCCTAAATCGATCTTGTAACCTGAGGCTACAACCTCCTGTATCCAAAGATCTGTTACATGGAGCCTCCAAATGTGAGCAAAATGCAGAAGCCATCCACCCACCCGTTATGGCGTCCCTTCATGCCTTAGAAGGTTTTGAAGGGGGCTTCCGCCAGAAACCTCTTGCCTTATTTTGGGCCTTGATTTATTCCAAAATTCTCTTCAAGTAACACGAAGAGGCGGAACCTCTACCCCCACAAAAAGGCAGAGGATTGGAGGCCCTGCGAAAAAAAATGCTAGACTTCTGTTTCTGTGGAAGAATAGTAGACTTGCCCCAAATAGCATCCTTTACCGTGGCATCCAAGCACTCCCCAAACAGCCCCGTCCCCGACCGAAAAGGGAGTCCTGTCAGACTCTTCATAGAGGCTGCGTCAGCTGACCATTGCTTTAGCCATAAAGCACGCCTTAAAGCTACCACCAGAGCTGGGCCTGGCACTTAACCCGATCAAATCATGCATAGCAGAGATAAAATACCTGTTGATATGCAAACTGGCCTTGACCACCTGGGAGCATGACTTTCGTGAACCACCCAAACGAGTTTTGGAGTCCAGTTGTTTTAACAACTTTCTGCTCACTCAAGATACTATGATATGGCACAGGCCGGCCGAAAGGTCGACCCCATAATTGAAAAAGCATGTTGTGCCACTAGATCTATGCACTTATCCGCTGGATATCTTGGAGAATAAGAGGATGACTGTTTTAGAAACCAGAGCGTCTACCACAGGAGGGTGAGACCATAACTCAAACTGATCTGGAGGAAAAAGATAAAGGATCTAGTAGTCTAGGAATGGGCGGAAGACTATCCAGCTTCCACCATTCCTTTTGAATCAGACCGAAATATCCAAAACCTCCAGAATGGAAGCAATCAAACTATCTCTTCCCCTAAAGTGAGCACCCCCTTGTGTAGGGGACGCCGAGTCCCTATTGGATGAAACTTCCCCCTCGAATAATTCTTCCTGGGAGACAATGGCAGAAAAATATCCTTTTTGGAATCAGAGGAAATCAAAGGCTTCTTTTTCTGTAAAGCTTTCCTTGGAGCCGGTGATTCTGAATTACTCTCTAGGCGGGCCAACCTATCCACAATCTTCTGGTGGACATTATTGCCCCGACTGCCCTCCTGAGGCTGGGCTACCGAAGGAGCCCTAGATTCTGAGGGCCCAGCGACAGGGGTCAAATCCCTTGCAGGAGGAGACAACTGCCTTCCATACTTAGCAACTACTAACGCAGCACAATCCCTGCACACCGTGCTATCCTTGTCCAGTAGCACCTTTATGCATACCAAACAGAACCTGTCTGCTAAAGGATCAGATCAAATTAGCCCAGTTGCCTGTCATGGTTAAAATACAATTCTGTGATACTCACCTGTAGAATTTGATTTGATTTCAATCCATTCCAGGCCGTTCCTTAATCATTACACCCGGGTAATTCCTGTCTGGACCACGTAGACTGCAAGACAAAAAAGAAGTGGCCCTCCCGGCCCCATAAGTAGCAGCTGCCTCTAATCAAGGACCAGTAATTAAAAAGCAGTAAATCATATACCAAGAGGCAAGGCCGGGAGGCCCAAGTCTAGGAGACAATGTTACCTCACACCACTCCGCGTGTTTTCTCTCGAAAAAAAAAAATGCTTCTCTCTTTTTCTCCTTACAATGCCAAATGATATAATAAATGGAACACCACCATAAAAAAGGCATCAAGGATAATGAACCCCAAAAGAGGGCGGGTCGGATGGCCTGGAATGGATTGAAATCAAAACCAATTCTACAGGTGAGTATCACAGAATTGTGTTTCTTCTTCCAATCCATTCCAGGCCGTCCCTTAATCATTACACCTCGGACATCCAACAGCAGTGCCTAAATATGGGCGGGATCCCCAATGCGGGAACAGCAGGTAGTTCAAATCAATACCGCCTGAATAACCTTACGACCAAATACAGCGTCAGCTGAGGCCCTAACATATACCTTGTGAAATTTGGTAAATGAACCGAAGCCAAGTGGCAGCTTTACAAACCTGTTCCACTGAGGCCTGAAGCTAAAAGGCCCAGGAAGCACCAATAGCCCTAGTGGAAAGAGCTGTGACCCAAACAAGGGGCTCCTTCCCCTTGGCAGAATAGGCTCTTACCACTGTAATTCATCGGCTGATGGCAGACTTAGCTGGTGGAAAACCTTTCTGTGGACCCTCAGGTATGACATAAGAAGTCCAAACTATGGAAAGATTGTGTAATAGTGAAATAACTTGGTGCTCTCACTAAAGTCACTACATCCAAACAGTGAAGAATCCCCCTTCTTGAGCAGGAGCAGGACATAAGGAAGGCAAAAAAACATCTCTTCATTAAAATGAAAATACATCTTTAGGAAGAAAATCCTAAAACACTCTAATAAGGAGGCTTATTGAAAAGCTGCTAATTCAGAAAGCCGCCTGCTGAGCTTATTGCCATTAAGAGATAACCATAAGCGCCCTTAGACTTAATGACACATCTACCCTGGCTCAAAAAGGAGAACCATGAAGAGCTGATAAAACAAGTTCAGGTCCCAAATCGGCAAAAGTGGCTTATGAGGAGGCCGCACATGAGTGACTCCTTGTAAAGCAAGTTCTGATAAAATTCTTTCTCAGCTATGGGTTTTTGAAAGAGAAAAGATAGCAGATATTGGTCCTCATCAAGACTTCTGCAAAAATCAATATATTCTGTAAACAGAACAGTACTACAAGCAAACCCCTGGATTCGCCGAAATTTGCTTGCCATACTCAATAATAGATCATTTGATGAAGATTTCTTCCTGGCCTGAATCATAGTCTGGATGACTGGCAGAAAAAAAAATGTTTCTGCCAAGATAAAGGATTCAATAGCCAGGCCTTCCAAGCCAGAACTTGTGAATTGGGATGCCTTAAAGGCCCCTGTGTGAAAAGATCTGGATCGTCGCCTCCACAAGTTGCCCTCTGGCATCCTTACTATGGCCTCGATTCAATAAAGGTAGAAAAAAATTCTTATGGTAGTAAAAAATTCAATTCATGAGAAAAAAGCCTGAGAATGTCACTGTTATTGAATCACTAGATAGAAAGACAATGAAAGTCAATGGCAGCTTTTACTACAGTGTAGACAGGAGTAAACAGTTCTCTACTTTTCTTAGGAGTAAAAAAGTGCCATTGACTTTCATTGTCTTTTTATCTGGTGATTCAGCAACAGTGACATTCTCAGGCTTTTTTTCTCATAAATTGAATCTTTAACTACTATGTTAATTTTTTTTCTACCTTTATTGAATTGAGGCCTATGTCTGAGAACCAGCTTCTTCTGGTCACCAAGGAGCCACCAGAATGGTTGGGACTCCCTTGTGAGATAAACCTTTTTTAGTACTCGACCCAGGAGTGAAATCTGAGGGAAATGCAAAAAGAAGCTTGAATGCCGAACACTGAAGAGTCAGGACATCTGTTGCTATTGTTAGAGGATCCCTGGCCTGAGCCAAACTTCGGACCTTCCAACTGAGCAGTGATGCAAGAGATCTATGTCTGGGATCCCCCAGCACATGCATAGGGATTAAAAAACCTTCTGGCTAAGAGAACATTCCCTCTGCTGCAGGACCATTCTGCTGAGATGATCTGCCTACAAGTTGTCCACTCCAGGTATGTGTACCACCAAAAAGCATGGTTTCTCTGCCCAAAGTAAAAACCCCGCTCACTTCCATCAGGGCTTTACTGCTTCTGATGTCCTCATGGTGGTTGATATATACCACCTCCGTCCAGTTGTCTGTTTGAATCCAGACAGGATGCCCAATGTCTGAAATACAATAGAATCACTCTCAGTTCCAGGATATTTATGGAGAGTCTGCTCTCCTTTGGACTCCCATTGTCCCTGGATCGTTTGGGACTCCATGACACTCCCCCAACCAGATAGACTGGCATCCGTGGTGATGATCTTCCACTGTACTGGAAGAAAGGATTTGCCGATCTGAAGAGGCTGAAAACCAAACTAGATACTGCCTTGTTGATGGTGTCACGCAAAAAGAGTGATCCAGAGTGTGTGGGTCTTGATCACAGATTGTGAGCAATTCCATCTGCAGGGGTCTTGTGTGAAACAGTGCAAAAGGTACTGACTCAAAGCAACATACCATTCCTTGACGAATCGTCAGGTGAGGGCAAGAAAAGAGACCCTGTACCCTGGACTGAAGTATGAGTCACTTCTGTGTTGGAAAAACACTTTTGCCTGAGACGTGTCTAAAGACATTCCCAGAAAAGAATAACTCTTGAGGCTATGAAATGATATTTGACTTAAGAATTCGACTGAAAAGTCAGTTATCCAATGCCAATCAAACAGTCTATATCGTTCTGGGCCCCCTGACATGATGGGGCCCATATCAACCGAGTCTCAGTAAGGGATTATATGTATACCCTGACTTCTTAGAGAAAACATGAGACCTGCCAAAACCTTGGTAAACACCCCTGTTGCTGATGATAGACCGAAGAGTAACACCACAAACTGAAGATGTAGGCCACCTACAGCAATATATATTATATATATATATATATATATATATATATATATATACATATACACACATACTGTGGTTATAAAAACTCTCGGAGCAACTTCACTGTGGATCAACAACTCAAATCTCTAAAAAGGTGAAATACGGAAGATCTCAATGCTTTTGCTTTCTGCGGAATTTGGGATACCCCTGACCAAGAGAATCTCCAAGGAGGTATGGCTCCCAATTTGTAACCTGAGGATACAACTTCCTGTATCCAAATATCTGTTACATGAAGCCTCCAAATATGAGCAAAAATGCAGAAGCGGTCCCCCCATATCTGCAAGTGCGGGGACGACCCTTCATGCCTGAGCAGGCTTTGAAGGGGGTCTGGCTTTATTCTGCCAAACACCTGTTGCCGTAATTTGGAACTTTGTCCTATTCCAAAAAAAAAATAAATAAATTCTCTTCGGTATCCCAAAGAGGCCGAACCTCTAGCCGGAACCCCGGAGTATTAGAGGCCCTACGGAAGCAGTATTAGACTTCTGCTGCTGTGGCAGATTAAATGATTTACCACTAGTAGAATGCTTTACCATGTCAACCAAGCACTCCCCAAACAGACGCCCCACCTTAAAGGGGAGTCCCGTCATATTCCCTTTTAGAGGCTATGTCAGCTGGCCATTGCTTAAGCCATAAAGCACGCCTTAAGACGACCACCAGGGCTAGGCCTCTGACACCTAACCAGATCAAACCTCCATAGCCTGGATCACATACCTGTTAGAGCCAAGTGGCTTTGATCAACTGGGGGCATGGCGTCCGTTAAGGACCCTGCTCCAAAAAAATGCTATGGATGAAGCACAGGCCAGCCGCAAGGTCGACCCCATAAAAGCATGACATGCCACCTGATCCATGCGCTTATCCGCTGGATCCTTTGGAGAGACCATCAATCAATCTGATCTGGAGGAAAGGGATCCATAGTATCTATTACTTTAGAAATGGTCAGAAGACAACCTGATTTCTGCCATTCCCTATTGATCAGATTATAATAATGCGTATGCCCCGCAACATCCCCAAAAGAGGCCAACTTTGCTCACTAACCTTTTGGTCAACAGATATGCATTAAATAGCTAAAAAATACAATTCTGTGATTACTCACCTGCAGAATTGGTATTATATGTATACAGCACATCCTGTTCCAGAAGATATTCCTTACTCTTGGGTTATACATCCAGTAGATAGCGCTGGACTGCAGAGACAGAAAAGTGGCTCCTCCCGGCCTCATATATACCAGGGACCTCCCACAAATTCCCCAGGATTGAAAAGCAGTTAAAATGAGACCGGGAGAACTATAACCATTATATAAAAAATTTGAACAATCACCATAAAAAGGTAACTAAAGATAATGATAACAAGGGTGGGGTGGAACAGGACGTGCTGTATACATATAATACCAATTCTACAGGTAAGTAATCACAGAATTGTATTATTCTAAGTATACAGTACGTCCTGTTCCAGAAGATATTCCTTACTCTTGGGACATCCAACAGCAGTGTCCGTAAGGTAGGGTGGGATCCCCAAAAGTAACAGCAGACAGTTTAAACCACTGCCACCTGCAGAACTTTGCGGCCAAAAGCAGCATCAGCTGAGGCCCTAACATCAACCTTGTAAAACTTTGAAAAAGTATGAACAGAAGACCAAGTGGCGGCTTGCAAACTTGTTCAACAGAAGCTTGGTGCTGAAAAGCCCAAAAGGCACCAATAGCACGAACAAAATGAGCAGTAAGGCGAAAGGGAGGCTCCTTCCCCTTAGCAGAGTAGGCCTGTATCACAGCCTGAAGGATCCACTTGCTGATAGAGGACTTAACCGGAGCCAGGCCCTTCTTAAGTTCAGAAGGGAGCACAAAGAGAGCATCAGTCTTCCTTAAGGATTCAGTAGCCACCAGATAGAACTTCAGAGTCCTGACCACATCCAAAGTGTGTAAAACCCTCTCCTTAGAAGTACTAGGATTAGGACACAGAGAAGGCAAAACAATGTCCTGATTGAGATGAAAGGCAGAAACAACCTTAGGCAGAAAAATACAATTCTGTGATTACTCCCCTATAGAATTGGTATTATGAGTATACAGTACGTCTTGCTCCAGATATAATACTTACTATCGGGTAATACTCCGCCAGATGGCGCTGGACAGCAGAGACATGGAAAACAGGCCCCTCCCGGCCCTTAAAATACCCAGGGACCTCCCACGAATCCCCAGCATTGAAAAGCAGTTAACGAGAAGCCGGGAGAATAAAACAACCCAAACTATCAACTATAACAATGATAACAATCACCATACAGGGGATCCAAGATAATGCAAAACCAAGGGTGGGGTGGAGCAGGACGTCCTGTATACTCATAATACCAATTCTACAGGTGAGTAATCACAGAATTGTATTATTCTTCGTACACAGTACGTCCTGCTCCAGATAGATTACTTACACTCGGGACATCCAATAGCAGTGTCCATAAAGTAGGAGGGGATCCCCAAAGGTAACAGCAGACAGGTCATACCACTGTCACCAGCAGAACCATGCGGCCAAAGACAGCATCAGCTGAGGCCCTAACATCAACCTTGTAAAACGTTGAAAAGGTACCAAGTAGCGGCCTTGCAAACTTGTTCAACAGAAGCCTGGTGCTGAAAAGCCCAAGAGGCACCAATAGCACGAGTGGCATGAGCAGTAAGGCGGAAGGGAGGATTCTTCCCCTTAGCAGAGTAGGCCTGAATCACAGCCTGACGGATCCATTTGTTGATAGTAGACTTGGCAGGAGCCAAACCCTTCCTAGGACCAGAAGGGACCACAAAAAGAGCATCAGTTTTTCTGAAAGGTGCAGTAGCCACCAGATAGTACTTCAGACACCTAACCACATCCAAAGAATGCAAGACCCTCTCCTTAGCATTACTAGGATTAGGGCACAATGACGGAAGAACAATGTCCTGATTCAAATGAAAGGCAGACACTACCTTAGGCAGAAAATCTGGCTTGAAAGGAAACACCACCTTGTCCTGGTGTCTCTCATAGTAGGGGGGCTGAATGGAAAGTGCCGCCAACTCAGACACACGCATAACAGGAGATAGCCACCAGAAAGACAACCTTGAGCGTATGAATGGCCAGGGTAGCATCCTGCACAGGTTTAAAGGGAGCACCCTGCAAGGCTGACAAAACCAAGTTCAAATCCCAAACAGGCACCATAGGCTTACGTGGGGGGCGCACATGAGTGACCCCCTGGAAAAAAGTCCTGATCCGAGGGTGCTGAGCAAAGGACTTCTGGAAGAAAACAGCCAGGGCAGAGACCTGCCCCTTCAGAGTACTTAGTTGGAGCCCCATGTCCAGCCCATGCTGAAGGAACTCCAGAATCCTGGGAATAGAGAACACACGACAGGGAAGAGACTTAAACTCACACCAGTCAATGAAGGCACGCCAAACCCTGTAGTAAATGGAAGAAGAAGACTTCTTCCTAGCCTTTATCATAGTATCAACCACTGAGGTATACAGCCCCTTCTCCATCAAGATGGAGGTTTCAGCAGCCAGGCCGTCAAAGCCAGAGTTTGTAAATTGGGATGGCGTAAAGAGCCCTGAGCGAGCAGGTCTGGCACCATGGGTAGAACGTACTGATCCACTGCCAGCTGCACCACGTCTGCAAACCACACTATTCTTGGCCACCTGGGGGCCACCAGAATTGCTGGCACCCCTTCCAGAGCAAACTTGCGCAGATCCCTGCCCAGCAGAGGAAATGGAGGAAAGACATACAGGAACTGAAAGTCTTGCCATGACATTGCTAGAGCATCCGTGGCCAAGGCCAGAGGATCCTGGGACAGGGAGACAAAGGCCGGGGGCTTTTGATTGTGACGCAAACAGATCCACATCTGGTTGGCCCCAACAGTGACAAAGATTGGAACACCCTGTTGCATAAGGACATTCTCCCTGGCGAGAGGTCCCCCTGCTCAGAGAGTCTGCCAGGAGATTTTCCACCCCCGGGAAGTACACAGCTGATACGCAGGGGACATTGGTCTCCGCCCAGGTCAGGATCAGAGACACTTCCTGGAGGGCCCTCTTGCTCCGCGTCCCTCCTTAATAATTGATGTAGGCAACTGCCATCTGATTGTCCGAGCGCACCTGAACAGGAAGGCCCCGAAGGTGAGTAGTCAACTGAGCCAGGACTAACCTTATTGCCCGCAGCTCCAAGACGTTGATAGGTGTGTGGTCCTCCTGAGGGCCCCACCTCCCCTGGAACAGCAGGGACTTCCAGAAACACCCCCCCCAACCTGACAGACTGGCATCCGTGGTGACCGTCTCCCAGGAAGGGGTCAGAAAGGATCTGCCCCCCAACAGGTTCCTGGAGTCCAGCCACCATGAGAGGGACCTCCTGACCAGGGGGGAAGCACACAGACCCTGTCCAGGGACGCTGGATCCTTGTCCCACACTGACAAGAGGTGGAGTTGCAGAGGCCTCAGGTGGAACTGAGCATAAGGGATGGCCTCGAAGCACGCCACCATCAAGCCCACCAGCTGCATTCCCTGCCTGATGGAGGGATGACGACAATATAGCAGGAACTGGACCTGTGCAATCAGACTGTCCACCTTCTGTTGAGGAAGGAAAATCCTTGCCTGAACTGTATCCAGATTCATTCCTAGGAAGGGAGTCACCAATGAGGGGGACAGCAAGGACGTGGGGTGGTTGATCAACCATCCAAAAGACTCCAGGGTGGAAACCACCAGCTGAGTATCCAATTCTGCCTTATGTGGAGATTGGGATGTGATGAGAATGTCGTCCAGATAAGGCAGCACGCGGACGCCCTGAAACCTTAGCAGAGACATCATGCCCGCCAGCACCTTGGTGGACACTCTGGGAGCTGAGGTGAGACCAAAGGGCAATGCCACAAACTGGTAGTGTTGATCCTCCAGAGCGAACCTGAGGAACCATTATTGGGTTAATCCACCGCAGGTGACGTAGTGCAGAGAGGAAGTCTTGTAACGAGCCCCCTTCCGGCCTCTATATATACCTGGTACCTCCCCTCAATCACCAGTATATTTAAAAAGCAGAAAGACAAGGTACCAGTATTCCACCAGTAACCTCAAAATCAAATTTGATATAAATAAAAAAGCTTCACCATATAAAGGCTTCGGAACTACCGAAAAAGGGTGGGAGTGAAGCGGGTGTGTGGCACACCAACAATACCCATTTTTCAGGTGAGTACTCACAAAATGGTATTATTCTTGGTGTGCCACACACCCCGCCTCACCTTTAGATATTCATCCATTATTGGGACATCCAAAAGCAGTGTCCACCAGGGCTGGGCAACTCAAGGCCAGGTGAAGCATAAGTTAAATGACTGCAGTCTGCAGAACCTTGCGGCCAAAAACAGCATCCGCTGAGGCTCGAACATCAACTTTGTAAAACTTAGAAAAAGTATGAACAGAAGACCAAGTGGCGGCCTTACAAACTTGTTCAACAGAAGCTTGGTGCTGAAAAGCCCAAGACGCCCCAATGGCGCGAGTAGAATGAGCAGTGATACGAAAAGGGGGAACTTTCCCCTTAGCAGAATAGGCCGCAGTAACGGCCTGACGTATCCACTTGCTAATGACCGATTTGGCTGGTGCCAAACCTTTCTTAGGCCCATGGGGCACAACAAAGAAGGAATCCGTCTTACGAAAAGGAGACGTGATAATCAAGTAGTACTTAACACAGCGTACTACATCCAAGCAATACAACACCCTCTCTTTGTCATTCTTAGGATTAGGACACAAGGAGGGAAGAACAATGTCTTGGTTCAAATGAAAAGCAGAAACAACCTTGGGAAGAAAGTCTGGCTTGAACCGAAAGACCACTTTATCCTGATGCCTCTTAAAGTAAGGCGCCTGGATAGTTAAGGCCGCCAACTCTGAGACACGCCGGACCGAAGTGATAGCTACCAAGAAGACAATCTTCTGAGTCAGGGTAGACAAGGCAATATCTTGCAAGGGCTCAAAAGGAGGAGCCTGAAGAGCAGAAATAACCAAATTCAAGTCCCAAACAGGGAGTAATGGTTTCCTGGGAGGCCGCACATGCGTAACCCCCTGGAAAAAAGTTTTAACCAAAGGTTTAAGCGCAACACGCTTCTGAAAAAAGATAGATAAGGCAGAAACTTGCCCTTTCAATGTACTAAGCTGAAGACCAGAGTCCAGCCCTGATTGTAAAAACTCCAGAATCCTGGAGACTGAAAAGACTCTACAAGGAAAAGATCTTATCTCGCACCAGGCGATATAGGCTTTCCAAGTCCTATAGTAGGTGATAGAAGAAGACCTCTTCCGAGCACTGATCAGAGTCTTAACGACTGAATCAGAAAGACCCTCCTCCTTCAGGACGGAGGTCTCAGCAGCCAGGCCGTCAAACCTAGCGCTGGTAAATTGGGGTAACACAATCGACCCTGAGTGAGCAGATCGGGCCGAAGAGGCAGAACGACTTGGTCCACTGCCAGCCGAACGATGTCTGCGAACCACACTCGCCTTGGCCACCTTGGGGCCACGAGAACGGCGGACACCTTTTCCAGAGCCAACTTCCGAAGCACCCTGCCTAGCATGGGTATCGGAGGAAACAGGTATAGAAACCCCAGATCCCCCCAACTCAGGGACATGGCGTCCACTGCCAGCGCCAGAGGATCCTGGGAGAGCGACACGAAGTTCGGGAGCCTACGATTGTGACGAGAGGCAAACAGGTCCACCTCCGGTGTCCCCCATCGGAGACATAGTGAGCGAAACACCCGAGGATGGAGAGCCCATTCTCCCAGACGGGGAGAGCCCCTGCTCAACTGGTCCGCTTCCTTGTTCTCCACTCCTGGAATGTATATCGCCGAGAGACAAGGAACATGGGCCTCTGCCCAGGTCAGGATCAGGGACACCTCCCTGAGAGCACTCAGGCTGCGAGTCCCTCCCTGATGATTGATGTAAGCAACCGCTGTTCGATTGTCTGAACGCACCTGGACCGGAAGGCCCAGGACGTGCTGAGTCAGGAGATCAAGCACCTGACGGATGGCTCTCAGTTCCAGAATATTGATGGGTAAGTGGGCCTCCTGAGGTCCCCATTGCCCCTGGAACTGCAGCTCCTTCCAGAATCCGCCCCATCCCGTCAGACTGGCATCCGTGGTGACAATTTCCCAAAGAGGGGTCAGGAAAGACCTGCCCTTTACGAGATTGGTCGAGACCAACCACCACTGGAGGGACTGCCGGACCCGGGAGGACAACTGGAAGGGCTGATCCAGCGACCGAAGCCGTCGGTCCCAAGACGCCAACAGACAAAGCTGAAGCGTCCTCGTGTGGAATTGAGCAAAAGGAACTGCCTCGAAGGAGGCAACCATCAACCCTATCAGCCTCATCCCCAGACGGATGGACGGCCGAGGATTGGAGAGTAGGACCCGAGCCAACTCCTGAATCAGATGAATTTTGGACTGGGGAAGAAACACTCTGTGCTGATGAGAGTCCAACTGCATCCCCAGGAAGGACACTACCCTGGCCAGAGCGAGAGAGGACTTGGGGAAGTTGATCACCCAACCAAAGCTTTCCAGCGTGGAGACCACCATGCTGGTGTCTGTCTCTGATTGATTGAGCGACGGAGCCATGATGAGAAGGTCGTCCAAATAAGGCACGACACGAATGCCCCGAGATCTGAAAATGGCCATGACCCCTGCCAGCACCTTGGTGAACACTCTTGGAGCTGAGGTAAGGCCAAACGGAAGTGCCACGAATTGATAATGCTGATCCTTCATCACGAATCGAAGAAAACGGTGGCAGATGGGAACATGAAGGTAAGCATCCTTGATGTCTATGGACATCATGAAGTCCCCTTGCCGAAGAGAGCCGACGGCAGTGCGCAAGGTTTCCATGCGAAAATTCCGAAACCGGATGAACCTGCTGAGTAACTTCAGGTCCAAGACGGGACGAACTGACCCATCTTTCTTGGGGACTGCGAACAGATTGGAGTAGAAACCGAGGCCCGTCTCTAAGCGCGGTACCGGCTGGATGACCGCCATCTCTAGTAGATTCTTTACCGACGCCAGGAGCCCCTGTGCGGCGACAGGATCGATGGGCACCCGAGACCGAAAGAACCGTGAAGGAGGGCGAGACTCGAATTCCAGCTTGTAACCGGACGACACTACCTCCTGAATCCATCTGTCCGGAACTTCCCGGTTCCAAACCTGGGAGAAGTGTCGTAATCGTCCCCCCACCCGCACGGGTGAGGGCAGCCCCTCATTGCTGAGCGGGCTTACCAGCAGGTTTGGGCTTGGAGCCCCAGGACTGGGTGGGACGGCCACGGCCCCTCCCCCGAGTCCAACCTGTACGACTGGTAGAGGGAAGGGAAGCCCCCCTACCCGCTCTGTATCCTCGAAAGGAAGGCCTACCAGAACCTGCTCCCCTAAAGGGGCGTCGAGGCCTCCTGCGCTGTGGCATCTTACCACCTTTCGCGACAGAATCAATTCTCTCCCCAAACAGACGCAGCCCCAAAAAGGGGAGAGCTGTGAGCACCTTTTTAGAAGCCGAATCCGCCGACCACTGTCGCAGCCATACAGCCCGACGAATGGCCACCAGCATTGCCGCTGTCTTGCTACTCATAGCCAGCGCATCGTCCTGAGCGATAGAACGTAGGACACAAAAGATTCACACTGCTTAAGCGCAGCGAACTCATTACAAGCGGGATTGAGATCCTCGTATAGCCCCTGGATTACAGATCTCACTGCTAATAGAAGAAGGGCCGAAGCGCACACAGGGTGCATTGTTGACCCAGCATAAATAAAGCCATGGCGAGCATACTGGTCAATCCGACGATCCTCCCCATCTTTAGGGACAGTGGTCTCAGCAGACTGTACCATAGCGGTGCTAGAGAGCCCTAGCACAGGGGTATCAACTTCAGGAGGAATGGACCAAAGCTTCACCAATTCTGGCGGAAAGGGATAACGCCTTTCCCACCTGGAAGGGATTCCAGATAACCGCGTGGGATGTTCCCATTCCTTAAGGACCACCCTCTCAAAGTGGTGCTGTCTGGGAAAAACCAAACGCGGCTGAGGCTCTTTGGACAACTGGCCCCTTGGCAGGGTGACAGCCTCAGGCGGATCTAAATTCAAAATTTCAAACATTTGAGCCAAAATGGAGGGGGTGTCAAGGGCAACCCCCGCCGACCAATCGCCAGTCGCATTAGCCTCAAGCTGATCTGCCGGCTCATCTGACTCCAAGAGGAATTCCTCCTCATCCGGGGAGCCATCGGACCATTCCACAGGCTCACATAATTCGTCCTGTGGAGCCGAAGATACTGGAGTCAGGCGCTTCCGTTTTGCAGGGGCCTTCAACCCTGCCTTAACGGGCAATACTTTCCGAAGGCTGGCCAACTTTGCCGCCACCTCGGATTGCGAATCCCCACTTTTGACAGTGTCATGCGGGGTCCGGAACAGGGAGGGAGAGGCAGGAGATGATGGAAGTTGCGACGGGCCAGCAGCCGGATCAACAGACTGACGCGCAATACTCTGCTTTGCACAAGGAATGCAAATAAAGACATCAGCCCCACATTTTACACACCCCCTGGACGGCTCTGACGAGTCGTTTCCGGTAGTAACGGAAGCCTCCATATTGGTGATTTATGGTATCACAAATACTGGGATTTTTAAGGCATAAGCCAACCCGGGATGCCCCCTTATCAAAAATGTCCCGGAAGGCAGGGTTTTTGTTATATAAATACTCTTTTTTTTTTTTTTAAAGAAAAGGTCCCCCTTAGTAAATATATATATATATATATATATATATATATATATATATATATATATATATATATATCTCTAAGAATATATATATTAAATGTGTAAACTTTATATATAAAAAATATCCCCCTTTTTCTTTTCTAAAAAAGAAAGACTAGCCAGGCAACATAGAGCCGGAGGGCCGCTATAATCAGGGATCCCAGGATCTGAAAGGAAAGAAACAAACCATCAGATCCCCATATAAGTGTAACACATGCAGCATGTCTTATGCATCATATATATATATAAATGATAAGAGTGCCTCTTTAAACGCTTCCCAAATATCCCCCTTTTTTCTCCATAATAAGAAATAAGGACAAAAAGAAATCTCACTCTCGGCCCCACCAAAGCGGGGCCGCTTACCTGACAGGCCAACGCAGGACCGGAGGGACAATGTAGCAGCAGCAGCATAACAAAACACACGTGTGCTGCAGCGTGCGCCCCCCCACGTGACTTCTCTTAGCAGACAGGGAGGAAGTGAGGCCGGGGCCACCGAGCGACGCTCCCGCCGGCGCCACGCCCCCCCGCGTCACAGGGAGCCGCCCCCTACAACCCGGTCAGAAGCGTCCTCATGTGCGCCCAATTCATTGAGAGATTGCCACCAGCTGCGCTGGTTCACGCACAGCCAGGCGGCGGAGGAGGGGGAGGAGAAGCATAAGCGCAGCCACCAGGCTGCCGCACGGAGACAGCGGGGAAGGGGGGAGGCGGGAGGGGCTGCAGACTGAGGCGGCAAGCCCAACTGCTGAGCGCGGTCCGCTGCCCCGCCCCCATAAAGCTGACCAACACACTGGCCACTGTTGAAACTTTTTTTTTTTTTTTTCCCCCAGAGGATCTGCCCGGAGCTCCAGCATAACAGACTAAGCGCACCATGCTGCGCAGTCTGTTTATGTGCACAAAGTGAACACACACATGTAAAACACAGCAATACAGTGAAACACTATACATAATACACAACCCTCTATATCTCCCCCCCCCCACCCCGTAGTGAAGGGGGAAGGGACCGTAACGGGAGAGTAAGGGGCTACGGGGACCCTCGGGACAGGGGCATCCCATTTCCGGATCACCATGCCGGATAGCCGCATTGCCCCACGCATGAGGTCGAGCGGTAGGAGATAAGCTCCTAGGCACCTATAGTGCCGTCTACCAATTGCCCAGTGAGCAGCCTAGGCTGGGAGGCTTCCAATCCACTATAAAGGTATACAAACTCAAACCGGGCAGAAATAGACCAAAAGGGGGGTGGCGGGGTAAGAATACCCCGGCCTACCTGTAAGCAGGAGACTTCCATCTTCTGACTTGTCAGCAAGCAGAGAGAAAAATACTGGTGATTGAGGGGAGGTACCAGGTATATATAGGCCGGAAGGGGGCTCGTTACAAGACTTCCTCTCTGCACTACGTCACCTGCGGTGGATTAACCCAATAATGGATGAATATCTAAAGGTGAGGCGGGGTGTGTGGCACACCAAGAATATTTACATCACAACTAGAGAGTGCATTAAACACCTCACAAGGCAAATCATCAGGGGCACTATCAAGTATATTTCTAAGCAGGGTCCTAATGGCTACAGCCGTAATGGCCGAGGCACAGACCGGACGCAGCGCCGTCCCCACACATGCAAAGGCATGGGACGCCAGCTGGTCAATGTGCCGGTCCTCAGCATCCCGCAGAGTAGTAGAGTCAGGGGAGTGCATGACAGAGGTGTTGGATAACCCCAGGACCGGGGCATCCACTTCGGGAGGGGATGACCAACACTTTACCACATCAGCAGGAAAGGGATACCTATTATCCCAACTCTTAGGGACTCCGGGAAGTCTACTGGGCCGTTCCCATTCCTTGAGCACCAGTTTATTGAAATGTGCTTGCTCTGGAAATTCCAAGCGTGACTTAGCAGTATGAAAAAGTTCCCCCGTTTGCCTGGGAGCCGCAACAGGAGGGGAAATGGACAGAACCTCAAGAATCTGGGCCAGCAATTTATCAGTATCATCCGGGGCCCAGGTCTCAGCGCCAGAATCATCATGACCCCTGGGCCTCTCATCAGATGACCCTGAGTTGGAGAATAGCTCCCCTTCGTCCGAAGGGGTATAGCCACATAAATGCCAAAACTCATCAGTTTCCATAGGGAAAAAAATTGACATTAGGCGTTAAGTGCTGCTTTTTAGCAGGGGCCTTACGTGCCAAGGTATTAGCAATTAACTTCTCAACACTAGCCAGTCTAGAAGACATCAGGCTGAGAATCCCCACTTGTATGCAACTCAGCAGGAGTGAGATTTAAGCTTGGGGGGGTAGGTGAAGTGAGACGAGGTGCAGGCCCAGCCACTGGAAGGCCAGATTGCAGCGCAAGCACTTGCTCAGCACAGGGTACACAGACCCGCGCCTTGTCAGCGTCAGCATGAGGCTGCCCATACGCTACACACAGCCGGGCTTGTCCCGAAGGAATCCCGGTCACATTATCCTGAGATGCCTCCATATGGTGATTATAGCGGCACTATAGGCCGATAGGGATTAACGCTTAAATAGCAACCCGGGATGCCCCAATAACCCACTAGGGAAGTGGGAGTAATTACACTAGGCCTCACAAGTTAACCAACTAATAGAGGGCTGAGAGATTCGCCCATCTGAAAGACACAAATGAGCTGTAAGCAGACAATAATAAAAAATTGGAAATAAAGCCGCCCGTGACGGCACTTACGGACCGCGGTAGGTAGAGGTCCGTCAAGCAGAAGCCGACAAAGCAGACAAAATGGCGTCGGTATACCTCGAGGGGCGGGCCCGCACAAGCCATGACGCGGAACGCGCCAGAGACAGGCCCCGCCCCCCCGAAGAGCGCGAAACCAACACATGACAAGCAGCCAATGACGGCGCGTGAGGTAACGCCGCCAAGCGCAGAACATGGGGACAAAAAGGCGCGCGGCAGCGGCGGCAATTTTAAGTACAGTAAATAATAAAACAAGTCAGCGCGGCAGCTGACACAAGCGATGTAATGAAGCACAAAGCAAGTACACGTATATACATACATACACGCACACACATACACGCACACACATACACACACACACATACACACACACACATACACACACACACATACACACACACACACATACACACACACACACATACACACACACACACATACACACACACACACATACACACACACACACATACACACACACTCCCCTCCCCCTCTTTTCCCCCGAAGGCTACAAGGAGAGTGAGGGAGGACAGCGGCCACTTTACATAGGGCCCACCGATAAGACAGGGGCAAGGGGCAAAAGGGCGGGAGGGGCATCCCATAGAGGCTCACCATAAGCCTGAAACGCCTACCCTTTGGTGGGGGATTGCGGTGGAGCAGCGCTCCTAAGCACCTAACAGCGGTGCTGCCTACCATCACCCGACCAGCGCAGCCAAGGCTGGGAGGCAATTACTGATGGAACGGGTGGGAATAGTTCTACAGGGGCGCAGGCTAATAGCCCCGCTCACCTGCGAGTAGAGAGAGACATTTCTTGTCCTTCGCAGTCCAGACTGCAGAGAAAATCTGGGGATTTGTGGGGCCGGGAGGAGCCTGTTTTCGATGTCTCTGCAGTCCAGCGCCATCTGGCGGAGTATTACCCGATAATAAGTATTATATCTGGAGCAGGACGTACTGTATACTAAGAATATCTGGCTTAAAACGAAACACCACCTTGTCCTGGTGTCTCTCAAAATAAGGAGGCTTGATAGAAAGCGCCGCTAACTCAGAAACACGCCTCACAGAAGTGATAGCATCCAAAAAGACCACCTTAAGCCTAAGAATGGACAAAGGAGCTCCTTGCAAGGGCTCAAAGGGAGACCCCTGCAGGGCAGATAAGACCAAGTTCAACTCCCAGACTAGTAACATAGGCTTCTGTGGGGGACACACGTGAGTAACCCCCTGGAAGAAGGTCTTGACCAGGGGATGCTGAGCAAAGGATCTTTGGAAAAAAATAGCCAACGCAGAAACATGGCCTTTCAGAGTACTAAGCTGAAGATCCAGATCCAAACCATGTTGCAGAAACTCCAGAATCCTAGGAATGGAAAACACAAGACAGGGAAGCGAGTTAGACTCGCACAAGTCAATGTAAGTACGCCGAACCCTGTAGTAGATGGAAGAAGAGAACCTCTTCCTAGCCCTGATCATGGCATTTACAACCGAGGCAGGCATCCCCTTTTCCATCAAGATGGAGGTTTCAACAGCTAGGCCGTCAAAGCCAGCGTTTGTAAATTGGGGTGGCGTAGGTGCCCCTGAGTGAGCAGATCTGGAACCCGGGGCAGGGCGTACTGATCTACTGCCAGCTGCACGATGTCTGCGAACCACACTCTTGGCCAACAAGGGGCCACCAGTATGGCTGGCACCCTTTCCTGAGCTATCTTGAGCAGCACCCTGCCCAGCAGGGGAAAAGGGGGAAAGACATACAGAAGCCGAAACCCCTTCCAAGACATTGCCAGGGCATCCATGGCCAAGGCCAGAGGATCCTGGGACAGAGACAAATACTGGAAGCTTGTGATTGTGACGGGACACAAACAGATCCACATCTGGCTGACCCCAGCGGTGGCACAGGGAGCGAAACACCCTGCTGCTGAGTGACCATTCTCCCAGACGAGAGGTCCCCCTGCTCAGGGGAGTCTGCCTCCAGATTCTCCACCCCCGGGGGTCTTTTTTGGGGACGATGAAAAGATTGGCGTGATAGCCTTTGCCCCTTTCCCTCAAGGGCACCTGGCAGATGACAACCAGTTCCAGAAGGCCTTGGACAGCCAGGGGCAGACCCTGAGCTGACAGGGGGTTTTGAGCTAACCGGGATCTGATGAATCTTGGGGGCGGCCAGGCTGCAAACTATCTTGTAACCGAAGAATACTACCTCCTGAATCCACCGGTCTGAGACATAACGCCTCCAGACATGAGCCAAGAGCCGAAGCCATCCCCCCACCCGGATGGGTGAGGGCGCCCCTTCATGCCTGAGGGGGCTTGGGGGAGGACTTAGGCTTGGGACCCCAGGAGGGGCCAGGGTGGCCACGTTCTCTGCCCCAAAAATCTCCACGGGCTCCAGCAAAGGAAGCTCCCCGTCCAATTCTGGAGCCCCTGAAGGAAGGAGAAAAGGCACCTGAACCCCGAAAGGACCGGGGCTGCCTTCTACGCTGAGGTAACTTGCCTCCCTTAGCAAACAAGTCCAGACGTTCCCTAAAGAGGCGCAGCCCCTTGAAGGGAAACCCAGTGAGAGCCTTCTTAGCAGCATTGTCAGCTGCCCACTGGCGCAGCCAGACCGAGCGGCGTATAGCCACTAACAAGGCAGATGCCCTGCCACACATTCAAATGGTATCATCCATGGCATAGAGGACAGGGGAATGCATGACGGATGTGTTGGACAACCCCAGAACTGGTGCATCCCCCTCGGGAGGACATGACCACCGTTTAACCATTTCCGCAGGAAAGGGATACCTCTTATCCCAACTCTTTAGCACCCCGGGGAGCCGGCTAGGCCGTTCCCACTCCTTGAGCACCAGATTATTAAAATTAGTTTGTTCAGGGAACTCCAAGCGTGGTTTAACAGTATGAAACAGCTCCCCCTGCTGCCGCGGAGCCACGGCAGGAGGAGAGATACAGAGTACTTCAAAAATGTGAACTAAAAGCCTGTCATTATCATCTGAAGCCCATGGGTCAGACCCAGAATCGGCACCATACACCTGCGAGTAGAGAGCCATCTTCTAGTCATCGCAGCCCAGACTGCAAAAAACTGGGGAATTTGTGGGAGGTCCCTGGGATATATGGGGACGGGAGGAGCCACTTTTCTGTCTCTGCAGTCCAGCACCATCTACTGGATGTATAACCCAGGAGTAAGGAATATCTTCTGGAACAGGATGTGCCGTATACTTAAAATATACAATTCTGTGATTAATCACCTGTAGAATTGTTTTTACGGTGTACAGCACAGCTTGCTTCATTTCTATTCTTTACATGTGGGTAATCCACTGCAGGTGGCGCAGTAGACTGCAGGAAGACTTGTGGCCCCTCCCGGCCCATATAAGGGCCAGAATTACCCAGAAGACCCCAGTGTTTGAAAGCAGTAATGCAAGAAGCCGGGAGGCAAGGACCATGTTAGTAAAAACACAGCCCACAAAAAGGAACTCTCTCAACAAAATCACCATAACAAGGCAAAAGAGAACGATAACAAGGGTGGGATGAAGCAAGCCATGCTGTACACCGTAAAAACAATTCTACAGGTGTGTAATCACAGAATTTTATTTTTCCAGGTGTACAGCACGGCTTGCCTCATTTCTATTCTTTACATGTGGGACATCCAACAGGAGTGTTCAAAATAGGGCAGGATCCCCAGAGCGGAAAGCGCATGCTTTCCGTTAATTTCACTACCGCCTGAAGCACCTTTCGGCCAAAAGCAGCATCAGCTGATGCCAAAACATCAACCTTGTAAAACTTAGTAAAGATATGACCGAAGACCAGGTAGCGGCCTTACAAACTTGTTCAACAGAGGCCTGGTGCTGAAAAGCCCAGGAAGCACCAATAGCTCTAATAGAGTGAGCGGTAACACGAAAAGGGGGATCCTTCCCCTTGGCAGAGTAGGCTTGCACCAATGCCTGTCTAATCCACCTACTAAGAGTGGACTTAGCCGGAGACAAACCCTTCCTAACACCTTCAGAGAGGACAAAAAGAGAATCCAACTTCCTGAAGGATTCAATTGCAACCAGGTAGTACTTAATGGCTCTGACCACATCCAAGGAACGAAGGGCCCTTTCCTTAAGAGTTAGACGGATCCGGACACAGAGAAGGTAAAATAACCTCCTCATTAAGATGAAAGGGGGACACGACCTTAGGTAAAAAATCAGGTTTAAAGCAAAAAACCACCATATTCTTATGCCGCTCAAAGTAAGGAGGCTTCATACAAAGTGCAGCCGGTTCTGACACCCGGCGTACCGAGGTGATGGCTACCAAAAAGACCACCTTTAGAGTCAGGATAGACAAGGCAGCATCGCACAAAAGCTCAAAGGGGGGGATCCTGGAGAGCAGAAAGCACCAAATTCAAATCCCACACCGGTAATATAGGCTTACGTGGTGGACGTACATGGGTAGCTCCAAAAGAACAGCAAAAGAACAAAGCAGTCTATGATTGGCAAAGGATCTTTGGAAAAAGACGGACAAGGCCGAGACCTGGCCCTTGAGCGTGCCCATCTGTAGACCCAAGGCTAAGCCATGTTGTAAAAATTCTAAAATCCTAAAAAAGAGAATGTGCGACAAGGGAAAATCTTGGATTCACACCGAACAATGTAGGAATGCCAAACTCTGTAGTAAATCATTGAAGAAAACTTCTTCTGCACCTGAATCATGGTCTGAACAACCTTAGACAATAGCCAGGCCGTCAAAGCCAGCGTCTGTAAATTGAGGTGCAGCAGCGACCCCTGTGTAAGAAGCCCTGGGAGCTTGTGATTATGTCTGGACGCAAACAGGTCCACATCCGGTAGACTCCAGCGGAGACAGAGCGTGAAAGCTCTTGTTGCTGAGAGACCATTCCCCCAGACGAGACGCCCCCCTGCTCAGGGAGTCTGCCTCCTAATTCTCTACCCCGGGGATGTAAACCGCCGAGATGCAGGGAACATTCTCCTCTGCCCAAGTCCGGATCCCCTCCTGGATGGCTCGCTTGCTCCGAGTCCCGCCCTGGTGATTGATGTAGGCGACAGCCGTCTGATTGTCCGGGCGGATCTGGATCGCACGACCCCTGAGATGGGGAGTCAAGTGAAGACGCACCAATCGGATCGCTCTCAGCTCCAGGAGATTGATGGGCAAGTGGGCCTCTTGCAGCCCCCACTGGCCCTGGAATTTCAGCGTTTGACAAAAACCTCCCCAGCCGGTCAGACTGGCGTCTGTGGTGACAATCTCCCAACGAGGATGCAGAAAGGACTTGCCCACCGACAGATTTCTGGTGTCCAAACACCACAAGAGGGATTGACTGTCCTTCAACGCAAACCTCAGTAACTTCTGATGTCCCTGAAAAAATCGGGATGTGCAGATAAGCATCCTTGATGTCCACTGTCACACATGAAGTCGCCGGACCGAAGCGAGCTCACCGCGGACCGTAAGGTCCCCATGCGTAAATGTCTGACAAACTTATTGAGACCTTTCAGATCCAGGATAGGTCTCAGCGCTCCATCCTTCTTGGGCACCGTGAACAGATTGGAGTAGAACCCTCGACCCCGTTCCTGGCGAGGCACAGGACAAATCACACCTGATAGCAGAAGGCTCTGAACGGCCATCCTTAGGCACTGTTCCGGGAATTCCACGACCAAAGAAATCTGGAGGGCGGCCAAACTGCCAGCTCTATTTTGTACCCGGAGGAAACCACCTCCTGAATCCACCAATCCGAGACGAGCTGTCTCCAGATGTGAGCAAATAGCAAAAGCCGTCCCCCCACCCGGATGGGTGAGGGCGCCCCCTCATGCCCGAGAGGGCTTGGCAGGGGGTTTGGATTTAGCTCCCCAGGAGGGATTGGGTCGGCCGCGAGACCTACCTCGACCCCAGGAATCTCTGCGGCCACCTGAAAATAAAGAGCCTCTTCCTCCTCGAAAGGAGTGATAGGCAGAAGAACCCTAAAAGGGCCACGCAGGCTTCCGTCGCTGAGGGAGTCTTTCATCCTTGGCCAGAAGGTCCAGACGCTCCCCGAATAACCTGAGCCCCAGGAAGGGGATACTAGTGAGCGACTTCTTGGCCACAGCGTCAGCCAACCACTGCCGCAGCCAGAGCGAGCAACGAAGCGCAACAAGCAGAGCCGAAGCCCTAGCGCCAAGCCGGACACTATCGTCCATGGCAGAGACTACAAAAGCAATAAAATCCACACAGGCTTTGGAGGTCTTATACTCCTCCGCCCGCTTGCGAGACTTTGCAAAATCAACAAGGCGCCTCACCTTCTTCCTGATGGCCAAAGAGACCATGGCCGCGGGACAGACAGGGCGAAGCCCAGCACCCACAAAGGTGAACGCATGACAAGCCAGCTGATCCATGCGCCTATCAGCAGGGTCACGCAAGGAAGCAGTATCGGGTGACGGCATAACCGTAGTATTGGATAACTCAGACAGAGGGGCATCCACATCGGTGGGACGGGACCAGAGGCGGATCAGCGGAAGGGATACCGTCTGTCCAGGCCTTAGGCACCCATGGCAAATTATTAGGACTTTCCCATTCCTTAAACACCATATTGGAAAAGTGGGCCTGCTCCGGAAGACAAGCCTCTGTCTATCAGGCAGAAATAAATCACTCTGCTTCCTCTTAGCCGCTGTAGGAGGGACAATATGCAAAGTCTCAAACACAGAAGACAGCAACTTTTCCGTGTCGGCAGGGAGCCACATATCCTCGTCAGAGGAGGAACCAGGCTCGCTGTCCGACCGACCGATCCCCTGAGGAAGCGGAGTCCTTCAACTCTCCCTCCTCCATGGAGTCCCGACCTCCAAAAGGATCATCGTCAGCAAAATCCGAGTAACCCGGCTTGATGTGCCGCTTCTTACTCGTGGCCTTCCCAATAGCCGTGCGAGATAACCGTCTCTCCAGGCTGGCCACCCGATGTGTCAAATCGGCTTGGGACCCCTTGCTAGTTTCTCCCTCGCTTAGGGCTGAATGCAGAAGTGGGGGCGTTGGCGAGGCTGCAGGTAAATGAGGGCTTGGGGCAGGGACGTCCGCCCTAACATGTTCCAAAAGTACGCTCCCAGCCCAAGTGACACAAACCGTGCTGAGTCCGCCCAGGGGGCTGGTACAGCACATGGGGCAGAGCTTACCCGCCCAGATGGGGCCCCTAGCACATTATCCCCAGAGGCCTCCATTATGGTGATTATGGCGATAAAAATACAGGTTACAAGGCACTAACGGACCAAACCTAAGTGACCCCCCAATTTTGTCCCTCTTTTTAGTAATCCCTCTTTAAGGGGAGAGGCTGCTGGGAGAGGGGGGGTGTAGCAGACCGGGAGGAACCACAACCTTCAGCTGGCAATGGGGGGGGGGGGGCACCTAGAAGACACAAGCGGAAATATTCATGAGCATCTCACAGCACATGCACATAGAAAAAATTACACAGATGAAAGAGGGACTCACGGAACTGACCGGTGAGGTAGTGGGAAGTCCGGAAGGCAAGCACCAGAAAAAATGCAGGCAGTGAGTTATGAAATTGATGCCAGTCAGCCCGTGGGGACCCTCGGCAGGGTCCGCAATTGACAAAAAGAGCAGCACAGAAAATGGCGCCCGAGCGCAGCAAAGATGAAATTCGAGGCGGGCCACGCAGCAATGACGCAAAACGCGTCTCCGCGCGGCCCGCCCCCCTGCTGCAGGTGCGAAAAGGGGTGCCACGCAGTGCCTAAAATGGCGCAGAGAGCACAGGAAGGGGGGGGGCAGCCCACGGAGGAGCCCCCCCCCCCCCCCCGAGGCGTAGCCCCGCACCACATGCCGAGGCCTCACCTCAAACGCCGCTCCCGCCCCCCCTCACAGCCTCAAGATGGAGGGGAAAAGGTGAGGAAACGAGGAAAGGAGAGTATCCACACAGCTGTCAGAAACAACAAAGTCTGAGGTAAAAATGAAGTAAAAGTGAAGTAAAATGCACAACACATGACAAAGCATGTGGGCACAGATAAGGGCATAACCCCAGGCAATTTTGGAGGTTCCTCCCCCCCATAGGCTCACCATCGCCTATGGCCGGCTACCCTTTATGGTCTGCGGCCCAGAGCCTAGCTCTGACCCTCGGTGTTCCCCTACCTGCACCTGATCCGCAGCCATGGCTGGGAGGCAAGAAGGGTCCCGGAAGCAGGTGGGAATAGGGCTTGCAGCAGCCGACGGGCTAGTAATGCCCCGCTTATCTGCGAAGTCCATGGAGAGAGAGAAAGAGACCATCTTCGCAGCCAGACTGCAGGAGAAGACTGGGGTCTTCTGGGTAATTCTGGCCCTTATATGGGCCGGGAGGGGCCACAAGTCTTCATGCAGCCGAATGCGCCACCTGCGGTGGATTACCCACATGTAAAGAATAGAAATGAAGCAAGCCGTGCTGTACACCTGGAAAGTATGAACTACCATTTACCTAAATCCTTATCAGCCCAGGAGCTTGGTGCTGCTGGATGACTTACAGGAATGGCTCTCCTGGGGAATTTTTTTTCACTGAGCCCTGGATGTTCTAACTGAGAAACACCTTTCTAGGAATGCTGAGGGGGTGTTC
The DNA here is from genome assembly GCA_027917425.1 of Gastrophryne carolinensis. Lineage (NCBI taxonomy): Eukaryota > Metazoa > Chordata > Amphibia > Anura > Microhylidae > Gastrophryne > Gastrophryne carolinensis. Next base: position 305,816,766 of record CM051234.1, on the reverse strand, counting down.
ATGCCTATAACTCATATAAGGAATTCCTGGGGGAGGGGGGACATATGCAGCTGGCCAAGGTCTCAAACTCTAAAGACCAAATAAGGTTGTAAAAATACAATTCTGTGATTACTCACCTGTAGAATTGGAATTATATGTATACAGCACGCCCTGTTCCAGAATATTCCTTACTCCTGGGTAATACATCCACAAGATGGCGCTGGACTGCAGAAAACAGCTTGTGGCTCCTCCCGGCCCTATATAAGTCAGGGACCTCCCACAAATTCCCCAGTATTGACAAGCAGTTAACAAGAAGCCGGGAGAACAATAATAACAGGAATTCAAAAATGAACATATGAACAATCACCATACAGAGGTAACTAAGAATAATGATAACGGTGGGATGGAACAGGACGTGCTGTATACATTTAATACCAATTCTACTGGTGAGTAATCACAGAATTGTATTATTTTAAGTGTACAGCACGCCCTGTTCCAGAATATTCCTTACTCCTGGGACATCCAATAGCAGTGTCTGCAAAACAGCAGACAGTTTAGACCACTGCCGCCTGCAGAACTTTGCGACCAAAGGCAGCATCAGCTGAGGCCCGAACTTCCACCTTGTAAAACTTAGAAAAAGTATGAACAGGAGACCAAGTAGCGGCCTTACAAACTTGTTCAACAGAAGCTTGGTGCTGAAAAGCCCAAGAGGCACCAATAGCACGAGTAGAATAAGCAGTAAGGCGGAAGGGAGGCTCCTTTCCCTTAGCAGAAGAGGCCTGTACCACAGTCTGGCAGATCCACTTGCTGATAGGGGACTTAGCTGGAGCCAGACCCTTCTTAGGTCCAGACGGGAGCACAAAAAGAGCATCAGTCTTCCTGAAGCATTCAGTAGCCACCAAATAGAACTTCAGAGTCCTGACCACTTCCAGAGAGTGTAAAACCCGCTCCTTAGGGTTACTAGGAATAGGGCATAGAGAAGGCAAAACAATGTCCTGATTGAGATGAAAAGCAGACACAACCTTAGGCAGAAAATCAGGCTTAAAACGAAACACCACCTTGTCCTGGTGTCTCAAAGTAAGGGGGTTTGATGGAAAGCACCGCAAACTCAGAAACACACCTAACAGAAGTAATGGCCACCAAAAAGACTACCTTAAGAGTCAAAATGGACAAAGGGGCCTCACGCAAAGGCTCGAAGGGAGACCCCTGCAAGGCAGATAAGACCAAGTTCAAATCCCAGACTGGTAACATAGGCTTACGTGGAGGAGGAACGTGAGTAACCCCCTGGAAGAATGTCTTGACCAGACGATGATGAGCAAAGGATCTTTGGAAGAAAATGGCCAAAGCAGAAACATGAACTTTGAGGGTACTAAGTTGAAGACCCAAATCCAAACAATGTTGCAAGAATTCCAGAATCCTAGGGATAGAAAACACCCGACAGGGAAGCGACTTAGACTCACACCAGTCAATGTAAGCATGCCATACCCTATAGTAGATGGATGACGAGGACTTCTTCCTAGCTCGAATCATGGTATTAACAACAGAGGCAGGCAGCCCCTTTTCCATCAAGATGGAGGTTTCAGCAGCCAGGCCGTTAAAGCCAGCGTTTGTAAATTGGGATGGCGTAGCTGCCCCTGAGTAAGCAGATCTGGATCCTTGGGCAGAGCATACTGATCTACTGCCAACTGCGAACCACACCCTTCTTGGCCAACAGGGGGCCACCAGAAGGGTTGGCACCCCTTCCTGAGCAATCCTGCGAAGCACCTTGCCCAGCAGAGGAAAAGGAGGGAACACAGAGAAGCTGAAAGCTCTTCCAAGACATTGCTAGTGCATCCATGGCCAAGGCCAGAGGGTCCTGGGACAGAGAGACAAAGACTCGAAGCTTGTGATTGTGACGGGACGCAAACAGATCCACATTTGGCTGATCCCAGCAGTGGCACAGGGAGCGAAACACCCTGCTGCTGAGGGACCATTCTCCCAGACGAGAGGTCCCCCTGCTGAGGGAGTCTGCCTCCAGATTCTCCACCCCCGGGATGGACACAGCTGAGATGCAGGGAACATTCTCCTCCTCCCAAGACAGTATCAGGGACACTTCCTTGAGGGCCCTCTTGCTCCGGGTCCCTCCCTGATGATTGATGTAGGCAATCGCCGCCTGGTTGTCCGAGCGGACCTGAGCCGCCCGACCCCGAAGGTGTGGAGTCAATTGGGCGAGAACCAACCTTATCGCCCTCAATTCCAGAATGTTGATAGGGGTGTGGGCCTCCTTAAGGAAGGATGCAAATGCCCTGAGATCTCAGCAGAGCCAGTACGCCCGCCAGTACCTTGGTAAATACCCTGGGAGCCGAGCCGAGGTGATATCAAAAGGCAGAGCCACAAATTGATAGTGCTGATCCTCCAGAGCGAACCTGAGGAATCTCTGATGACCTGGAAAGATTGGTACATGAAGGTAAGGGTCCTTGATGTCTACAGAGGTCATGAAGTCGCCCGGGCGTAGTGAATTGACAGCTGAGCGCAGAATCTCCATGCGAAAGTGTTTGAATCTGACAAATTTGTTGAGGCACTTTAAATCCAGGATAGGTCTGATGGACCTGTATTTTGGGAACAGTGAAAAGATTAGAATAGTAGCCTCTGCCCCTTTCCCTCAAAGGCACCTGGCAGATGACCCCCGACTCCAGAAGGTTGTGGACAGCAAGGCACAGACCCTGTCTGAGACGTGAAGCCTCCAGACGTGAGCAAAGAGCCGAAGCCGTCCCCCCACCCGGATGGGTGAGGGCGCCCCTTCATGCCCGAGGAGGCTTGGGTGAGGATTTTGGCTTAGGACCCCAGGAGAGGCCAGGATGGCCAGGTCCTCTGCCCCTTCCCCATTGATCTCTGCGGGCCCCAGTAAAGGAGACTCCTCGGCCAGGTCTGGAACCACGGAAGGATGGGAGAAGGGCACCCATCCCCCTAAAGGCCCGGGACGGCCTCCTACGTTGAAGTAACCTACCGCCCCTGGCAAAAAAATCCAAGCAATCACCAAAGAGACACAGGCCCTTGAAAGGGAAACCAGTGAGAGCCTTCTTAGCAGCATTATCAGCTACCCACTAACGTAGCCAGACAGAGCGGCGTATAGCCACCAACAGGGCAGAAGTTCTACCACACATTCTAATGGCATCATCCATAGCAGACAAGATATATGCAACAAATTCATAGCAAAGCAAGAGGGATCTATACTCTTCTCCTCCCACGTCATCAGAGGCCCCTTCTAAGAGACTCTTAAGCAAACCCTTAATAGCAATAGCTGTAATGGCAGAGGCACAAACCGGGCGTAGCGCGGTCCCAACACAGGCAAAGGCTTGGCAAGCTAGTTGGTCCATACGCCAGTCCTCACCATTCTGCAGGGTAGCAGTGTCAGCAGAATGCATGACAGATGTATTTGGCAACCCAAGAACGGGCGCGTCCACCTCGGGAGGACATGACCAACGCTTAATCACATCAGCAGGAAAAGGATACATCTTTTCCCAACTCTTGGGCACCCCTGGCAGCTTGCTAGGCCGCTCCCATTCTTTGAGCACCAGATTATTAAAGTGAGACTGCTTCGGGAATTCCAAACGTGGTTTAACCGTATGAAAGGGCTCACCCTGCTGCTGCGGAGCCACTTCAAAAATATGAGCCAAAAGCCTGTCAGTGTCATCTGAGGACCATAGATCTTCCCCAAAGGGAGACCGTGTACCACCATAAACCCTAGGCTGCTCCTCAGATGATTCTGAATCAGAGAACAATTCCCCCTCCAGGGGGGAATAACCAGTAGTGTCAAAAATTTCCTCAGTTTCCACAGGAAAGAGGGAGACGGCGGGAGATAAATGCCGCTTCTTACCAGAAGCCTTAGCCGAGCAGACCCAGCAATACGTTTCTCAATGCTGGCCACCCGTGCAGCCAAATCAGGCTGAGACTCCCCCCTGGTATGCTCCTCATAGGGGGTCAGATGCAGGCGTGGGGGGGGGGGGGGGAAGCGAAGCCCGAGGGGGCGCAGGCCCAGCAACAGGTAACCGAGACTGCAGTACAAGTATACACATACCCTGACATCATCACCGATTGGGGATACCCCACATGCAACACATAGCCGGGCTTGTCCAGAAGGAACCCCAGGCTCATAATCCCCAGAAGCCTCCATATGGTGATTCGAAAGGCACAGTAGGCCAGTAAGGGTTAATGCTAAAGAGCTACCCGGGATGCCCCAATGAACCGCTAGGGAAGTGGGAGATAATGAGGGGAGAGGGCCGGGGGAAACCACAGGACCGAGGCTTTACCCCGCCTGAAAGACCTAATCAAATATTCCCATGAGAATAAGGCATAAGAAAAAAATCTGAGAATCACCCCACCGGGGAACTCACAGACCGCAAGGAGCCAGCAGCAACAGGAAGACGACAAAATGGCGTTCGCAATCTCGAGGGGCGGGCCGTGGAGATATAAGGTAAAATGCATCATCCACAGAGCCCGCCCCCCCTGAAGAGCGCCAAGCGCGCCCACATGATCCGGCCGGCCAGTAGTGGCCCGGCAGCTTTGAGGTGAATGGAGCTGCCAGCCGCGGAGCACAGTACAAACACACGGCGGCGTGTTTTAATAAAGTGAGAAGCACAACATATGTCTAAAGCCTTAAAACACTAGACAAACCCCCATCTCCTCACAGAGATCTCCCGAAGGGAGAGTGAGGGAGGATAACGGCAGAATTTCCAGGGGAAACGGCGCCCAGGGGCTAATATGAGGAGCGAGGGTGGAGGGGGAAATGGGAATAGGGTTCAACTGCACAGGATAACCTGGCAAAAACCATGAGGCAGTGGGGGCATCCCAAAAGGCTCACCATTAGCCAAAAACCGCCTACCCTGTTAAAGCAGGGACTGCGGTAGGAGCCAAAGCTGGGAGGCAGTAAATGGGACAGAACGGGTGAGAATAGTCCTGCAGGGCCGCAGGCAATAAGCCCCGCTCACCTGTGCCACAAGAGAGCTAACTTCTATCTTCTCAGTGCAGACTGCAGAAAGAAACTGGGGAATTTGTGGGAGGTCCCTGGCTTATATAGGGCCGGGAGGAGCCGCAAGCTGTTTTCTGCAGTCCAGCACCATCTTGTGGATGTATTACCCAGTAGTAAGGAATATTCTGGAACAGGAGGTGCTGTATACTGAGAATAAGGTTTTTGAGGCCACACCAGCAATGTGTCTGTAGTATAGCCACAAGCTATAAATAAGGCTGGTCTCACATAGGGGCAAAGTGTAGCGGCAGCGATAATATCACCTCGCCTTGTTTCTGTGTACAGGAGACTCGCCAGCCTGTAGGAAAAATAGATATAGGCAGTGATCGCTGCAAAAACACAGCAAGCCGGGCTTTTGTGGGGCAAACGGAATCTCCCCGCTATTGCCTGCCCGATATGTAAAAGTGCCCATAGATATCTATGGCCAGCGTTTCACTGGTTGACTGCAGGGCGATCACAAGCGATATGCAATCTCCCCAGTGTGGCAGTAGCCTAAATTGCTGGGCAATTTTGTATTATTCTGCTGCTTACAAAATAGGGACTGAATAGTTTTATGCATGCATCGCCTGACGGGTAGCAAACTATTTAAAAGCAAAATTTAAATGAAATGCACAAAGCATAAACAGTTTATGTGAATATACAAATACAGATATTACAATAACTTTCTACAGGTTATAGAATTAGAACATATTCAATAGGGTGTTAACACATACCCTGAGTTTTGGATTTTTCAAACTGGAAAAGTAGTTTTCAAGCTGTATAGCAATAAACAAAAGCAAAGTCAGTATCTAAAAAAATATTTTATATATATTATATATATATCTCAATTTCTAAATTTGCAGAGGAGTTGATTACGCCACAAACCAAAGTTATCTTGCTTGGCCATATTAAAGTATTTGTTTTTCATGGTTTAAAAAAAAAGTCTTCCGCAGCTCAAAAGCAGGTTATCCAGCACCAAGATCACATGATTAGAAAAAATACAACTCTGAAGTACTCACCTGTAGAGTTGGTATTATACGCATACAGCACGTCCTGCTCCAGTAGTAGTAATAACATGTGGGTAATCCTCCGCCGCCGTGCACTGCAGACATGTAGAAAACAAGCTCCTCCCGGCCCTACATATACCGAGGGACCTCCCACAAATCCCCAGCATTGAAAAGCAGTGAGAAAGAGAGGCCAGGAGAAACAACCACCCAAAACTGGCAAAAATATCAAAGATAACAATCACCAACAGGGGATCCAAAACAAGGTGAAACAGGGTGGGGTGGAGCAGGACGTGCTGTATGCGTATAATACCAACTCTACAGGTGAGTACTTCACAGAGTTGTATTATTCTAAGCATACAGCATGTCCTGCTCCAGTAGTAGTAACAACATGTGGGACATCCAATAGCAGTGTCCATAAAAAAGGGTGGGATCCCCAACAGAAGGCAACAGCAAGCAGTCTAAACCACTGCCGCCTGCAGAACCTTGCGGCCAAACACAGCGTCAGCTGAGGCCCGAACATCAACCCTGTAAAACTTAGTAAAGGTACAGAAGACCAAGTAGCGGCCTTGCAAACTTGCTCCACAGAGGCCTGGTGCTGAAAAGCCCAAGAAGCCCCAACAGCTCTAGTAGAATGAGCAGTAAGACGAAAGGGGGGGGGGTGAGTCTTCCCCTTAGCAGTATAGGCTTGAACCACAGCCTGACGAATCCATTTACTGATGGTAGACTTGGCGGGAGCCAAACCCTTCCTAGGCCCATGAGGCACAACGAAGAGAGCATCCGTCTTTCTAAAAGCCTGCGTGGTAACCAGGTAAGACTTGACACACCTGACCACATCCAAGGAATGCAAAACCCTTTCCTTAGGGTTACTAGGATTAGGGCACAAGGAAGGAAGTACGATATCTTGATTCAAATGAAATGCAGACACAACCTTAGGCAGAAAGTCTGGCTTGAAGCGAAACACCACCTTATCCCGGTGTCTCTCAAAGTAGGGAGGCTGAATAGACAAAGCAGCCAACTCCGACACACGTCTAACCGAAGTGATGGCTACCAGGAAGACAACCTTGAGCGTGAGCACAGCTATAGCGGTCTCATGGATAGGCTCAAAGGTAGCCCCCTGCAGGGCCGACAACACCAAGTTCAGATCCCAAACAGGAACCATAGGTTTCCGAGGGGGGCGCACGTGAGTGACCCCCTGAAAGAAGGTCTTGATAAGAGAGTGATGGGCAAAGGTCTTCTGAAAGAAGATAGACAGGGCCGAAACCTGGCCCTTCAAGGTACTAAGCTTAAGACCTAAGTCTAGACCATGTTGTAAGAACTCCAGCACCCTGGATACTAAGAATTCCCGGCAGGGAAGAGACCTGGATTCACACCAGTCAATGTAAGCACGCCATGCTCTATAATAGATGGCAGCAGAAGTCTTCTTCCTGGCTTGCACCATAGTAGCCACCACAGATGCAGACAAACCTTTTTCCATCAAGATGGAGGTTTCAATAGCCAAGCCGTCAAAGCCAGCGTTACTAAATTGGGATGGCGTAGAGACCCTTGAGTCAGAAGGTCTGGCAACCTTGGCAGATCGCACTGATCTACTGCCATATGAACCACACTCTTCTTGGCCACCTTGGGGCCACCAGAATCGCAGGTACCCCTTCCAGAGCGATCTTGCGCAGCACTCTGCCCAGAAGGGGAATTGGTGGAAACACATACAGGAGCCGAAACTCCTTCCAAGACATTGACAGGGCATCCGTGGCCAGAGCCAGAGGATCCTGAGACAGGGATACAAAGTTCGGTAGCTTGTGATTGTGACGTGACGCAAAGAGATCCACGTCCGGCACACCCCAACGGTGACACAGTGACTGAAATACCCTGTCGCAGAGGGACCATTCCCCCCTGACGGGACGGCCCCCTGCTCAGAGCATCTGCTAGCAGATACTCCGTCCCCGGAATGTAGAGCGCCGATATGCATTGTACATTGGTCTCTGCCCAAGTTAGAATCAGAGACACCTCCTGGAGAGCACCCTTCCTCCCTGATGATTGATGTAGGCTACGGCCGTCCTGTTGTCTGAGCGTACCTGAACCGCCAGACCCTTCAGGTGCTAGGTCAATCGTTCCAGCACCAATCGGACCGCCCTGAGTTCCAGGACATTGATAGGTAGATGGGCCTCCTGAGAGCCCCACCTCCCCTGGAAGCGCAGGGACTTCCAGAATCCCCCCCAGCCCGAAAGACTGGCATCCGTTGTAACAGTCTCCCAGGAGGGAGCCAGGAAGGATCTGCCCCTTGTCAAATTCCTGTGGTCCAACCACCACGCAAGGGATTGTCTGACCGAGGGGGGAATCACCCAGCTGTCGTCCAGAGATGCGGGATCTTTGTTCCATACTGACAGAAGGTGAAGCTGCAGGGTTCTCAAATGGAACTGGGCAAAGGGCACCGTCTTGAAGCTTGCCACCATCGAGCCCACCAACTGCATTCCCTGCCGGATGGAGGGATGAGGGTTCGCGAGCAGTGATCTCGCCTGGGTCATCAGAGCTTCCACCTTCTGCGGAGGAAGGAATATCCTTGACTGAACCGAGTCCAGAATCATCCCCAGAAACGGGGTCACTGAGGAGGGGGACAGAGAGGACTTTGGGTAATTGATCACCCAGCCGAAGGACTCCAGGGTGGACACCACCAACCGAGTGTCCAGCTCTGCCTGCCGCAGAGACAGAGGTGATGAGAATATCGTCCAGGTAGGGCAACACGCGTATGCCCTTTAGTCTTAAGAGAGACATCACCCCTGCCAGCACCTTGGTGAAGACCCTGGGAGCCGACGTCAGGCCGAATGGGAAGGCCACGAACTGATAATGCTGATCCAACAGCGCAAATCTGAGGAACCTTTGGTGCCCTGAGAACACCGGCACGTGCAGGTAAGCGTCCTTGATGTCCACAGATGTCATGAAGTCCCCTGGACGCAGCGAGGCAATGGCCGAGCGCAGAGTCTCCATACGAAAATGCCTGCTCCTGACAAACTTGTTTAGGATTTTCAAATCCAGAATGGGTCTGACTGACCCGTCCTTTTTGGGCACCGTGAACAGGTTGGAATAAAACCCCATGCCCCTGTCTCTTAAGGGGACCTCGCAGATGACCCCGAGCTCCAGAAGGTCCTGCACAGCCAGCATCAAGACTCGAGCTGAGGCAGGATCCTGTGGGATCCGAGACCCAATGAACCTGGTAGGGGGCAGCACAGAAAATTCTATCTTGTAACCGAAGGAGACTACCTCCTGAATCCACCGGTCTGGGACGAGGCGTCTCCAGACATACTCAAAGTGCTGTAGACGTCCGCCCACCCTGACGGGCGAGGGCGCCCCTTCATGCTTGGGGGGGGGGCTTTGGGCTTGGGCCCCCAGGAGGAGCTGGGACGGCGTCCTCTGTTCTTGTTCCAGGGTTCTGAACGAGACCCAGAGAAGGACACCCCTCTACCTTGCTTGGTCCCACGGTAGGGGGTAGAATGGGAGCTTGGACCACGAAAGGGCCAAATCTGACGCTTGCGCTGGGGCAGCTTGCCACCCTTGACAAAGATATCTAATCTTTCTCCAAACAGGCGCAGTCCTTTAAATGGAAGCCCCGTAAAGGCCTTCTTGGCGACGTTGTCAGCAGCCCACTGGCGTAACCAGATCGCGCGGCGTACGGCCTCCACCAGAGCTGAAGATCTAGCGCTCAGCTTAATAGCATCGTCCGATGCCGATAGGATATAATTCACAAAGGTCTCACAGGTGGCCAGAGCATTGGCAGCATCAGAGGGCAAGTCATCCACCCCTTCCAGCGCAGTCTTAACCACCGTCCTGAGCGCCACCGCCGTGATGGCTAAGGCGCACACCGGGCGGAGCGACGCTCCCCCCAAATGCAAAGGCATGACATGCCAATTGATCAACTCGCCGATCCTCTAAATCCCGCAGCGTAGTAGTGTCAGGGGAGTGCATAATAGAGGTATTGGACAGACTCAGAATCGGGGCATCGACCTCGGGCGGCGATGTCTAACACTTAACCAGATCGGCAGGAAATGGATACTTCTTATCCACAGCCTTAGGAATCCCCTGGAGTTTGCTGGGATGTTCCCATTCTTTCAGCACTAGGTTATTAAAGTGAGTTTGTTCGGGAAACTCCAACCGCACCCTAGCGGTATGAAACAGATCGCCCCTTTGCCGAGGGGCCGCGGGAGGGGGAGAGTGGGATAACACATCAAAGATCTGAGACAGCAGTCTGTCAATGTCGTCCTGGGACCAAAGATCAGAACCAGACTCCTCCTGACTCTGATGGGGACTGAGCATAGGAAAGCAGCACCTCATCAGATTCTACAGGGAGAATAGTAGCTTCAGGGTTCAAATGACGCTTCTTGGCAGTAGCCTTGCGCGCCAAGGAGCCAGCAATAAAGCTTTCCACACTAGCCAATCTAGAGGCCAAATCAGCGTGAGAATCCCCACTAGTATTGGGTGTTAGGCTCAAGGTTGGGGGAGTAGGGGAAGACGAGGTGCGGGCCCAGCCTCGGAAGAGGTGGGGAGACCGGCTAGCGCCTGTTGGGCACAAGGTACGCAGACCCGTGCATTGTCACCGCTGCTAGGTAAAACCCCACAAGCTGCACACAGACGGGCTTGTCCCAGGGGGACCCCGTTCGTGATATCCTGGGATGCCTCCATATGGTGATTATTACATTCAATATGCCAGTAGGGATTGACACTTTAAGCAACCCTGGATGCCCCAATAACCCGCTGGGAAGTGGGAGTCATTTCTGAAAAATGGTCTGGACCGGGCGCTACGTCGTGCCGGGGGAAGCCACCGATGACCGCTGTCTGAAAGACACAAGGAGAACAGGGATGTCAGAGCCGAGCGCGAAGAAGCAAGCTAGGGAAAGGATCGCCCATGAGGGCACTTACAGTCTGCGAGGGGAGGACCGTCTTCACCACACGCATGCGAGAAGGAAATGGCGCCCAGCGAACCTCGAAGGGCGGGCCAGAGCGGGCGCCTCCCCCCCGGAGAGCGCGAAGCTAGAAGGCACGCAGCCAATCAGGAGAGAATGGTAGATACGTCAGCATCACTTCAGAGAAGAAGTCTGACAGAGTAAGGAGATTGAAAAACGCCGTAGCTTCCCCAAACAGTGTTGCTGTATGCGCCTAGAACACAATAAAACGCTGCGGTCAGTTGAAAAATAAGCAAGTGAAACGCGCTCTGACACCAGGTAGCGGTAAAGCATCTATAGTGTACTTAGGGCAAGGAGTAGGCCATTAAACACACAGCCCCCCCCCCTCTTTTTCCCCCGCTAATGGGGGAATCTGGGAAGGAAGGTGACTTGAAGGTGACCATTCGCCTTAACCGCCTACCCTATGGAGGGGGATTGCGGTGGAGACTAGCTCCGTAAGCACACTAGGTGCTGCCTACCTTCACCCGACCAACGCAGCCCAGGCTGGGAGGCATTAATTCAATATGAGGACGGGTGGAAATAGTCCCGCAGGGCCTCAGGCTGTCAAGCCCCGCAGAGCGTGATACTTCATGTCTTCGCAGTTCCAGCACTGCAGAGAAATCTGGGGATTTGTGGGAGGTCCCTCGGTATATGTAGGGCCGGGAGGAGCTTGTTTTCTACATGTCTGCAGTGCACGGCGCCGGAGGATTACCCACATGCTATTACTACTACTGGAGCAGGACGTGCTGTATGCTTAGAATAAAATCGTAATCTCAGCACTGGATTAGTAGGTAAATGAGATCTGCTTACGGGACCATGGCTCCTGCATTGCCGATCATCGAGGAATCAGGAAATGCAGAGTCTTATATATATAATATGTAAAAATATAAATGTAGAAATTTATTAAATCATCCTTAGAACAACAAAAGACATCACAAGACTCAATTAAAAAACAAACAAATATTGAGGAGAGGGGTTTTTCCTATTATGAGCTATTAATAATCATTGATACATACTATAGAATACTCAATGCATAATTGTTAATAGTAAAAACATATCTTATTCATATTAAATAACTTCCATTGGCTAAAAATGCAGGCGTATTAGAATGAAAAGGTGATGCATGCATAAGAATAAGAAATAGAAAAGGAAGGCTCAAAATAAAAAAAAATGTGCAAAGTGCCTAGGTGACTATGGTGCACAGTGAAAAATAATCAAGTGCTGTGGTATGGCATCCACAAAATACAAGTGCATAAAGAGCTCAACCTAATACTGTGCAGATAGTGCATACGCCAGCATAATAGCCAATGATTTAAGATCGCAAAGTTAATATAAAGTTCATAACATCACCAAATCCAGAAGCTCTAATTCTTAAGCACATAAAATGGGAAGATTTTGAGAACCAGTTTTTATTTTCAACTCATTAGATTTTAGTACTCACTGCAAAATACTTTTCCTGAAGTCTTGTGGAGGTAACGACCTACTAATAGAACTTTGGATTATATTCCATCAGGAGGTGCAGGCATAGAGAAACACTCTGCCCTTTTGGTATATAACCCCTAGAGATGCAATTTTGTGGCAAGCAGTACCATCTGCCTGGTCCCCTTCCAATTCCAAGAAAAAACAAGAAAACAAGCAGTCACCAACAAGGGAGGGGTCGTACCCACCTAGGGTGGGAAAACAAACTGAAAACAAAGTTGCAACATAAAAAGGTCAGGAAAAAAAACAAGAGAAAAAATAGGCTACCTCTACATGTCCAAATGCACCACCAGCCAAATATGCTTCATCAAACTTTTAGAGTTTTGCAAAAGTTCAAACAGGGGAACAAGTGGCCACTTTGAAGAGCTGGCTCAAAAAAAAATACAATTCTGTGAAATACTCACCTGTAGAATTGATATTATTTGTATACAGTACGTCAGGCTCCAGATATAGTACTTACACTTGGGTTATCCTCCGCCAGATGACGCTGCACTGCAGAGACATGCAAAACAGGCTCATCCCAGTCCCTCAAATACCCGGGGACCTCCCACAAATCCCCAGCATTGAAAAGCAGTGAAAAGGAAGCCGGGAGAATTTAACCACCCAAAAACTGGTAACTTATAACAATAACAATCACCATACAGGGGATCCAGAATAATGCAAAACCAGGGTGGGGTGGAGCAGGACGTACTGTATACAAATAATATCAATTCTACAGGTGAGTATTTCACAGAATTGTATTATTCTTAGGATATAGTACGTCCTGCTCCAGATATAGTACTTGCACTTGGGACATCCAATAGCAGTGTCCATAAAGTAGGGTGGGATCCCCAACAAAAAACGACAACAGCAGACAGTTTAAACCACTGTCACCTGCATAACCATGCGGTCAAGACAGCATGAGCTGAGGCCCAAACATCAACCTTGTAAAACTTTGAAAAAGGTATGAATCAGAATACCAAACAGCGGCCTAGCAAACTAGTTAAACAGAAGCCTGGTGCTGAAAGCCCAAGAGGCACCAAAGCACAAGTAAAATAAGAGTCAAAGCGAAAAGGAAGATTCTTCCCCTTGTTTGAATAGGCCTGAGTAACAGCCTGACGAATCCAATCGCCAACAGTAGACTTGGCAGAAGCCAAAAAAACCCTTTCCTAGGACCAGAAGGAACATCCCATTCAAGCAGTAACCATGGCAAAGGCCGCCCAACTCCCTGAGAGCAGACGAGATCGGGCACGTTCAGGATGTAGCGACCATAGGCCCAAAGGAACATCAGTTCTCCTAAAGAACACAGTGACTACCAGGAAAATACTTCCAACACCTATTCAAGGAATGCAGAACCCTTTCCTCAACATTGCTAGGAATAAGGCACAGCAGGAAGAACAATATCTTGAATCAAAGAACATAAAGACACCACCTGAGGCAGAGAGTCCGGCTGCAGGCGGAACACCACCTTATTCTGGTGTAACTCCAAGAATAAGGCGAGGTAGACAGACCCACCCGCCAACGCACGTCTGACCGAAGTAACAGTCACCAGACGAACAACCAAGAGGGTAAGAACCGCCTGAATAGGACCAAAGGGAAAAAACCCTGCAAGGCAGACAGAATCAAATTAAGATTCAAATCCCAACAGGGACCATAGGATTACATGGGGGCGCACATGAGTACCCCCTGAAAGAAGTCTTAACCAGGAAGACTGAACAAAGACTGCTAAAGCAAGGTGGACAGGGCAGAACCTGACCCATCAGAGTACTGAGTTGGAGAACCAACTCCAACTCATGCTGAAACTCCTCTAGGACCCTGGGAACCGAGAACGCCCGACAGGGAAGAGACCTAGACTGACACCAATCAATAAGGGTAAACCATACCCTATAACACCTATTACAGATGGAAGAAGAAGAAGCTTGCACCTAGTCTTCCCATAGTCTCAATCACCGAGACAGATAAGCCTGTCTCTAGCAAGACAGATGTTTCAGCAGTCAGGCCATCTAGGCCAGAGCCTGTAGATTGGAGTGACGTAAAGGAGCCCTGAGTGAGCAGAGCTGTCACTCCTGGCAAAAGGTACAGAAAACTACTGCCCTCGGTACCATGTCTGCAAACCACACTCTACTAGGGCACCTGGGGGCCACCAGAATCACTGGTCCCCTTACCAGAGCAATCTTGCGCAGAACCCTGCAGGGGGAATGGAGAAAAGACATACGGAACCTAACGTCCAGTCATGACGTTACTAATGACGCCCAGCGCGCACGTGGGCATTGTCAAAAATTGGGGGTTGGTCTTAAAAAGACCAAGAAACCGTAATGTGGGCCACTCCAAAATGTGCAATGTGTTGGCATCTGGACCACTGCCAGAGGATCCTGGGACAGGGAAACAAAGGCCGAGAGCTTGTGATAGCGTTGGAACACAAACAGATCCACAACTGGTTGGACCCCATAGTGACACAGGGATTAGCAAATCCTGTCGCAGAGGGACTCCACCGGAGCGAATATCACTGATATGCAGGGAACATTGTCTCCACCCAGATTAGGATCATAGACACTTCCTGGAGGGTCCTCCAGCTCCAGGCCCCTCCCAATGATTAATGTAGGACACTGTCGGCAGACAGACCGAGCGCCCCCAAACTGGCAGGCCCAGAAGGGAAGTAGTCAAGCGAGATAGAACTGTAGATTGGGGTGACGTAAAGGGGCCCTGAGTGAGCAGGGCTGGCACTCCTGGCAGAACGTACAGAACTACTGCCCTCAGTACCACGTCTGCGAACCACACTCTACTAGGCCACGCGGGGACCACCCGAGTCACTAGTCCCCCTTCCAGAGCAATCTTGCGTAGAACCCTGCCTAGCAGGGGGGGGGGGGGGGGGATGGAGAAAGGACACACAGAACAGAATGTCCAGACATAACGTTACCAAGGCATCCTGATAACTGCCAGAGGATCCTGGGACAGGGAAACAAGGGCCGAGAGCTTGTTAAAACAAAACAGATCCACAACTGGTTGGACCCCATAGTGATACAGGGATTAGCACATCCTGTAGTAGAGAGACCCCCCACTGGAGCGAATACCACTGATATGCAGGGAACGTTGTCCTCCACCCAGATTAGTATCAGACACTTCCTGGAGGACCCTCCTGCTCCAGGTCCCTTCCAGAGGATTAATGTAGGCTACTGTCGTCATACAGACCGAGCGACCCCGAACAGGCAGGCCCTGAAGAAGAGTAGTCAAAACAGGATAGAATCAACTTGAACGCTCACTGTTTCAAACATCGATAGGTGTATGGACCTTCTAAGGGCCCCACTTCCCCCAGAACCGCAGGGAGTTTCAGAAGAGAAACCCACCCCCCTTCAACCTGAAAGATTGGCATCCATGGTGACCCTCTCCAGGAAGGGGCAAGGAAGGAAACCGCCCCCAGACAGGTTCCTTGAGTTCATCCACTGCAAGAGGGACCTCCATACCAGAGGGGGAGGGCACATAGACTCTGCTCCAGGGATGCTGTATCCCTGTCATGTACTAACAAAAGAAGTTGCAGAAGGGCCCAAGGGAGACTGAGCATAAGGGACCTCTTCTGAGCAAGCCACCAACGGGCCCACCAGCTGCATCCCTGCCCGGTGAAGGGACGGGGACAGCAATGAGGGACCGAGCCTATGCAACCAGATTGTTCACTTTATTGTTGAGGAAGAAAGATTCTCGCCTGAACAAAATCCAGATTCATTCCTAGAAATGGAATACCGATAAGGGGACAATGAGGACTTGGGGTGAATGAACACCCGTCCAAATGACTCCCAATGGGCATCATCAGCCGAGTATACAACTTAGCCTGACGCAGAGACTGGGAAGTGAGAGGGACGTCCAGGTAGGTCTCGCGTGGACGTTCCTTGGTCTCATCACAGACATCCCCCTCGTTAGCGCCGTGGTGTGCACTCTGGGAGCTGAAGCGAGGCCAGATAACAAGACCCCCAATTAGCAGTGTTGGACTTCCAACACGAACCTGAAGAGCCTGGGTGTCCAGAAGACACAGGGATGTGAACATAAGCAACTTTGCGCTCCACGGACGAAAAAAAAGCCCCTTGGGCGCAAGGCGCAGATGGCCCATCTCAGAGTTTACATGCAGAAAACTGCCTGTAATAGGAGAATTGCCGAGACCTGTGAATCCAGAATGGGCCAGACTGACCCATCCTTTTGGGGGACTGTGGAAAGGTTGGTATAGCGGCCCCTGCCTCTGCCAGTCAAGGGCAATCTACAAGTGACCCTCAGACCTCCTAGGCCTTGCATGGCCTGTGTCAGCACCTGAACAGCGGCAGGGACCAGGAGTACCTGGGACCTGATAAACCTGGGGAAGGCCGCGCAGCAAACTATCTTGTATTCGGAGGACACTACCTCCTGAATCCACCAGTATGAGGCGTAAAGCCTCCTGACAAGAGCAAAGTGCCGCAGCCATGCCCTCACCCAGACGGGCGAGGGCGCCCCATCTTGCTTGAGGGGGTTTGGTGGAAGATTTAGGCTTAGCCCCGCAGGAGGGTCCAGAGCGTTGTCTGCTGCTCCCGGGGCCGGAGTCTACCCGAGCCCCCACGAAGGACAACCCTGGTTCTTGTTTAACACTATGGTAGGGGGGAGTAGGGGTGCCCCTGCCCCGAGGGGGCCGAGACGACCGCCTGCGTTGGAGTGACTTACCCTTTTTACCAAACAGGTCTAGACAGGCCCCAAACAAGCGTAGCCCTCTAAAGGGAAGCCCAGTAAGAGTCTTTTTAGTAGCATCGTCAGCACCCCACTGTCGCAGCCAAACCAAGCGACGTATAGCCACCGCAAGGGCAGAAGTTCTTGCACACATTCTAATGGTGTCGTCCAATGCTAATAGGATAAATTTTAAAAACAGATCACAGCTGGAGAGTGCATTAACCTCCTTAGCGGTGATCCCAAGCGTGACTCGGGGTTAATTTGCGCTGTAAGTAGCGGTAACCCCGAGTCACGCTCGGGATCGATTTGGCAGAGGAGCAGGGCGGCGCAGTCTCCTTACCTTCTCCCTGCGATCCAGCGATGTCCCCGCTGCGATCGCAGGTGAGAGCCACGGCTGCAGCGTCCCTCTCACTTCCTGGTTCCGTCTCTGTGAGCCGCAGAGACAAATGTAATGGTAACGCTTTCGTTACCATTACATTTGTCTCTATCATAATGCCAGGGGGGTTAAACACCTCCCAGTGGAGATTATCAGAGTGATAATCAAGCATCTTTCTGACGAGGGTTCTAGCGGCCACTGCAGTAATAGACGAGGCACAGACCAGGCGCAGCGCCGTCCCTGCACAAGAAAAGGCGTGGGAGGCCAGCAGCTCAATGCGCTGGTCCTCAGCATCCCGAATGGTATTATGAGCAGGGGCTGTAATAAAAGGGGGGGGGGGTTTAGGAACCCCCTATGATCGGGGCATCCACCACGGGGGGGGGGGATATCCAGCAATTAACCACCTCAGGGGGAAAAGGGTATTTCCTATCCCAATCCCCTGGGACCCCTTGAAAGTTTACTGGGGCATTCCCATTCCTTGAGAACAAGAGCATGGAAGTGAGCCTGCTCTAGGAATTCCAAACGTGCTGTTGCTGTATGGAAACGCTCCCCTCTCGGCTTGGAAGCCTCACCAGGGAGAGAGATAGACAGAGCCTTAAAGACCTTAATCAACAAATCATCAGTGTCATACTGGGCCCAGTACTCAGGTCCAGAATCGTCATGACTCCTCGGCCTCTCATCAGATGAGCCTGAGTCAGAGAATAGCTCTCCATCAGAAGGGGAATAGTCACCCGGAGTAGAAAACTCCTCAGTTCCCATAGGAAAAACAGTAACAGAAGGCGTCAAGTGCCGCTTCTTACCAGGGCCCTTGTGCTCTGACAACCTCGCAATAATCTGTTCAGCCACAGGCAGTCTGGAAGACGCAACAGGCTGCAAATCCCCCTTTGTATGCGACTCAGCAGGAGTGAGATTTAAGCATGGGGAAATAGGTGAAATGAAGCGAGGTGCAGCCACTGGCAGGCCTGATTGCAGAGCCAGTGCATGCTCGGCGCAGGGTCCGCAGACCCGTGCCCCGTCAGCATCAGCATGGGGTTGTCCACACGCTATACACAGCCGGTCTTGTCCCAGAGGGACCCCGGTCACATAATTCTGAGATGCCTCCATATGGTGATTATTTAGGCACGATATGCCAGTAGGGATTTACACTATAAGCAACACTGGATGCCCCAAAGACCCGCTAGGGAAGTGGGAGAATTTTACAAGGCCCGCTATAAATTACACCGGGCCGGGAGAAGCCAATGGTGTTCACCAGTAGAGAAGAAAATGGCGTCAGAACCGAAAAACTTTAAAGAGAATAAGCCGCCCGAGCGGGCACTTACAGTACCACGGTAAGCAAGAGCGTCCCACGCGACGCGCGCGGACAAAATGGCGCCGTGTACCTTGAAGGGCGGGCCAGAGCGTACCATGACGCGGAGCGTGCCAGACCAGACCCCGCCCTCCCGAAGAGCGCGAAGTCCAACATCAGCCAATGAGGACACAGAGGTGCCTGAGGTAACGGCTGACACCATATCTATGAGTCCAAAGACAGACAAAGGCCATATACGTGCAAGGATCCAATACAGACCATACAGACCACACAGCCCCCCCCCCCCCCCGAGTACGGGGGGAATGAGGGCGGCCCTTGGTACAGGGCCCACAGCTACACGGGGCAAGGGGGAGGAATGCAGGAGGGGCATTCCATAGAGGCTCACCATCAGCCTACACCGCCTACCCTTTGGTGGGGGACTGCGGAGGAGCAGCGCTCCATAAGCACGCGTGGTGCTGCCTACCTTCACCCGACCAGCGCAGCCCAGGCTGGGAGGCACAACACAACTAGGACGGGTGGGAATAGTCGAACAGGGCCGCAGGCTTTAATAGCCCCGCTCACCTGCAAGAGAGTGATACTTCATGTCTTCGCAGTCGGCACTGCAGAGAAATCTGGGGATTTGTGGGAGGTCCCCGGGTATTTGAGGGGCCGGGAGGAGCCTGTTTTGCATGTCTCTGCAGTGCAGCGCCATCTGGTGGAGGATAACTTAAGTGTAAGTACTATATCTGGAGCAGGACGTACTGTATACTAAGAATATTGGGAGGCACATAAGGACCTGTGTGTGGTGGCCAGGAAGGGGTGGGGGCAGTAGTACTACATTTTTACGTGTAGACGCCTACTAAAAGATGCTAAACAAAAGGAAAGCTCGTTAACAAACAAGCTGAGACCAACAAAGAGAAAAAGAGAGCAGACGTCAGATAATTCGCCAGTATAAAAAGCCCTTTCTTGTAGCAGGGTGCTACAAGAAATGTGTTCTCTCTTCACGCTGAAGACCCCTGCCCACCAGGGAAGTAAGAGACCCTGGCACTGGAGTCTGGATTGAGCAAGCCCGTGTTTGCCACAAGGCAAACATAGGCACGTGCCTAGGGTGGAGGTACAGCAGGGGCGGGGGCAGGAGCAGCAGCAATTTACTTAGTGAGGTGCGAGCAACACTGTCTTTTTACAGGTATTGGCGAGCTTTGGGATCTCAGGCGGTTTACACATAGTTAATGGCTCATCTAGCTCTATCCAAGCTCCATGCAGAGAGCACGTGATTGATTTGTCAATCACCACCCTCTTCCTTGATAAGAAGCTCGGAGGAGGCTGGGGGTGAATGACGTCACTGAGCAGCAGCAGCGCCATCAAAGGAGCTGTGTGGAGCTGAAGGCCATTTATTATCTGAGATCAGGTACTGTCTGCAGGCAGAGCACTGGGTACAGAGAGAGAGGGGCCATTAACCATTGAGCCACCAATGATTTACAAAGCAAACAAACGGGAGAAGGTGAATGTTTTAAAGTGGACCAACACCCTGAGGTGATCGGCCCGGGCCGATCACCTCACACACCGCGGGACATCCGAGATCGGGATGTCCCGCGGGGTGTAAACCCCCCAAAACCCCCGAAAAACCTTACCTCTCCAGCCGCTGCTTCCGCCGCCGCCTCACTCGCGCTCCTATAGACGTTCGCCGCCCGCGCCGGCCGTCTCTGAATGTCCGGCGCGGGCGCGCACACGTCAAGAGTGACGCGCGGGAGAGACCGACGGGCAAGCTCCTTGTCCGTCGCTGTCAATCAGCTTGTCCGTCGGCGCCTATTGGACGGCGCGGCCACGTGGGAGCGGGGAGAGGCGAGTTTTGGGGGGGCTTTCTGGGGGGTTTCACACAGCGATCGGGGTGCCCCGGGGAAGTAGACCAATACCCAGGATAGTCAAAATCCTGGGTGTTGGTCCACTTTAAAAGCATTTTAGCTATTGTTGCCTTAGAACACTTTGAAGCACACCAAAATGTGGTATTATGCCCTCTAGGTTTTGGTCTCCTTCAGCAGTGTATCCCTGAAATCTCTGCTCCCTTCCTCTATGCTACAACAGGGCTTCCTCAGCATTCCGACATGCAGTGTGCCCCACCCCAGACAGTTTTGAATGGCTGCCAGCAAGGGCATGCAAATGCAGGTGGCCGACTTGCCGCTAGCTGCACGTAAGTGAGCTCATTGCCTGCCGTGCAGAGGAAGCCCATGCATGTGCCTTGGGAGTGTGAGGGGAGGTGAGTGATGGGAGTTTTGGTGGCTTAAAGCAAAATAAAACCCACTGGGCCAGCTTTCAGTCTTTCAGTTTCCAAGGATGGCAGCTGGCCTTACCCTGGGGGACTCCCATCAGTATGCCCGCTGTGCGATACCCCCCAGGGCACCTGTGGACACTCCCTTTTCTAATCCAGAATTGCTGGATCCCCCCCCTATGCATTGCCCCCGCCCCCAGAACACCCATAATTCTTACCTTCTTTACCTTCCTTGACCCTCAGCCAGCGGCCAGTCAAGGGGCTGCATTCCTGGCTGAGGATAAGGTAAGTATTATGCTCA
This sequence comes from Gastrophryne carolinensis, assembly GCA_027917425.1. Lineage (NCBI taxonomy): Eukaryota > Metazoa > Chordata > Amphibia > Anura > Microhylidae > Gastrophryne > Gastrophryne carolinensis. The sequence continues at coordinate 305,795,502 of CM051234.1, read as the reverse complement.
TCCTGAGGGGTGATGCACAAGGAGGCTCCAGCATTCTGGATGGCCCCCCAGCCGGTCTGAATGCAGCCGGTCCCACACCCATTAGCTGGAAACGGGTGTTGGTCTGCTTTAAAATTGTCATGGCAGTCTTGGCTGCACAATATATTTTTATGCCTCCCAAAAGGGTAAACTCATATTGTCCTGGTCTCTTTAAAGTGGACCAAAACTCCAATTCCCTCCCCCAGGGCATCCAGAATCATGATTCCCCGCTGTGTGAAACCCCCCAGGTGGCCCCATACACTTACTTTTTTTCCTGGACAATGGTGCATGTATGAGCAGCAGCTGCATCCCCGCTATCTTTCTAGCAGGGCGAGTGCCCACACCAGGCATTTATGATTGGCCGGCGCACTCCCTGTTATTGGTAGTGGGGGATGCAGCCATCAGCATGCTCAGATCCGCTCGTATTAGACGAGCGCCTGGATGTAGTGGCTCAAGCAGATCCAAGCGCGCTGACTGGACAACAAAGCTGCACATGCGTCGTAGGACCGGGAAGAGGTGAGTTTGTTCAGGTGACCTGGGGGGGGGTTGCACACAGTAGGGCAGGGGCCAAAACCCAGGATAGTAAAATCCTGGGTTTTGGTCCACTTTAACCAAGTAAACAAAGGCATAGCACAAATTGCAGAAGACATTGTGTGCGCTCTGTCATTTCCGGTCCCCCCTGCAGCCAGGTCAGACGTTAAATGGCCAGTGCAAGGGGAAGATAACAAGGGTGCATCTCTCTCAGCCAGCAGGCTTGATCTCATAGCTGCACCGCTCCAGTTTCTGACCAGTCGGTTCTAGTAAGCTGACCATTTTTTCAGAGGGACAAATTTGGGACGCTTTTGACAGCAAATCGCTAGGTCAATTTTCAATTGACAACATTGATCACACATCATACAATGCTGTCGCTATTGAAAATTCACTTTCCAATTTGTTTACCTGTCCTAATGTAAGCGTCTCATATCTGTCCCTCTGACAAAATGGTCAGCTTAGTTCTAGTCATCTGATGCACCCCCTTCTGCCAGTCAGTAAGGGAGCCTGCTCCCACATGACTGGCAGCAGAGATGTGTGGTAAAGCCATGCAGACAGCATGCTGTCAACATTGCTAAAACCAGAGGCTTGCACGTCACAGGATTATGTGGCATTGAGTCTGAGAGGTAAGTGCTTTGTTTGTACCCATGATGGGGATGGGGAACCAAAAGCTAATGCACACACTCCAGTGCCACATATTGGAGAAGGCAGCACCTACTGCTGTTCATGTGGCTGCTTCCAGTCCCCCTCTGTCATGTTTTGGAATATGATGCATACACTGTTAGCATTTAAAGTGAATGCAGCTGGGATTTCTATCTTCTCCTCCTTACTGCTTCCTGGTCCTTAGGTCTTTGATGCAGTTTTCCCCCTGGATTGCTATTTCTGTACAGCTAAAAAAGGCTGGGGGGAGTAAGCCCAAGTAGTGCCTAGGGCAGAAGGAACCCTAAATACGGCACTGGGATGGAGGTGAGCTTTTTGTAAACAGGGGAAAACTCCAAGCACATAGAATCTACAGGGCAAGTGGTTAACGGTTGGAGAAGCAGCCCCGTACATTCTATGTCCTTGGCAGTTAAAGGGTAGAAAATTTAGATCCCAGGGCTGTAAAGCAATCTTAACAATCGCGTAAATCCTTGCATAAAGTTCTTAACCAATGAAGGTTACGCTCCGAGCATTCTGTATTCAGGCTAGATTGCAAAAAAAAAGCCACCAAACCCCAGGTTCTCATATTAACAAAATAGTATCTACAATACCCGTAATAGACCTTCACAGAAGATTACTAACTTTTGGACAGCCAAATCAAATTGAGTAAGGTACCATCAAAGAGAAGAGCCTAATCAATCTCCAAGGCATAACCAGAATCGCTAGCTCAGAATACTACGTGGATTCTTACATGACTTATGAATCGTTCCACCTTCATGTTGTCCATCTTCTACTGGAGGCAGTTTACACCCGCTGTGTACTCAAACATCTTACATTGCCCATGCTGACTGTAGTGAACAGACCATTCCACCTATATCAGAATCTGATGGGTTTCTTTCACTTTGGCCCTGCGTCTTAAAGTTCATTTTTTATCTTGCACTCGCCCTGCCTCCAACCCCTGGTGCTGAGGCAAGACATGGGAAATTACAAGGGGGAACCCCCTGTCCCCCCAGAAAACACACCCCTTATCTCACCTGTTATCAAACGTCATTTCTCCGCTGACTCCAGCTGGGCCACCTTTAAGAAGCCGCAAAAAGTAGAGTTCCCTGCTGCGCTAGATTTGGGGCAAGATGAGGCTTTTTTTGTAAGCCCCCATTCTGCCTCAGGCCAGGAACCAAGGCCGGGGGGCCGCAGTAATGAAGAGATTGAACATCCCTTTTAAATAGTGCAGTGGTGATGTATGTCATTGCTGTGGTATTGTCTATGCAGGCTCATATTATCCAGTAACAGCTTTACATAGAAACATAGAAGGTTGACGGCAGAAGAAGACCATACGGTCCATCTAGTCTGCCCTTATGTGTATACTGTATGTTCTCTTTATCTTAGGATAGATGTGTGCTTATCCCAGGCATGTTTAAATTCAGTGACTGTTGATGTTTCAACTACCTCTGCTGGAAGTTTGTTCCAAGCACCTACTACTCTTTCTGTAAAATAATATTTTCTAACATTGCTCCTGATCTTCCCCCCGACTAGCTTCAGGTTGTGCCCCCTTGTTCTATCGTTAAGTTTCTTCTTAAAAACACTTCCCTCCTGAACCTTATTCAATCCTTTCACATATTTAAAGGTCTCAATCATGTCCCCTCTCTCCCTTCTTTCCTCCAGACTGTACAAATTAAGTTCTTTAAGTCTCTCCTGATAAGTTTTAAGTGTAAGTCCTTCCACCATTTTCGTTGCCCGCCTTTGGACACGTTCTATTTGAATAATGTCTTTTTGCAGGTAAGGTCTCCAGAACTGCACACAGTATTCTAGCTGTGGCCTTACCAGGGCTCTATACAGCGGCATCACAACCTCCCTCTTCCTACTGGTGATGCCTCGAGCTATGCAGCCGAGCATCCTGCTTGCTTTTCCCACTGCCTGGCTACACTGTCCACTCATCTTGCAGCTATCAGTAATCAGTACCCCTAAATCTCTCTCCTCCGAGGTCCTGGCTAACACAGTACTGCCCATACGGTACTCAGAGCAGGGATTCCTTCTACCCAAGTGCATGATTTTACATTTAGAGACATTAAACTCTAGTTTCCACAGTTTTGACCATCTATCCAGTAAAGCTAAATCATTTTCCATGTTGCAGACACCTCCAGGAATATCCACCCTATTACTAACCTTTGTATCATCAGCAAACAGACAAACTTTTCCTACCAAGCCTTCTCCTATGTCACTTACAAATATATTAAAAAGAATGGGGCCCAGGACAGAGCCCTGCGGCACACCACTTGTAACTCGCCTTTGTTCAGATTGCACGCCATTTACAACATATAATATGTTCCTGCCGATCATCATCCCTGGTCTGTCTGAATTCCACTAAATAATAATCCCCATGCTGTCAGAAGGCAGCTCTTATCCACCTCCTTATGGACACTGAAAGAAAAAAGCTTCCATTCTGATGTACCCAGGGGTAAAAACTTTAGACAAAACTTATCTCAGGGGCCAACTTCCTGACAGGCAGAATATAACAAAGTCTCTGAATGGGCCGTGTCCTCCACGAGATATGGAAAATACAATTCTGTGATTACTCACCTGTAGAATTGATATTATGAGTATACAGTACGTCCTGCTCCAGATTAGATTACTTACACTTGGGTATTACTCTGCCAGATGGCGCTGGACTGCAGAGGCAGCGAAATTGGCTCCTCCCGGCCCCTCAAATACCAGGGACCTCCCACAAATCCCCAGCATTGAAAAGCAGTTAACGAGAAGCCGGGATAATTAAACAGAACCAAACTGGTAACTATAACAATGATAATCACCATACAGGGGATCCAGAATAATGCAAAACCAAGGGTGGGGTGAAGCAGGACGTACTGTATACTTATAATACCAATTCTACAGGTGAGTAATCACAGAATTGTATTATTCTTAGTATACAGTATCTCCTGCTCCAGATTAGATTACTTACACTTGGGACATCCAATAGCAGTGTCCATAAAGTAGGGTGGGATCCCCAAAGGTAACAGCAGACAGGTCATACCACTGCCGCCTGCAGAACCTTACGGCCAAAAGCAGCATCAGCTGAGTCCCTAACATCAACCTTGTTAAATTCTGAAAAGGTATGAACAGAAGACCAAATAGCGGCCTTGCAAACTTGTTCAACAGAAGCCTGGTGCTGAAAAGCCCAAGAGGCACCAATAGCACGAGTAGAATGAGCAGTAAAGCGGAAGGGAGGATTCTTCCCCTTATCAGAGTAGGCCTGAACCACAGCCTGATGGATCCATTTGCCGATAGTAGATTTGGCAGGTGCCAAACCCTTCCTAGGAGCAGAAGGGACCAAAAAAAGAGCATCAGTTTTTCTGAAAGGTGTAGTAGCCACCAGATAGTACTTCAGACACCTAACCACATCCAAAGAATGCAAGACCCTCTCCTTAGCATTACTAGGATTAGGGCACAAGGAAGGAAGAACAATGTCTTGATTCAAATGAAAGGCAGACACCACCTTAGGCAGAAAATCTGGCTTGAAGCGAAACACCACCTTGTCCTGGTGTCTCTCAAAGTAGGGGGGCTGGATTGAAAGAGCCGCCAACTCAGACACACGCCTAACAGAGGTGATAGCCACCAAAAAGACAACTTTGAGAGTAAGAATGGCCAAAGAAGCCTCCTGCACAGGTTCAAAGGGAGCACCCTGCAACGCAGAAAGGACCAAGTTCAAGTCCCAGACAGGCAACATAGGCTTATGTGGAGGACACACATAAGTAGCCCCCTGGAAAAAAGTCCTGACCAGAGAATGCTGGGCAAAGGACCTCTGGAAGAAAACAGCCAGGGCAGAGACATGACCCTTTCAGAGTACTAAGTTGGAGCCTCAGCTCCAACCCATGCCGCAGGAACTCCAGGATCCTGGGAATAGAGAACACACGACAGGTAAGAGACTTAGACTCACACCAGTCAATGTAGGCACGCCAAATCCTATAGTAAATGGAAGAAGAAGACCTCTTCCTAGCCTTTATCATAGTAACAACCACCGAGGTAGACAGCCCATTCTCCAGCAAGATGGAGGTTTCAGCAGCCAGGCCGTCAAAGCCAGAGTTTGTAAATTGGGATGGCGTGAGTGATCCTGAGTGAGCAGGTCTGGCACCCTGGGCAGAGCGTACTGATCTACTGCCAGCTGCACCACGTCTGCGAACCACACTTCTTGGCCACCTGGGGGCCACCAGTATTGCTGGCACCCCCTCCTGAGCTATCTTGCGCAGAACCCTGCCCAACAGGGGAAACGGAGGAAAGACATACAGGAGCTGAAAGTCCTGCCATGACATTGCTAGAGCATCCATGGCCAAGGCCAGAGGATCCTGGGACAGGGAGACAAAGGCCGGGACGCAAACAGATCCACGTCTGGCTGGCCCCAATGGTGACACAGAGATTGAAACACCCTGTTGCAGAGGGACCATTCTCCCAGGCGAGAGGTCCCCCTGCTCAGAGTCTGCCTGCAGATTCTCCACCCCCGGGATGCACACAGCTGATATACAGGGAACATTCTCCTCCGCCCAGGCCAGGATCAGAGACACTTCCCGGGGGGCCCTCTTGCTCCGGGTCCCTCCCTGATGATTGATGTAGGCAACCGCCGTCTGGTTGTCCGAGCGCAGCTGAACAGGCAGGCCCCGAAGGTGATGAGTCAAATGAGTCAGAACCAACCTACTCGCCCTTAGTTCCAGAATGTTGATAGGTGTGTGGGCCTCCTGAGGGCCCCACCTCCCTTGTAACTGCAGGGACTTCCAGAAACCCGCCCAACTTGTCAGACTGGCATCAGTGGTTACAATCTCCCAGGAGGGGGCCAGAAAGGATCTGCCCACCAACAGGTTCCTGGAGTCCAGCCACCACGAGAGGGACCGCCTGACCAGGGGGGAAAGCACAAGGACCTGGTCCAGGGACGCAGGATCCTTGTCCCATACTGACAAGAGGTGGAGTTGCAGAGGCCTCATATGGAACTGGGCATAAGGGACTGCCTCGAAGCACGCCACCATCAGGCCCACCAGCTGCATTCCCTGCCTGATGGAGAGATGAGGGCAAGATAGCAGGAACTGAACCTGCGCAATCAGACTGTCCACCTTCTACTGAGGAAGAAAAATCCTTGCCTGAACTGTATCCAGATTCATTCCCAGGAAGGGAGTCACCAAGAAGGGAGCCAGGGAAGACTTGAGATGGTTGATCACCCAGCCAAATGACTCCAGAGTGGACACTACCAGCTGAGTATCCAACTCTGCCTGTTGTAGGGACTGGGAAGTGATGAGAATGTCGTCCAGGTAGGGCAGCACACGGATGCCCTGAGACCTGAGCAGAGACATCACTCCTGCCAGCACCTTGGTGAACACTCTGGGAGCTGAAGTGAGACCGAAGGGCAATGCCACAAATTGGTAGTGCTGATCCTCCAGAGCGAACCTGAGGAACCTTTGATGACCTGGAAAGACAGGAATATGAAGGTAAGCATCTTTGATGTCCACAGACGTCATTTAGTCCCCTGGACGCAGGGAACTGATGGCAGAGCGCAGAGTTTCCATGCAAAAGCGCCTGCATCTGACAAATTTGTTGAGGATCCTTAAATCCAGGATGGACCTGACTGACCCATCTCTTGTGGGCACGGTGAAAAGGTTGGAATAGAAGCCCTTGCCCCTTTCTCGTAAGGGGACCCGACAGATGACCCCCCAGCTCCAGAAGGCTTTGCACCGCCAAAACTAGAGCCTGAGCTGACACAGGGTCCTGAGAAATCCGGGATCTGATGAACCTTGGGGGCGGCTAGGCAGCAAACTATCTTGTAACCGGAGGACACTACCTCCTGAATCCACCGGTCTGACACATGATGCCTCCAGACGTGAGCAAAGTGCTGAGGCCGTCCCCCCACCCGGATGGGTGAGGGCGCCCCTTCATGCCTGAGGGGGCTTGGGTGAAGACTTAAGCTTAGAGCCCTAGGAGGAGCTAGGGCGACCACGTCCTCTGCCCCTACCCCAGAAATCTCCTCGGGCCCCGGTAAGGGAAACCCCCGTCCCCTGTCTGGCACCACGGTAGAGGGAAGAAGAGGAGTCCTGTCCCCGAAAGGGCCCGAGACTGCCTCCTGCGCTGGTGTAACCTGCCTCCCTTAGCAAAAAGGTCCAGGTGTTACAGGTGTAGTCCTTTGAAGGGAAAACCAGTGAGAGCCTTCTTGGCAGCGTTGTCAGCAGCCCACTGGCGCAGCCAAACCGAGTGGCGTATAGCCACCACAAAGGCAGAGGTTCTGCCACACGTTCTAATGGTATCATCCAAGGCAGAGAGGACATAAGTCACAAAAAACCCACAACGAGAGAGACAAGGGAGAGCGAGGGAGGACAGCGGCCACTGAACATAGGACCCACCGATAGACAGGGGCAAGGGGCAATAGGGCGGGAGGGGCATCCCATAGAGGCTCACCATATGCCTATACCGCCTACCCTTTGGTGGGGGATTGTGGTGGAGCAGCGCTCCTAAGCACCTGACAGCGGTGCTGCCTACCATTACCCGACCAGCGCAGCCAAGGCTGGGAGACACAGTAATAATGGAACGGGTGGGAATAGTCCTACAGGGCTGCAGGCTAATAGCCCCGCTTACCTGTGAAAAAAGAGCCATCTTCTTGTCCTTCGCAGTCCAGACTGCAGAGAAGATCTGGGGATTTGTGGGGCCGGGAGGAGCCAATTTCGCTGTCTCTGCAGTCCAGCGCCATCTGGCGGAGTAATACCCAAGTGTAAGTAATCTAAACTGGAGCAGGACGTACTGTATACTAAGAATATATATTTTCGTCTAATCAACCACTTAAAAAGGATGAATAAAACACCATAAATAAGAAAGTAACTCACTAATGTCCGGTCTATGGTGTGCAGATAATAAGAAACTGGCTTCCCGGTCCAAGAAACGGAACCCTTCAGTGGCGACAATTCAACTACTTTCATTATAGTGCCAATGTCTGCGGAACAAAAAAAAAAATAGGTTAACTAAGGAAAACAAGTTTTGGGGGACCTGAAGCGAGTTTCAAGGGTCCCTGCTACAATACTTACCAGCACCAGCCCTACAGATTGTACCATTCTGAGGTGAAGTTGCTTGTCCACCTGGTCAACTTCACCACTGACTCAAGAGACCACAGAAATTAAAGCTGATGGGTATAACTGGGAGAGTAGACTAGCAGAACTTAAATAGAGAGAGCTACAGTTTGCCAGTCATAATTTGGAATTAGATTTCCTAGTTAAATACTCATGACATTTTAAAAATATGGAAAATAATTAACAGAATACTTCCAAATGCTAAATATTTTTCCCCCCAGATACACGCTCTGAAAAACAACAGCAGGGAACAGGAAAGCATGACCACTGCTGCGTTGTTGTCTGCTAATGAAGTGACACTTGCATCCAGTCAACGAGGGAGCTTGTAGGGGGATTTAGGAAATACCAATAGACTGCTCAGACACCTTTGCGACCATCAAGAGTTCGTATAATATTTAGTATTGCAGATAACTGAAGACAAGCAAAAACTCAACCAAACAATGCACATACATATGTATGAAAACACTGCAGATCAAGGCCAAGCTGTATTCATCTATTAGGATGTATTACCAGTGAGGGTCATGCTAATAAACTGGTGAAGCAAGTTTCACTTTGTGTGTGTTTTTGGGTGTGAGTTGCAACCTACATGTAACCGAGCCTCAATTATGTCAACACACAAAAATTACAAAAGAAAAAAGGTTTGTTTTCATTTTAATTTCCTGTATCTACAAAGCAGCAATTTTTACAGGCAAGGGTCATCATTTTTTCAAAGAGGTAGGGATATTTTTTGTTTTAGGTTTGGAAACAGAACCCAGTGGGCTAGGGAACAGAACCCTGTGGGCTAGGTGGTAGACAAAACTGGTGATTTGATTCTGCATATACTGTAAGAAAATATTATATATATATATATATATATATATATATATATATATATATATATATATATATATATATATATATATATCTATATCTATATCGAGAGAGAGATTTTTTTTTTCTTTTTTTTTTTTACATATTCCGTAAAAATGCCCCAATGCAGGTATAGGTGATTTGTTAGGCCACTTTCTTCCTGCTTGCATCACGTTGGAGTTCTACTGGGAAGGTGTGAAAGGCGCTGGCTATTAAAGTGGGTCCTTTTTCTACTCTACATGTAAGGGCAAGGCATGTTTTGCAGTGCAGTAAAAGGAACAATACTCACCATCGCTTGTCCATGCCGATTTCAAGGTCTGCCACCTGCTGCAGCCATCTTCCGTGGGTACTGAAGCCGCAGTTCTTCATTCCTCATGCTGTCCTCGATAAATCCACCAGGTCTCCTACTGTGCCCACCAACTATGTCCCCTGCTGATGCTGCCACTTTTTCTCCTGCCTTCCATCCAGATGCAGCCGCCAGGGGACAAGAAACAACGGTACAATACGGGGCTGCATACAGTGGCATCACTGCTCCGCAACAGAGCATTACACAATTGCATATTAAACTGCATTTGTGAGTTTCCACCGTACAGTTAACACAGCAAAGTTAAACTTACTTCACCAATTAGCATGACCTTCATAGCCTCAATAAGATTTTACTACTAGAATGCTAAAAACTGCACAAAGACAAAGAAATGACTGACTTACCACTCAGGTTTCTACTATTAATTCGAAAGTTAAGAGGAGCAAATGGTTTGGAGGACACAATTCTTCCACCTAAAAAAGTAGTAGGTAAAATAAAATATAGCAAACTGCCATCCAAAGGTCAGAGGTGTGATAGTCAATCTGAAGGAAAGTCCAAATTTTTGTATGTTGCAACTTATTGGACAACCACTGTGTCTCTAGTATATTGTTATTCAATCATGTTCACAGAACATTCACAGCTTTATTTGGGTTGCTTTCTTTGGTGCGTGTATGACAAGCAAAAGGGCACAAAGACAAATATCGGAACTGAACCCCCACTGCACCGACTTCAAATGAGTCACTACAAAGTTAATTAAAACAAAGCAACAGAGCTATCAGTCTTTATAGGCTCCAATATGCACTGTAAAAATCACCTTTATATCTACAGATGGGTAGGTTAAATTAAACTATTCCTATTACAGATAAAGAAGTAACAGTATTATAAATATTCACACATGTATATTTACACAGCTAACTATAATGGTCTTGTAAGAAATAAAGGTAGTTTTTAATGAGAAATCTGTATGATTGAATGGCATAAATACGTGTTTACTCCTTTGTCAGGTTTTTAGTGCCATCTGTGTCTCCATCTGGAAGATTTACTAAATAGTTTTATCAGCCACAAGTGTTCACAAAAATAAAGACATTTACAGCAAACCATGGGTGTTTCAGGATAGAAAAGGAGGAGCATTTGCCCAGCATGCTTAGGCACTTTTCCTTTAAGTTTGTGCATGGCTCTCCCCCTGACACTGTTCTGGAGACATGCAAGGTTTGGAACCCTTCTTCAAACTCAAAAGTTAGGACCAGAGCTGTGCAGCTTCTGCCTTCCGAGCGGTGACTCTGACCGCCAGAGAGCTTAGTCAGCCTTTTAGTGCAGCAGCAGTGTTGCTGCACATTGATAGCCTTAGTAAGCAGCCAATCACAGTTGGGGTGGTAGCCTTCAGTGTCAGCCGCTATCCACAGTGGGGGGTCAATCAGGATTCTAATATTGGAGGAATTAAATTGGAATGAAATGGATTTTAATGTTGGAAAACAAATCATGCCGAGTGACTTTGATGTAGTGTAATGACCCATTAATCTTTAGGAGCAGCATATATAAGTCGTGCTTTCGCCGCCCATTTTAGAAGTAGAGGTACATGAGGTCTGTAAGTCTACATGATGTGTACCAACTGATTATTATATACCTACTAACCCAGCACAGAAGGGGCTGTGTCAGCTCTTTGGAAACAATATCACTAAATACCAAAATGTTAAACAAACCACCGGGACCTCAAAACATTGCAGAGTAAAGTTGCATGCAAAATTAGGATTTCTACAATACACAGATTTCAAATTGGTACATTACCTTCCTTCATATTGGCAAATCTCTCCTTTAGCTGGTGGTCGACCTCAGGACCAAAGGCAAAGTTATTCACAAAAATAACACTGCAAGATAATAGTTATGTTACTTATGGAAATACCATTATATCTTAGTTCATCCAAGCACAGGCTCCATTTCAGAGAAAGTTGCACAACACATTGTGACCCAAACTTATTCAAGAAAGCAGAAGCCTTATCTATAGCAATACATTTATTCTGCCAACCAATACTTCGAATCAGGGATTGGGGGGCATGTGGGCCGAATACCACAATATACCTAGTGATCCATCGAGTGTACCAAAAAAAAATACAATTAAGTGATTACTCACCTGTAGAATTGGTATTATGAGTATACAGTACGTCCTGCTCCAGATAGATTACTTACACTCGGGTATTACTCCGCCAGATGGCGCTGGACTGCAGAGACATCGAAAATAGGCTCCTCCCAGCCCCTCAAATCCCCATGGACCTCCCACAATCCCCAGCATTGAAAAGCAGAGAGAAGCAAAATGAGAAGCCGGGAGAATTAAAACAACCCAAACTGGTAACTATAAAAATAACAATCACCATACAGGGGATCCAAGAAAATGCAAAACCAAGGGTGGGGTGGAGCAGGACGTACTGTATACTCATAATACCAATTCTACAGGTGAGTAATCACAGAATGGTATTCTTAGAATACAGTACGTCCTGCTCCAGATAGATTACTTACACTCGGGACATCCAATAGCAGTGTCCATAAAGTAGGGTGGGATCCCCAAAGGTAACAGCAGACAGGTCATACCACCGACGCCTGCAGAACCTTGTGGCCAAAAGCAGCATCAGCTGAGGCCCTAACATCAACCTTGTAAAACTTAGAAAAGGTATGAACAGAAGACCAAGTAGCAGCCTTGCAAACTTGTTCAACAGAAGCCTGGTGCTGAAAGCCCAAGAGGCACCAATAGCACGAGTAGAATGAGCAGTAAGGCGGAAGGGAGGATTCTTCCCCTTAGCAGAGTAGGCCTGAATCACAGCCTGACAAATCCATTTGCTGATATTAGACTTGGCAGGAGCCAAACCCTTCCTAGGACCAGAAGGGACCAAAAAAAGAGCATCAGTTTTTATGAAAGGTGTAGTAGCCACCAGATAGTACTTCAGACACCTAACCACATCCAAAGAATGCAAGACCCTCTCCTTAGCATTACCAGGATTAGGGCACAATGACGGAAGAACAATGTCCTGATTCCAATGAAAAGCAGACACAACCTTAGGCAGAAAGTCTGGCTTGAAGCGGAACACCACCTTGTCCTGGTGTCTCTCATAGTAGGGGGGCTGGATGGAGAGCGCCGCCAACTCAGACACACGTCTAACAGAAGTGATAGCCACCAAAAAGACAACTTTGAGAGTAAGAATGGCAAGGGCAGCATCCTGCACAGGCTCAAAGGGAGCACCCAGCAAGGCTGACAAAACCAAGTTCAAATCCCAAACAGGCATCATAGGCTTACGTGGGGGACGCACATGAGTAACCCCCTGGAAAAAAGTCCTGATCAGAGGATGCTGAGCAAAGGACTTCTGGAAGAAAACAGCCAGGGCAGAGACCTGACCCTTCAGAGTACTGAGTTGGAGCCCCATCTCCAACCCATGCCGCAGGAACTCCAGGATCCTGGGAATAGAGAACACACGACAGGGGAGACACTTAGACTCACACCAGTCAATGTAGGCACGCCAAACCCTGTAATAAATGGAAGAAGAAGACTTCTTCCTAGCCTTTATCATGGTAACAACCGAGGTAGACAGCCCCTTCTCCATCAAGATGGAGGTTTCAGCAGCCAGGTCGTCAAAGCCAGAGTTTGTAAATTGGGATGGCGTAAGGGACCCTGAGTGAGTAGGTCTGGCACGTCTGCGAACCACACTCTTCTTGGCCACCTGGGGGCCACCAGAATTGCTGGCACCCCCTCCAGAGCAATCTTGCGCAGAACCCTGCCCAGCAGGGGGAATGGAGGAAAGACATACAGGAACTCAAAGTCCTGCCGTGACATTGCTAGGGCATCCATGGTCAAGGCCAGAGGATCCTGGGACAGGGAGACAAAGCCCGGGAGCTTGTGATTGTGACAGGACGCAAACAGATCCACATCTGGTTGGCCCCAACGGTGACACAGAGACTGGAACACCCTGTTGCAGAGGGACCATTCTCCCTGGCGAGAGATCCACCTGCTCAGAGCGTCTGCCAGCAGATTTTCCACCCCCAGAATGTACACCGCTGATATGCAGGGAACATTGGCCTCCGCCCAGGTCAGGATCAGAGACAGTTCCTTGGGGGCCCTCTTGCTCCAGGTCCCTCCCTGCTGATTGATGTAGGCAACTGCCGTCTGGTTGTCCGAGCGCACCTGAACAGGCACCCCGAAGGTGATGAGTCAACTGAGCCAGAACCAACCTGATCGCCCGCAGCTCCAAGACGTTGATAGGTGTGTGGGCCTCCTGAGGGCCCCACCTCCCCTGGAACTGCAGGGACTCCAAGAAACCCCCCCCCAACCTGACAGACTGGCATCCGTGGTGACCGTCTCCCAGGAGGGGGTCAGAAAGGATCTGCCCCCCAACAGGTTCCTGGAGTCCAGCCACCACGAGAGGGACAGCCTGACTAGGGGGGAAAGCGCAAAGACCCGGTCCCATACTGACAAGAGGTGGAGTTGCAGAGGCCTCAAGTGGAACTGAGCATAAGGGACCACCTCGAAGCACGCCACCATCAGGCCCACCAGCTGCATTCCCTGCCTGATGGAGGGATGACGACAAGTTAGCAGGAACTGGACCTGCGCAATCAGACTGTCCACCTTCTGCTGAGGAAGAAAAATCCTTGCCTGAACTGTATCCAGATTCATTCCCAGGAATGAAGTCACCAAGGAGGGTGACAGAGAAGACTTGGGGTGGTTGATCACACAGCCAAATGACTCCAGGGTAGACACCACCAGCTGAGTATCCAACTCTGCCTGATGTAGAGACTGATAGGTGATGAGAATGTCGTCCAGGTAGGGCAGCACGCGGACGCCCTGAAACCTGAGCAGAGACATCACTCCTGCCAGCACCTTGGTGAGCACCCTGGGAGCTGACGTGAGACCAAAAGGCAATGCCACAAATTGGTAGTGTTGATCCTCCAGAGCGAACCTGAGGAACCTTTGATGACCTGGAAATACAGGAATATGAAGGTAAGCATCTTTGATGTCCACAGACGTCATGAAATCCCCTTGGGGCAGGGAACTGATGGCAGAGCGCAGAGTTTCCATGCGGAAGTGCCTGCACCTGACAAATTTGTTGAGGATCTTCAAGTCCAGGATGGGCCTGACTGACCCATCTTTTTTGGGCACTGTGAAGAGGTTGGAACAGAAGCCCCTGCCTTTTCCTCTTAAAGGGACCTTGCAGATGACCCCCACTCCAGAAGGCTTTGCACTGCCAAAACTAGATCCTGAGCTGACACAGGGTCCTGAGGAATTTGGGATCTGATGAATCTTGGGGGCGGCAATAAAATATCTTGTAACCGGAGGACACTACCTCCTGAATCCACCGGTCTGAGACATGAAGCCTCCAGACGTGAACAAAGTGCTGAAGCCGTCCCCCCACCCGGATGGATGAGGGCGCCCCATCATGCCTGAGGGGGCTGGGGAGAGGACTTAAGCTTGGAGCCCTAGGCGGAGCCAGGACATTCACGTCCTCTGCCTCTACCCCAGAAGTCTCCTCGGGCGCCAGTAAAGGAAACCCCCCTCCCTTGTCTAGCACCACGGTAAGGGGAGGAAAAGGAGCACTGACCACCAAAGGGCCGAGACTGCTTCCTGCGCTGGGGTAACCTGCCTCCTTTAGCAAACAGGTCCAGGCGGTCCCCAAACAGGCATAGTCCTTTGACAGGAAACCCAGTGAGGGCTTTCTTGGCAGCGTTGTCAGCAGCCCACTGGCGCAGCCAAACCGAGCGGCGTATTGCCACCACAAGGGCAGAGGTTCTGCCACACATTCTAATGGTGTCATCCAAGGCAGAGAGGACATGGGTCACAAAAACATCACAACTAGAGAGTGCATTAAACTCCTCCCTAGACACATCATCACCGCACCATCAAGGATACTTCTGAGCAGGGCCCTAATAGCCACAGCTGTAATGGCAGAGGCACAGACAGGGCGCAGCGCCGTCCCCACACGCGCAAAAGCATGGGACGCCAGCTGATCAATGCGCTGGTCCTCAGCATCCCGCAGAGTAGTAGAGTCAGGGAAGTGCATGACAGAGGTGTTAGATAACCCTAGGACCGGGGCATCCACCTCAGGAGGGGATGACCAACACTTCACCACATCAGCAGGAAAGGGATACCTCTTATCCCAACTCTTAGGTACACCGGGAAGCCTGCTGGGGCGTTCCCATTCCTTGAGCACAAGGTAAATAAAAATACCATTTTGTGATTACTCACCTTGTAAAATGGGTATTATAAGTATGTCACACACCCCGCTTCAAGATAATCATTACATGTGGGTAGTATGGTCTGAAGAGGGCGATCTGCAGAGATGATTGGAGGAGAGAAAGCCCCTCCCAGTCCATAAATACCTGGGACCTCCCACTCATTACCCAGTATAAAGAAAGCAGTAAGGCAAGGGACCAGGAAGAGCCAAATATTAGTCATAACAATGCAAAGTTCACAAAACGATGGATCCAGAATACAAAAGGGCGGGTTGAAGCGGGGTGTGTGACATACTTATAATACCCATTTTACAAGGTGAGTAATCACAAAATGGTATTATTCTAAGTATGTCACACACCCCGCTTCAAGATAATCATTACATGTGGGACATCCAAAAGCAGTGTCCATAAGGGGTGGGGATCCAAAACAAGGCATAAAGCACAACTTAAACCACTGCAGCCTGCAGAACTTTGCAGCCAAAAACAGCATCCGCTGAGGCCCAAACATCAACCTTGTAAAAACTTTGAAAAAGTGTGAACAGAAGACCAGGTAGCGGTCTTGCAAACTTGCTCAACAGAGGCCTGGTGCTGCAAAGCCCAGGAAGCCCCAACCGCACGAGTAGAATGAGCTGTAACACGAAGGGGAGGATTTCTCCCCTTAGCAGAAAAGGCCCCGACAATGGCCTGACGAATCCACTTACTGATGGAAGACTTAGCGGGCGCCAAACCTTTCTTGGGCCCAGAGGGTACCACAAAGAAGGCATCAGTCTTACGAAAGGCAGACGTTACCACCAAATAGTACTTCACAACTCGAACCACATCCAGGGAATGCAGGACCCTCTCCTTTTCGTTACTGGGATTAGGAGACAGAGAGGGCAAAACAATGTCTTGATTTAAGTGAAAAGGCAGAAAACCACCTGAGGAAGGAAATTCGGGTTAAAACGGAAAACCACCTTGTCCTGATGTCTTTCAAAATACGGGACCTGAATGGACAGAGCCGCCAACTCAGAAACATGCCGAACAGAAGTGATAGCTACCAAAAAGGCCACCTTCTGAGTAAGGGAAGACAAGGCAATATCATGCAAGGGCTCAAAGGGAGGACCCTGAAGAGCAGAAAGAACCAAATTCAAATCCCAAACCGGAATCAGAGCCTTCCTAGGGGGCCGCACGTGCGTAACCCCCTGGAAAAAAGTCTTAACCAGCGGATGAAGCGCAAAAGATCTTTGGAAAAACACCGCCAGGGCAGACACCTGCCCCTTCAGAATATTAAGTTGGAGTCCTATATCCAAACCGTGTTGCAGGAACTCCAGGATTCTAGAATTAGAGAATTCCCTGCAAGGGAAAGCCCTAGTCTCACACCAATCAATATAAGACCTCCAAGTCCTATAGTAAACGGAAGAAGACGACCTCTTCCTAGCGCTAATAAGAGTCTGAATAACCGCATCAGAAAGACCTTCCTCCTTCAAGATGGAGGTTTTAGCAGCCACGCCGTCAAAGCCAGCGTTGGTAAATTGGGGCAACGTAGATGACCCTGTGTGTGCAGATCCGGCAGCAGGGGCAGAACGAACTGATCTTCTGCTAACCTTACCACGTCTGCGAACCAAACCTGTCTTGGCCACCTTGGAGCCACCAGAATTGCTGACGCTCCTTCCAGAGCCAGCTTGCGCACTACTCTGGCTACCATGGGAAACGGAGGGAACCGATACAGAAACCCCAGATCCCTCCAGTTCAGGGACATGGCGTCTGTCGCGAAGGCTAGCGGAACCTTCGCCAGAGACACAGATGCCGGAAGTTTGTGATTGTGACGGGAGGCAAAGAGGCCCACCACCGGTGAACCCCACCTGAGACAAATCGAACGAAACACCTTGGAACTGAGAGGCCACTCCCCCTTGCGGGCTGACCACCTACTCAGAGAGTCCGCCTCCGAGTTCTCTACTCCCGGAATGTGAACTGCCGAGATGCACGGGACGTGGCTCTCCGCCCAGTCCAGAATCAACGACACCTCCCTGAGGGCACTCCTGCTGCGAGTCCCTCCCTGGTGATTGATGTAGGCAACCTCCGTCCGATTGTCCGACCGAACCTGGACCGGCAAGCCCTGCAGGAGATGAGTCAAACGAAAAAGAACCATTCTGATGGCTCTCAATTCCAGAATGTTGATAGGCTCGTGGGCTTCCAGGGGTCCCCACAACCCCTGAAATTGCAGATCCTTCCAGAAGCCCCCCATCCTGAGAGGCTGGCATCCGTGGTGACCACCTCCCAACGAGGAGTCTGAAAAGACCTGCCCTTCAACAGATTGGTTGAGTTCAGCCACCACCTGAGTGGTCGGCGAACCCAGGGAGACATCAGAAAGAATTGATCCAGCGACAGAGGAGATCTCTCAGCTGAGACGCAGGGAACATTTGCCTCAGCCCAGGACAGTATCAGGGACACTTCCTTGAGGGCCCTCTTGCTCCGGGTCCCTCCCTGATGATTGATGTAGGCAACCGCCGCCTGGTTGTCCGAGCGGATCTGAGCAGCCCGACCCCGAAGGTGAGGGGTCAATTGGGTGAGAACCAACCTTACCGCCCTCAGTTCCAGAATGTTGATAGGAGTATGGGCCTCCTGCGGGCCCCACTGACCCTGGAATTTCAAGGGCTTCCAGAAACCCCCCCAACCTGTCAGACTGGCATCTGTGGTTACAGTCTCCCAGCAAGGGGACAGAAAGGTTCTGCCCACCAAGAGGTTCCTTGAGTCCAGCCACCACCACAGTCTGGCCAGGGGGGACAGAGCAAACACCTGGTCCAGGGACACAGGGTCCCGATCCCACACTGATAAGAGGTGCAGCTGCAGAGGTCTCATGTGAAACTGAGCATAGGGTACCGCCTCGAAGCAAGACACCATCAGGCCCACCAGTTGCATCCACTGCCGGATGGAGGGATGAGGACAAGAAAGACCCACCTTATGTTGGGGGAGAAAAACCTTGACCCGAGATGTATCCAGAGTCATACCCAGAAAGGACCTCACCAGAAACGGGAACAGAGAAGACTTGGGATGGTTGATCACCCAGCCGAATGACTCTAGTGTGGTCACCACCACCTGGGTATACAGCCCTGCCTGATGGAAGGATTGGGACGAGATCAGAATGTCGTCCAAATAAGGGAGAATGCGAATGCCCTGAGCTCTCAGCAGAGCCATCACGCCCGCCAGCACCTTGGTCAACACCCTGGGAGCTGAGGTGTTACCGAAAGGCAGTGCCACAAATTGATAATGCTTTTCTCCCAGAGCAAACCTGAGGAATCTCTGATGACCCGGAAAGATTGGTACATGAAGGTAAGCGTCCTTGATGTCTACTGAGGTCATGAAGTCGCCTGGGTGCAGTGAATTGACTGCTGAGCGCAGGGTCTCCATGCGAAAATGCTTGAATCTGACAAACTTGTTGAGACACTTTAAATCCAAGATGGGCCTGAGGGACCCATCCTTTTTGGGGACGGTGAAGAGATTGGAATAGAAGCCTCTGCCCCTTTCCCTGAAAGGTACAGGGCAGATGTCCCCCAACTCCAGAAGGTTTTGGACCTCAAGGCGCAGGCCCTGAGCTGACCGGGGGTTTTGAGCCATCCTGGATCTGAGGAATCTTGGGGGCAGCCAAGCGGCAAACTATCTTGTGACCGGAGGAAACCACCTCCTGGATCCATCTATCTGCTACACGTCGCCTCCAGATGTGAGCAAAGAGCCGAAGCCGCCCCCCACCCGGATGGGTGAGGGCGCCTCCTCATGCCTGAGGGGGCTTAGGGGAGGATTTGGGCTTGGGACCCCAAGAGAGGCCAGGGCGGCCACGTCCTCTGCCCCTGCCCCAATAATCTCCACATGCTCCAGCAAAAGAAGCTCCTCGACCAGCCCTGGAAGCGCGGAGGGAGGGGAGAGAGGCACCAGTCCCCCGAAAGGGCCGAGACGGCCTTCTATATTGAGGTAACCTACCACCCCAGGCAAACAAGTCCAAGCGTTCACCAAAGAGGCGCAGCCCCTTAAGGGGAAAACCAGTGAGAGCCTTCTTATCAGCGTTACCAGCTACCCACTGACAGAACGACGTATAGCCACTAACAGAGCAGACGTCCTCCCACACATTCTAATGGCATAATCCATAGCAGATAGAACATATGAAACAAATTCATAGCAAAGCAGGAGAGATCTATACTGCTCTCCTCCCGCAACATCAGAAGCCCCATCTAAGAGACTCTTAAGTAAACCGTTAATAGCAATAGCTGTAATGGCAGAGGCACCAACCGGGTGCAGCGCAGTCCCCAAACAGGCAAAGGCATGACAAGCCAGCTGGTCCATGCGCCGGTCCTCACCATCCTGCAGGGTAGTAGTGTCGGGTTGCCAAATACATCTGTCATGCATTCTCCTAAGAACGGGCGCGTCCACCTTGGGAGGACATGACCAACGCTTAATCACATCAGCAGGAAAGGGATACCTCTTGTCCACTCCAGGTAGCTTGCTAGGCCGTTCCCATTCCTTGAGCACCAGATTATTAAAGTGAGTCTGCTCAGGGAACTCCAAGCATGGCTTCACCGTATGAAAAAGCTCACCCTGCTGCTGCGGAGCCACGGCAGGAGGGGAAATACAAAGCACTTCAAAAATGTGAGACAACAACCTATCAGTGTCATCTGAGGACCATTTGTCTTCTCCAAAAGGAGACCCGGTATCACCATACACCCTAGGTTGTTCCTCAGATGATTCTGAATCAGAGAATAGTCCCCCCCAATACCATTTTGTGAGTACTCACCTGTAAAATGGTTATTACGAGTATGTCACACACCCCGCTTCCGAATATTCATGACACTTGGGTAACTGTCCTGTAGAGGGCGATCTTGCAGAGATGACATGAAAAAAAGGAACCCCTCCGGGTCCATAAATACCTGGGACCTCCCACCATTCCCCAGTATAAGACAGCAGTAAAGGGACCAGGAAGAGCCAAATGTAAACAGTAAAGAAAAAGTTTCACCATATAAAAGCATCCCAGAAAACCAAAAAAGGTCGGGATGAAGCGGGGTGTGTGACATACTTGTAATAACCATTTTACAGGTGAGTAATCACAAAATGGTATTATTCCCAGTATGTCACACACCCCGCTTCCGAATATTCATGACACTTGGGACATCCAATAGCAGTGCCCATAATGGGTGGGGATCCCAAAAAGGCAATAATGCAAACTTAAACTACTGCAGCTTGCAGAACTTTGCGGCCAAAAACAGCATCCGCTGAGGCCCGCATATCAACCTTATAAAACTTAGAAAAAGTATGAACAGAAAAGGAGAAGTAGCCACCAAATATTTCACACATCGAACCACATCCAAAGAATGTAAGGTCCTCTCCTTGTCATTACTAGGCTTAGGACACAAGGAAGGGAGAACTACATCCTGATTGAGGTGGAAGGCGAAACCACCTTAGGAAGGAAATCCGTCTTAAAGCGGAAAACTACCTTGTCCAGGTGCCTCTCCAAGTAAGGAGCCTGAATAGACAAGACCGCCAACAGAAGTAATAGCCACCAAAAAGGCAACTTTCTGAGTGAGCAGAGAAAGAGCAATATTATGCACCGGCTCAAAAGGAGGCACCTGGAGAGCCGACAGAACCAAGTTTAAATCCCAAACCGGCAGCAAGGGCATTCTAGGAGGCCGCACATGAGTAACCCCCTGGAAAAATGTGATGAAAAAAAAGGGATGAAGGGCAAAAGACCTTTGAAAGAAAACCGTCAGGGCAGAAACCTGCCCTTTCAAAGTACTAAGCTGGAACCCCGAGTCCAGACCATGTTGAAGAAACTCCAGAATTCTGGGAATAGAAAACACCCTACAAGGCAAGGCCCTAGCCTCGCACCAGTTAATATAAGACCTCCAAGTCCTATAGTAGACGTTAGGGGAAGATCTCTTTCTAGCTCTAACAAGAGTCTGAACCACCGCATCAGAAAGACCTTTCTCCTTTAAGATGGAGGTTTCAGCAGCCACGCCGTCAAAGCCAGCTTTGGTAAATTGGGGTAGCATAGCTGACCCTGGGTGATAAGATCCGGAAGAAGAGGCAGATAAAACTGATCTACTGCCAGCCGCACGACGTCTGCGAACCACACTCGTCTTGGCCACCTTGGAGCCACCAGAATTGCTGGTGCCCCTTCTAGAGTCAGCTTGCGCACCACTTTGCCCACCATGGAGAAAGGGGGAGGGGGGGGGGGGGGAACAGGTACAGAAACCCCAGTTCCCTCCAAGCCAGGGACATGGCATCCACTGCCAGGGCCAGAGGATCCTGAGACAGACACAAAGGCAAGAAGCTTGTGATTGTTACGTGAGGCAAAAAGATCCACCTCCGGAGTCCCCCACTTGTGACAAAGGGACTGGAATACCTTGGAACTGAGAGACCATTTTCCTCGGCGAGAGGATCTCCTGCTCAGGGAATCCGCCTTCGTGTTCTCCACTCCCGGAATGTAAATGGCTGAGATGCATGGGACATTGCTCTCTGACCAAACAAGGATCAGAGATACCTCCCTGAGGGCACTCCTGCTGCGAGTCCCTCCTTGGAGATTGATGTAAGCGACCGCCGTCCAATTGTCCGATCGGAGAACTCCCTCTTTAAAACTTCAAAAGAAGGGATCCCACCTAGAAGACATGAGAACAGACATAAGTGTCAACATGCACATCACCCACCATATAAAAAAATGGTGAAATAAAAATCCACTCACCGCAGCAAAGCAGCGACCGTCAACCCTCACGGCAGCAAGGGAATGAGAGGGAGAGCAGCAAAGCAGGCAGCGAGGCCGGAAAGAGTGCTTGAGAAAAGCCGGCCTCGAGGGGGGGTGGGGACGGCCCAGAACGAGCACGCCAAGCGCCCGGCCCCGCCCTCTCCTTAACTGCACCTGTTGAAAGTGAAACCGGCCCAGCAACAACGGCCGCAATAACGCATACAAACACACACACACACACAATCCACACACCTTTTCCCCCAAATAAAGTAAAACAACCCACAGGATAAAAGGCCTCCCCCCCCCCCCCCCAAAGGGCACAGAGGGACACTGTAGGGGGGGGGGGAACCCACACCAATAGGTGAAAGGGTAAGAGAGACAGGGCATCCCAAGCCGGGATCACCAACCCGGACACCGCCTACCCCTTTGTATGGGGTCTCACGGGTGAGCTAGCTCCCATATACACTACAAGGTGCAGCCTACCATTGCCTGGACCTTCAGCCTTTGCTGGGAGGCATACTGCTATAGTTTAAATTAAAAAAGGTTCAGGCAGCAATAGAAACAAAAGGTCGGGGGGTTACCCCGGCTACCTGCAAGGAGGAGACAACCATCTTCTGACTTGCTCGCCGACTGCAGACACGTAAGACTGGGGAATGGTGGGAGGTCCCAGGTATATATGGGCCAGGAGGGGTTCCTTTTTTTTCATGTCATCTCTGCAAGATCGCCCTCTACAGGACAGTTACCCAAGTGTCATGAATATTCGGAAGCGGGGTGTGTGACATACTGGGAATAATTCCTAAGCCTCAACAGGGAAGAGGGAAACAGCGGGGGAGAGATGCCGCTTGGCAGAAGCCTTACGCGGGCCCAACCCAGCAATATGCTTTTCAATGCTGGCCACCCGTGCAGCCAAATCCAATTGAGACTCACCGCTAGTATGCCCCTCGCTGGGGGTCAAATGCAAGCGTGGGGGAGTAGGTGAAGCCAGAGGGGGCAGAGCACCAGGGCCCGTAGCAGGCGACCCAGACTGCAGCGCAAGTACCTGCTGGGCGCAGATTACACATACCCTGACATCTTCACTTATAGAGGAAACCCCACACGCAACACACAGCCAGGCTTGTCCCGAAGGAACCCCAAGCACATTATCCCCAGAAGCCTCCATATGGTGATTTTTACAAAGGTAAGCACAATAATCACAACAGGGAAACAGCCACCCTATTTGGGATGCCCCCCCCCCCCCCCGATACCCTCTAGGGGAAGTGGGAGATTGGCAATAGGCAGGTCCGAGAGAACCACAGTCAAGGGACCCACCTGCAAGACACAATAATGTACACCATAAGCATCCCTAGCCATACAATAATAACCAAAGATAAAAAACCCCGTAAGGGACTCACGGACCAAGCCGTCAAGCGCACAGATAACTGATCACTAACCGCGTCGCAGCACCGCAATGGAAGGGCCACAAAATAGCGCCGACAGCAGTACCTAGAGGGGCGGGCCGCGGGCGCATGACGTTGAATGCGCCAACCGCGGTACCCGCCCCCCCCCCCCTTGAAGAGCGCAAAAACAAGACCACGTGACGCGCTGGCGCCATGACAGTTACACAAAAAAACACAGTAAAAGCGCCGACCACCGTGGAGCGCCGTACAACGGCCTACACACACACACCAAACACAAGTGACAAAAAACACATTAGTAAAAATACAATTCTGTGATTACTCATCTGTAGAATTGGTATTATGAGTATACAGTACGTCCTGCTCCAGATAATACCATTTTGTGAGTACTCACCTGAAAAATGGATATTGTTAGTGTGCCACACACCCCGCTTCACTTTTAAATATTCTTCACTTATTGGGTTAACTCATCGCCAGGTGACGCTGTGCAGAGAGGAAGTCTTGTAACGAGCCCCCTTCCGGCCTACATATACCTGGTACCTCCCTTCAATCACCAGTATATTAAAAAAGCAGAAAGACAAGGTACCAGTATTTTACCGGTAACCTCAAAATCAATTTGATATAAAATAAAAAGCTTCACCATATAAAGGCTTCGGAAATACCGAAAAGGGTGGGAGTGAAGCGGGGTGTGTGGCACACCAACAATATCCATTTTTCAGGTGAGTACTCACAAAATGGTATTATTCTTGGTGTGCCACACACCCCGCTTCACTTTTAAATATTCTTCACTTATTGGGACATCCAAAAGCAGTGTCCACAAGGGATGGGCATCTCAAGGCCAGGTGAAGCATAACTTAAATGACTGCAGTCTGCAGAAATTTGCGGCCAAAAACAGCATCCGCTGAGGCTCGCACATCAACTTTGTAAAACTTAGAAAAAGTATGAACAGAAGACCAAGTGGCGGCCTTACAAACTTGTTCAACAGAAGCTTGGTGCTGAAAAGCCCAAGACGCCCCAATGGCGCGAGTAGGATGAGCAGTGATACGAAAAGGGGGAACTTTCCCCTTAGCAGAATAGGCCGCAGTAACGGCCTGACGTATCCTCTTGCTAATGGCAGATTTGGCTGGTGCCAAACCCTTCTTAAGCCCATGGGGCACAACAAAAAAGGAATCCGTCCTACGAAAAGGAGGCTCAAAAGGAGGAGCCTGAAGAGCAGAAAGAACCAAATTCAAATCCCAAACAGGGAGTAATGGTTTCCTGGGAGGCCGCACATGCGTAACCCCCTGGAAAAAAGTTTTAACTAAAGGTTTAAGCGCAACACGCTTCTGAAAAAAGATAGATAAGGCAGAAACTTGCCCTTTCAACGTACTAAGCTGAAGACCAGAGTCCAGCCCTGACTGTAAAAACTCCAGAATCCTGGAGACCGAAAAGACCCTACAAGGAAAAGATCTTATCTCACACCAAGCGATATAGGCTTTCCAAGTCCTATAGTAGATGATAGACGAAGACCTCTTCCGGGCACTGATCAGAGTCTTAACGACTGAATCAGAAAGACCCTCCTCCTTCAGGATGGAGGTTTCAGCAGCCAGGCCGTCAAACCCAGCGCTGGTAAATTGGGGTAACACAATCGACCCTGAGTGAGCAGACCGGGCCGAAGAGGCAGAACGAACTGGTCCACTGCCAGCCGAACGATGTCTGCGAACCACACTCGCCTTGGCCACCTTGGGGCCACGAGAACGGCGGACACCTTTTCCAGAGCCAACTTCCGAAGCACCCTGCCCAGCATGGGTATTGGAGGAAAAAGGTATAGAAATCCCAGAACTCCCCAGCTCAGGGACATGGCGTCCACTGCAAGAGCCAGAGGATCCTGGGAGAGCGACACGAAGTTCGGGAGCCTGTGATTGTGACGAGAGGCAAACGGGTCCACCGCCGGGGTCCCCCATCGGAGACACAGTGAGCGAAACACCCGAGGATGGAGAGCCCATTCTCCCAGACGGGGAAAGCCCCTGCTCAACCAGTCCGCTACCTGGTTCTCCACCCCTGGAAGGTATACCGCCGAGAGACAAGGAACATGGGCCTCCGCCCAGGTCAGGATCAGGGACACTTCTCTGAGAGCACTCAGACTGCGAGTCCCTCCCTGATGACTGATGTAAGCCACCGCTGTTTGATTGTCTGAACGCACCTGGACCGGAGGGCCCAGAACGCGCTGAGTCAGGAGAGCAAGCACCCGACGGATGGTTCTCAGCTCCAGAATATTGGTGGGTAAGTGGGCCTCCTGAGGTCCCCACTGCCCCTGAAACTGCAGCTCCTTCCAGAATCCGCCCCATCCCGACAGACTGGCGTCCGTGGTGACAATTTCCCAAAGGGGGGTCAGGAAAGACCTGCCCTACACAAGATTGGTCGAGACCAACCACCACAGGAGGGACTGCCGGACCCGGGAGGACAACTAGAAGGACTGATCCAGCGACCGAGGCTGCTGGTCCCAAGACGCTGACAGAAAAAGCTGAAGCGTTCTCGTGTGAATTTGAGCAAAAGGAAGAAACACACTGTGTTGATGAGAGTCCAGGCCGGGACGAACTGACCCATCTTTCTTGGGGACTGCGAAAAGATTGGAGTAGAAACCGAGGCCCATCTCTAAGCGCGGCACCGGCCGGATGACCGCCATCTCTAACAGATTCCTTACCGACGCCAGGAGCCCCTGCGTGGCCAAAGGATCGATGGGCACCCGAGACCGAAAGAACCGTGAAGGAGGGTGAGACTTGAATTCCAGGTCGTAACCGGACACTACTTCCTGGATCCATCTGCCTGGAACCTCTTGGTTCCAAACCTGGGAGAAGTGTCGCAATAGTCCCCCCACCCGCACGGGTGAGGGCAGCCCCTCATTGCTGAGCGGGCTTATCAGCAGGCTTGGGCTTGGTGCCCCAGGACTGAGTGGGCCGGCCACGGCCCCTCCCCCGAGTCCAACCTGCACCTCTGGTAGCGGGAAAGGAAGCCCCCCTACACGCTCTGAATCCTCGAAAGGAAGGCCTACCGG
The DNA here is from genome assembly GCA_027917425.1 of Gastrophryne carolinensis. Lineage (NCBI taxonomy): Eukaryota > Metazoa > Chordata > Amphibia > Anura > Microhylidae > Gastrophryne > Gastrophryne carolinensis. The sequence goes on along the minus strand of CM051234.1, from coordinate 305,768,735 downwards.
AACCTTCCCCCCTAAAGGGACCACAAGGCCTCTTGCGTTGTGGCATCTTACCACCCTTTGCGACTGAATCAATTTTCTCCCCAAACAGACGCAACCCCAAAAAGGGGAGAGCTGTGAGCACCTTTTTAGAAACTGCGTCCGCCGACCACTGACGCAGCCATACTGACCGGTGAATAGCCACTAGCATAGCCGCTGCCTTGCTACTCATAGCCAGCGCATCGTCCTGAGTGGATAGGATATAGGACACAAAAGATTCACACTGCTTAAGCGCAGTAAACTCTTTACAAACGGGATTGAGACCCTCATATAGCCCCTGAATTAAAGACCTAATCGCCAACAGGAGAAGGGCTGAAGCACACACCGGGCGCAACTCTGACCCGGAATAAATAAAACCATGGCGGGCGTATTGGTCAATCCGACGATCTTCCCCATCTTTAGGGACAGTGTTCTCAGCAGACTGTACCATAGCCGTGCTGGAGAGCCCTAGCACAGGGGTATCGACATCAGGAGGGACAGACCAAAGCTTCACCAACTCTGGCGGAAAAGGATAACGCTTTTCCCAACTGGAAGGGATTCCAGATAACCGCGTGGGATGTTCCCATTCCTTAAGGACCACCCTCTCAAAGTGGTGCTGTCTGGGAAAAACCCAACGCGGCTGAGGCTCATCAAACAACTGACCCTTTGGCCGGGTGACAGCCTCAGGCGGATCTAAATTCAAAATTTTAAACATTTGAGCCAGAATGGAGGGGGTGTCAAAAGCCACCCCCGCCGACCAATCGCCAATCGCATCAACCTCAAGCTGATCTGCAGGCTCATCTGACTCCAACAGGAATTCTTCCTCATCCGGGGATCCATCGGACCATTCCACAGGCTCACATAACTTGTCCTGTGGAGCCGAAGGAACCGGAGTCAGGTGCTTCCGTTTTGTAGGGGCCTTTAACCCTGCTTTAACGGGCACTACTTTCCAGGGGCTGGCCGACCGTGCCGCCACCTCGGATTGCGAATCCCCACTTTTGACAGTGTCATGCGGGGTCCGGAACAGGGAGGGAGAGGTAGGAGATGATGAAGGTTGCGACGAGCCAGCAGCCGAAGCAACAGACTGACGCGCAATGCTCTGCTTTGCACAAGGGATGCAAATAAAGACATCATCAGCTGGGAGCAGAGCCCCACAACTTATGCACCCCCGGAATGGCTCAGAAGAACCGTTTCCGGCAATAAAGGAAGCCTCCATATGGTGATTTATGGTATTCACAATTTTTTGGGGCTTTAAGGCATAAGCCAACCCGGGATGCCCCCTTGTTTGTAAATGTCCCGGAAGGGAGGATTTTTTTTTTTTTTTTTTTTTTTTTAAAAGGAAGGTCCCCCTTAATCTATATGTATATATATAGATTATATATGTATATTCTTAAATATAAAAATATCCCAATTTATCATCATTTTTTTAAAAAAATAAAGACTAGCCAAGCAACATAGAGCCGGAGGGCCACCATAAACAGGGATCCCGGGATCTGTAAGGAAAAGAAAAAACCACAATCAGATCCCCACATGCGTGTAACAAGCCAAAAACCCATGTAAGCATGGCACCAAAGTGCCTTTAAATGAGCAAGAAAAGACCAAAAGCCCTGCCCCTTAATAAATTCAAAAACATGATGCCTCCTTAACAAAAACCACTCACCCCCATATCTACACATGACAGACATTTAATTCCCACTCAACGGCCCCACCAGGGTGGGGCCGCTTACCTGAAAGGACCGAGAGCAGCAACCGGAGGGACGAAGCAGCAGCCAGCAGCAGCAGCACAGGAAAATGAAACCAAGTGCGCCCCCCCCCCCCCCCACGTGACTTCTCTTTTGAACTTGAAAGGAAGGAAGTGAAGCTGGGGCCGCCGCATGACGCTACCACCGGCGCCACGCCCCCGTCGCCGCGTCACCGGGACCCGCCCCCTCAGCTCGATCAGTGCGGCCAAATCATCTGGGAATTAACACCAGATGAGCCACTACACGCGCACACAAGGCAGGAGACAGCGGAGGGGGGAGATGAAAGAGGGGGGAGTAGGAGGAGAGGAAACAGCATAGCGCAGCCATGCAACAGCAGACCTCATACAGTGGCCGCAAGGAGACCAGCGGGGAAGGGGGGAGGGGGCTGTGGAAACTCAGGCGGCAAGCCAACCTGCCCAGCGCGGCCCGCCCAACTGCCCCAAGCTGACCTAAACACACAAACCGGCCAGGACTATAAAAACAGACCTGGCCAGAAGGGAAAAGAGTGCACACATGCTGTGCAGTAAGCTCAATGCATAACGTAAAAACACACATGTTGTAATAAAGTTATACTGTGAAAAAACACACACATAATACACAACCCTCTAACCCCCCCCCCCCCCATAGCGAAGGGAGAAGGGACCGTAACGGGAGAGAAAGGGGCTACGGGGACCCTCGGGACAGGGGCATCCCATTTCCGAATCACCATGCCGGATAGCCGCATTGCCCCCAAAAGAGGGGGTCGAGCGGAGGAGATAAGCTCCTAGGCACCTATAGTGCCATCTACCATTTGCCCAGTGAGCAGCCTAGGCTGGGAGGCTTCCATTCCACCATCAAGGTATAAACACTCAAACCGGGCAGAAATAGACCAAAAGGGGGGTGCCGGGGTAAAAGCCCCGGCCTACCTGTAAGCAGGAGACTTCCATCTTCTGACTTGTCGTCAAGCAGAGAGAAAAATACTGGTGATTGAAGGGAGGTACCAGGTATATGTAGGCCGGAAGGGGGCTCGTTACAAGACTTCCTCTCTGCACAGCGTCACCTGGCGGTGAGTTAACCCAATAAGTGAAGAATATTTAAAAGTGAAGCGGGGTGTGTGGCACACCAAGAATAAGATTTTTTACGTCTGGGTATAACTCCGCCAGATGGTGCTGGAGTGCAGATACAGCGAAATTGGCTCCTCCCGGCAGCTCAAATACCCGGGACCTCCCACAAATCCACAGTATTGAAAAGCAGTTAACAAGAAGCCGGGAGCATAATAACATAACCAACCATTAACTAAACCAAAAATGATAACTATCACCATACAGGGGATCCAAGGATCCCCAAGGGTGGGGTGGAGCAGGACGTACTGTATACTCATAATACCAATTCTACAGGTGAGTAATCACAGAATTGTATTCTTAGTATACAGTACGTCCTGCTCCAGATATAATACTTACTATCGGGACATCCAATAGCAGTAGGGTGGGATCCCCAAAGGTAAAAGCAGACAGTTTAGACCACTGCCGCCTGCAGAACCTTGCGGCCAAAAGAAGCGTCAGCTGAGGCCCTAACATCAACCTTGTAAAACTTGGAAAAGGTATCAACAGAAGACCAAGTAGCAGCCTTGCAAACTTGTTCAACAGAAGCCTGGTGCTGAAAACCCAAGAGGCACCAATAGCACGAGTGGAATGAGCAGTAAGGCAGAAGGGAGGATTCTTCCCCCTAGCAGTGTAGGCCTGACGGATCCATTTGCTGATAGCAGGAGCCAAACCCTTCCTAGGGCCAGAAGGGACCACACAAAAAGAGCATCAGTTTTCCCGAAAGGTGCAGTAGCCACCAGATAGTACTTCAGATTCCTGACCACATCCAAGGAATGCAAAACCCTCTCCTTAGCGTTACTAGGATTAGGGCACAAGGAAGGTAGAACAATGTCCTGATTAAGATGAAAGACCGACACAAACTTGTCCTGGTGTCTCTCAAAGTAGGGGACTGGATGGAAAGCGCCGCCAACTCAGAAACATGCCTAACAGAAGTGAAAAAAAAGACAACCTTGAGAGTAAGAATGGCTAAGGCAGCTTCATGCACAGGTTCAAAGGGAGCACCCTGCAAAGCAGAAAGGACCAAGTTCAAGTCCCAGACAGGCAACATAGGCTTACGTGGAGGACGCACATGAGTAGCCCCCTGGAAAAAGGTCTTGACCAGAGAATGCTGAGCAAAAGATCTTTGGAAGAAAACAGCCAGGGCAGAGACATGACCCTTCAGAGTACTGAGTTAAAGCCCCAGATCCAAACCATGTTGAAGGAACTCCAGAATCCTGGGAATAGAGAACACACGACAGGGAAGAGACCTAGACTCACACCAGTCAACGTAGGCACGCCAAACGATATAGTAAATGGAAGAAGACTTCTTCCTAGCCCTAATCATGGTGTTAACAACAGAGGCAGACAGCCCCTTTTCCATCAAGATGGAGGTTTCAGCAGCCAGGCTGTCAAAGCCAGCGTTTGTTATTTGGGATGGCATAAATGGCCCTGAGTGAGTAGGTCTGGAACCCTGGGCAGAGCGTACTGATCTACTGCCAGCTGCAATATGTCTGCGAACCACACTCTTCTTGGCCACCAGGGAGCCACCAAGATTGCTGGCACCCCTTCCAGAGCTATCTTGCACAGAACCCTGCCCAACAGGGGGAATGAGGGAAAGACATACAGAAGCTGAAAGCCCCGCCATGACATTGCTAGAGCATCTGTGGCCAAGGCCAGAGGATCCTGGGACAGGGAGACAAAGGCCGGGAGCTTGTGATTGTGACGGGACGCAAACAGATCCACATGTGGCTGATCCCCAACGGTGACACAGAGTGAAACACCCTGTCGCTGAGGGACCATTCTCCCAGGCGAGAGGTCCCCCTGCTCAGAGAGTCTGCCTGCAGATTCTCCACCCCCGGAATGTACACAGCTGAGATGCAGGAACATTGTCCTCCCAGGACAGGATCAGGGACACTTCCTTGAGGGCCCCCTTGCTCCAGGTCCCTCCCTGATGATTGATGTAGGAAACCGCCGTCTGGTTGTCCGAGCGTACCTGAACAGGCCAGCCCCGAAGGTGTTGGGTCAAGTGAGCCAGAACCAACCTGATCGCCCTCAGTTCCAGAATGTTGATAGGGGTGTGGGCCTCCTGAGGGACTTCCAGAAGCCCCCCCAACCTGTCAGACTCGTTCCTGGACAGGTTCCTGGAGTCCAGCCACCACGAGAGGGACCGCCTGGCTAGGGGGGACAGAGCTAGGACCTGGTCCAGGGATGCAGGATCCTTGTCCCAAACTGACAAGAGGTGGAGTTGCAGAGGCCTCATGTGAAACTGGGCATAAGGAACCGCCTCGAAGCACGACACCATTAGGCCCATCAGCTGCATTCCCTGCCTGATGGAGGGATGAGGGCAAGATAGCAGGAACTGGACCTGCGCAATCAGACTGTCCACCTTCTGCTGAGGAAGAAAAAATACCGTTTTGTGAGTACTCACCTTTAAAACAGGTATTATGAGTGTGCCATACACTCCACTTCGATCTTCGTGACATATGGGTAATCTCCAGTAGAGGGCGAACTTCTGCAGAGATGAATATGCAAAAAAAGAAAGCCCCTCCTGGTCCATATATACCTGGGACCTCCCACCAATTCCCCAGTGTATAAAAGCAGTAAGGGGACCAGGAAGAACCAATTATAACCGTAACAATCAAACCCAATGGTTCACCATATAAAAGCCCCAGAATACCTGAAAAAAAGGGGTGGGGCGAAGTGGAGTGTATGGCACACTCATAATACCCGTTTTAAAGGTGAGTACTCACAAAACGGTATTATTCTAAGTGTGCCATACACTCCACTTCGATCTTCATGACATCTGGGACATCCAATAGCAGTGTCCGTCATGGGTGGGAACCAGAAACAGTAAAGAATGTACCAACTCAAACCACTGCAGCTTGCAGAACCTTGCGGCCAAAAACAGCATCCGCTGAAGCCCGCACATCAACCTTGTAAAACTTGGAAAAAGTATGACCGGAAGACCAAGTAGCAGCCTTACAAACTTGTTCAACAGAAGCCTGGTGCTGAAAAGCCCAGGATGCACCAAGAGTAGAGTGCGCAGTGACCCTAAAAGGGGGAGTCCTCCCATTAGCAGAATAGGCCCCAACAATGGCCTGACGAATCCATTTGCTAATCGTAGACTTAGCAGGCGCCAACCCTTTCCTGGGCCCGCAGGGCACCACGAAAAAAGCGTCCGTCCTGCGGAAGGAAGAAGTAGTCACCAAATAGTACTTCACACAGCGAACATCATCCAAATTCTACAAAATCCTCTCCTTGTCATTGTTAGGCTTAGGACACAAGGAAGGGAGAACAATATCCTGACTGAGGTGGAAAGCAGACACCACCTTAGGAAGGAAATCTGGCTTAAAACGAAAAACCACCTTATCCTGGTGTCTCTCAAAGTAAGGGGCCTAAATCGACAGAGCCGCCAACTCAGAGACACGCCGAACAGAGGCAATCGCCACCAAGAAAGCAACCTTCTGAGTGAGAACCGAAAGAGCAATATCCTGTAGCGGCTCAAAAGGAGAAACCTCCAGAGCCGAAAGAACCAAATTCAAATCCCAAACAGGAACCACAGCCTTCCAGAGGGGGCCACACATGCGCGACCCCTTGGAAAAAGGTTTTAACCAGCGGGTGTACAGCAAAAGACCTCTGGAAGAAAACCGACAGAGCAGAAACCTGTCCTTTCAAAGTACTAAGCTGGAACCCAAGATCCAGATAATGCTGAAGAAACTCCAAAATCCTGGGTATAGAAAAAACCCTGCAAGGCAAGGCCCTAGCCTCACACCAATCAATATAGGACCTCCAAGTCCTATAGTAAATGCCAGAGGAGGAACGCTTCCCAGCCCTAATCGGGGTCTGAACAACAGCCTCAGACAAACCTTCCTCTTTCAAGAGGAAGGTTTCAGCAGCCAAGCAGTCAAAGCCAGCGTTTGTAAATTATAGAGATAGCAGGTCCGGCAACAAGGGAAGCTGGTACTGATCTACGGCCATCCTTACGACGTCTGCGTACCAAACCCTTCTTGGCCACCTTGGAGCCACCAGAATCGCTGGTGCCCCTTCTAGTACCAGTTTGCGAACTACCTTGCCCAGCATGGAGACAGGTGAAACAGGTACAGAAACCCCAACTCCTTCCAAGCCAGTGACAAGGCATCCACTGCCAGAGACAGAGGATCCTGAGAAAGACACAAAGGCCGGAAGTTTGTGATTGTGCCTCGAGGCAAAGAGATCCACCTCCCGAGTCCCCCACTTGCGGCAAAGATCCAGAAAAACCTCGGGGTTGAAAGACCACTCTCCTTGGCGAGAGGATCCCCTGCTCAGGAAATCCGCCTCCGTGTTCTCCACTCCCGGAATTTAGACTGCCGAAATGCAAGGAACATTGCTCTCCGCCCAGTGCAGGATCAGAGAGACTTCCCTAAGGGCACTCCAGCTGCGAGTCCCTCCTTGGTGATTGATGCAAGGTACTGCCGTTCGGCTATCCGAAAGAGCCTGAACCGGTAGACCCCGTAAATGTGAGGTCAGCCGAGTCGGAACCAGTCAGATGGCTCTGAGCTCCAAGACATTAATGGGGGTGTGAGCCTCCTGGGGACCCCACTGAACTGATGACTCTTCCAATAACCTCCCCAGCCCGACAGGCTGGCATCCGTGGTAACAGTCTCCCAACAAAGGGACCAGAAAGGATCTGCCCTTCACCAGATTGCTTGAGTCCAGCCACCACTGAAAGGACTGCCGAACCCTGGGAGACATCCTGAAAGGTTGATCCAATGACTGCGGGCACCTGCCCCAATGCGTCAATAGGTGAAGTTGAAGAGATCTCATGTGAAACTGTGCAAACGGTACCGCCTCGAAGGAGGATACCATCAAACCCACCAGATTCATCCCCTGTCGGCTAGAGGGACAAGGACTGGCGGATCAGGCCCTGAACCCCCTGCACCTTGGTCTGGGGCAGAAACACTCTGGCCTGAATGGTATCCAGATTCATGCCGAGAAATGAAATCACACGAGACGGGGAGAGAGGAGACTTGATCGCCCACCCGAACCTCTCCAGGTGGACACCACCTGGTGGGTGTCCAGCTCCGCCTGACGGAAGGAAGAAGCTGAGAACAAAAGGTCGTCCAGATAAGGCACAATGCGAATGCCCTGAGCTCTGAGCAGAGCAATTATGCCCACCAAGACCTTGGTGAAGACCCTCTGCGCCGAGGTCAGACCGAAGGGAAGAGCTACAAACTGATAATGTTGATCCTCCACCGCAAACCGAGGAATCTCTGATGTGCCTGAAAAATCGGAACATGCAGATACGCATCCTTGATGTCTATGGATGTCAAAATCCCCTTGGCGAAGGGAATTGATAGCCGAGCGCAGAATCTCCATGCGGAACTTTTTGGCTCTGATAAACCTGTTGAGAACCTTGAGATCTAGAATGGGTCTCACCGAACCCTCCTTTTTGGGAACCGTGAAAAGGTTGGAGTAGTAACCCCTGCCTCTCTCCAACTGAGGCACCGGGCATAGAACCCCCATGTCCAGAAGGTTTTTTACTGCTAACAGGAGCCCCTGTGCAGCCTGAGGGTCCGAGGGCACCCGAGACCTTAAGAATCTTGGGGGCAGCCAGTACTCGAACTCCAGTTTGTACCCGGAGGAGACCACTTCCAAGATCCAATTGTCTGTGATCTCCCGGGCCCAGACCTGGAAGAAGAGCCGCAGCCGCCCCCCCACCCTTGCGGGTGAGGGCGCCCCTTCATTGCTGAGCCGGTTTAACGGCAGGCTTGGAACCCCAGGCAGGTGCGGGACGTGCCCGACCTCTGCCTCTGTTCCAGGACGAGCCCCTGACAACCGAGAAGGCCAAACCCTTAGTCGCTCTGGCCCCTCGAAAGGAAGGAGTGAACGAGCCCGCCCCCCGAAAGGGGCGGCGCTGTTTCCTCTGCTGAGGTAACTTACCTCCCTTAGCAACAGCATCCAATTTATCTCCAAACAGCCGCAAACCCAAGAAGGGAAGAGCTGTGAGCGACAACTTGGCCCCAACGTCCGCTGTCCACTGGCGGAGCCAGACCAATCTGCGCATAGCCACCAGTAAGGCTGAAGTCCTACTACACACGACAATAGAATCTTCCATCGCAGCCATGACAAAATCCATGAACAATTCGCATTTCATAAGGATAGCGAACTCAGCGCCAGCTGGATCAAACTGAGCGTTATTCAGCCAGTCCCTGATAAGAGACCTGGTAGCAAGCGACACCAGGGCAAATGCACTAACAGGCCGCAGGGCCGCACGTTGGCAAATGCGCGGCACGCCATCTGATCAAGGCGCTTATCCTCGCCATCCTTAAGGGAGGTGGCGTCAGGGGTGTTCAGCACAGAAGAGTTGGTCATACCTAAAACTGGCGCGTCGGCCTCGGGAGGAGAAGACCAGCGCTTAACCGCCTCCACCGGAAAGGGTTACTTCTTATCCCATCCCTGAGGAACACCAAGAAGCCGACTGGGCCTCTCCCATTCTCTAAGGATCAGCACATCCAAATGACCCTGGGTAGGGAATTCCAGACGGGGCTTGCAGGCCCCAAAAAATTCCCCCTTCTTGAGAGGGGACGCCTCAGGCAGTTCAATATCCAACACCTCCCATAAATGTGAAAACAGTGGCCGTATCTACGGCATCCCCCAGCGCCTGCCCGACATCGGCGTCACCAGACTGAACATAGTCAGCCTCTGTTTCCTCATACAATTCCCCCTCCTCTAACGGGGAATAATCTGACAAATCAGCGGAATCGTCGTCAACATCCCACAATGGCTGGGCCGACGACAAATGTCTCTTTTTAGCCGGGGCCTTCTTGCCCACCGTGCTAGCAATAATTTTCTCGATGCTGGCCAACCTAGCCCAAACATCAGAAAGCGACTCCCCACTGGTACCAATGTCACTTGGGGTACGGATAAGGTGGGGAGGGGAATGCGATGAAGCGGGAGGAGCCGACCCACAAGGCTGGGTACCAGACTGCCGCATTATGGCCTTTTGTGCGCATGGTATACAGATCAGCACATTCTCCCCCGTAAGGGATACCCCACACATGGCCCGGATTGTCCCAGAGGGAGCCCGAGCCCAGGATCCTGCAGAGCCTCCATATGGTGAATTTTTGTGGTCAGTCGCAAGACCGCAGGGAATTTACGTCTATGCAACCCGGGATGCCCCTTAAAAGTCCGGTGGGAGGATTTGAGGTGAACAATTTTACACTAGGGACCCCAGGACCAGGAGTAACCCCTTAATATGCACATATACAGGGCAATCCGTAACACACAAAACAGGCAACATAAGTGCACTGCTAGATAAATATGGCAATAACACATACCTAACAGTATATGCATATAAAAAAATATATATATATATATATATATATATATATCTATCTAACTGTATCCCAGCCAGACATGCGAAAACCACACACACATGCCCGCAACCAGTGGGGGCCCCCCGCTAGAGAGGAGCCCCCATACAAGCTAAGGAAGTGGCCATCCGGCCCTTATCACATGGAACGCAGCTCAGATCCTGTTTGAAAATGGCCCCCATGAAGTGCCTCATGCATGAAGAGGGAGAGCAGGGGGAGGGCGGGCCAGCGCAGAACGCGCGCTCGCCGAGGCCACGCCCCCTCCCAGCAACAGGGATCCCCTAGAAACGAGCCACAGAAATCGCGCCGAAGAAGGGGGCGGGGCTACTGTGGCCACCAGATAGCCCGGCCCCGCCCCCTTCCCGAACACAGCCTGAGGGGGAGAAGCCCCCCCAGGCTGTTCCCAGCCCTGACATGGCCCAAGTAAAACACTCCCTGTCTGCCACACACACACACAGTGAATCACACAACACACACAGGGGCATATGTGGGAAAAACAAAATAACGGCCAGGCCAGGCAACCCCCCCCAGGGTCACCACACCACACCAGGAACACCAAAAAACCTGGATAACTGCCTACCCCATAGTGAGGTCTCACGGTGGAGCAGTGCTCCTTCTGCACCCATAGGGTGCTCCTACCTTCACCAGGACCCGCAGCCTAAGCTGGGAGGCTCAATATAGGGGCAATTTAGAAAGGGTCCTGGCAGTAATAGGGACAATAGATGGCAGGGCGCGAGCCCGGCTTACCTCTAAATAAAGAAGTCTTCATCTTCTGTCTTGTCGCCTTCCCTGCAGAGAAGGGCCTGGGGAATTGGTGGGAGGTCCCAGATATATATGGACGGGGAGGGGCTTTCTTTTTTTGCATATTCATCTCTGCAGAAGTTCGCCCTCTACTGGAGATTACCCATATGTCATGAAGATCGAAGTGGAGTGTATGGCACACTTAGAATATCCTTGCCTGAACTGTATCCAGGTTCATTCCCAGAAAAGGCGTCAACAAGGAAGGAGACAGGGAAGATTTGGGATGGTTGATCACCCAGCCAAATGACTCCAGTGTGGACACTACTCGCTGGGTCTCCAGCTCTGCCTGATGGCGGGACTGGGAAGTGATGAGAATGTCGTCCAAATAGGGCAGGACGCGAATGCCCTGAGACCTGAGCAGAGCCATCACTCCTGCCAACACCTTGGTGAACACTCTGGGAGCTGAAGTGAGACCGAAGGGCAATGCCACAGATTGGGAGTGCTGATCCTCCAGTGCGAACCTGAGGAATCTTTGATGACCTGGAAAGATGGGAATATGAAGGTAAGCATCCTTGATATCCACAGAGGTCATGAAGTCCCCTTGACGCAGGGAACTGATAGAGTGCAGAGTTTCCATGCGAAAGCGCCTGCATCTGACAAATTTGTTGAGGAACTTCAAAGTCCAGGATGGGCCTGACTGACGCATCCCTTTTGGGCACGATGAAAAGGTTGGAATAAAAACCCTTGCCCCTTTCTAGAAAGGGGACCTGACCGATGACCCCCAGCGGCAGAAAGCTTTGCACCGCCAGAATCAGAGCCCGAGCTGACATGAGGTCCTGAGACATCCGGGATCTGATGTATCTTGGGGGCTGCCAGGCAGCAAACTATCTTGTAACCGGAGGACACTACCTCCTCAATCCACCTGTATGAGACATGATGGCTCCAGACGTTAGCAAAAAGCTGAAGCCGTCCCCCCACCCGGATGTGTGAGGGCACCACTTGATGCCTGAGGGGGCTTGGGGGAAGGTTTAGGTTTGGAGCCCCAGGATGGGCCAGGGCGTCCACGTCCTCTGCCCCTACCCCAGAAATCTCCTCGGGCCCCAGTAAAGGAGACCCCTCTCCCCGTTCTGGATCCACGGTAGGGGGAAGAAAAGGAGCCCGGGCCCCGAAAGGGCCGAGACTGCCTTCTGCGCTGGGGTAAACTGCCTCCCTTAGCAAACAGGTCCAGGCAGTCCCCAAAGAGGCGTAGTCCTTTGAAGGGAAAACCAGTGAGAGCCTTCTTGGCAGCGTTGTCAGCTGCCCACTGGCGCAGCCAAACCGAGCGGCATATAGCCACCACCAAGAGAGGCTCTGCCACACATCCTAATGGTATCATCCAAGGCAGAGAGGACATAAGCAACAAATACCTCACAACGAGAGAGTGCATTATACTCTTCACTAGAAACATCATCAGGAGCTCCATCTAGGACACTCTTAAGCAGAGTCCTAACAGCCACAGCTGTAATAGCAGAGGCACAACCCAGGCGCAGTGCCGTCCCCACACAGGCAAAGGCATGGGAAGCCAGCTGATCAATACGCCGGTCCTCACTATCCCTCACAGTAGTAGAGCCAGGGGAATGCATGACAGAGGTGTTAGACAAACCCAGAATTGGGGCATCCCCTTCGGGAGGGGATGATCAACGTTTAACCACTTCAGCAGGAAAGGGATATCTCTTATCCCAACTCTTAGGGACTCCGGGAAGCCTGCTAGGACGCTCCCATTTCTTGAGCACAAGATAAATGAAATGAGATTGTTCAGGGAACTCTAAACGTAGCTTAGCAATATGAAACCATTCCCCCTGCTGCCTAGGAGCCGCGGCCGGGGGAGAGATAGAAAGCACTTCAAAAATCTGAGCCAAAAGCCTATCAGCATCATCTGGGGCCCAGGGATCAGAGCCAGAATCATAACCCTTGGGCCGCTCATCAGATGACTGAGTCAGAGAACAATTCCCCTTCTTCCAGGGGGCATAACCAGACAGATCAAAGAACTCTTCAGCCTCCATAGGGAAAAGAGTGACATCAGGCGCCAAATGCCGCTTCTTAGCAGAGGCCTTACGCGCCATAGTATTAGCAAGCAACTTCTCAACACTAGCCAGTCTGGAAGACACATCAGGCTGAGACTCCCCACTGGTATGCAGCTCACTGGGAGTCAAATGTATGCTTGGGGGAGTAGGCGAAGCCATACATGGTGCAGGCCCAGCTGCTGGTAAACCAGGCTGCAGCGCAAGCACCTGCTGGGCACAAGGTACACAAACCCGCACATTGTCAACACTTGTAGGGGACACCCCACACGCCACACATAGGCGGGCTTGTCCCGAAGGAACCTCGAGCACATTATCCTGAGACGCCTCCATATGGTGATTATAGCGGCACAATAGGCCGATAGGGATTGACGCTATAAAAGCCACCCGAGATGCCCCAATAACCCGCTAGGGAAGTGGGAGTAATTAAACACTAGGCCTCACAAGTTAAATAACTAAACAGAGGGAGTAGGGCCGGGAGAAGCCAATAGGGTTCTTCCCACCTGAAAGACATAAGCAAAGGGGAACCGTAAGTGACATGTAAATGACAATGGTAAATAAAGCCGCCCGCGAGGGCACTCACGGACCGCGGTAGGTAGATGCCAGTCACGTAGCAGCCGGATCCAAGAAAAAATGGCGGCGAGTATACCTCGAGGGGCGGGCTGCAGGGACAGTGACGCGGAACGCTCCAAACGCGGGCCCCGCCCCCCGAAGAGCGCGAAGCCGTACACGTGACAAGCAGCCAATAACGCCGCACCAGCGTTTCACGCTATGAAAGCAACCCGGGATGCTTCAATAGCCCGCTAGGGAAGTGGGAGGAATTAGCACACTAGGCCTCAATAAGTTTAATAAACTAATAGAAGGGGTAGGGCCAGGAGAAACCAATTGAGTTTGACCTGCCTGTAAGACATAAGCCAAAAACCCCGTAAGCGACATGCATACATAACATTAAAAATATGTTAAAACAGCCCGCGAGGGCACTCACGGACCGCGGTAGGTAGGCGCCAGCCACGCAGCACGAAGAAGCAAAAATGGCGCTGAGTATACCTCGAGGGGCAGGCCGCGGAGACAGTGATGCAGAACGCGCCATCCGCAGGGCCCGGCCCCCCTGAAGTGCGCGAAGCAGCACACCTGACAAAAACCACCAATGATGGCGCAGTAGCGCCAGAGGTAATGTCGCCGCCGACCGCAGAACGCAGTACAAGCGCGTGCGGCGGCATATTCAAAACAGGCAACCAGTGCAATCAAAACTGTGCGGTGACAGGACTAAAGGCCAACCAAGCACACCAACCAAAAAGTTAATGTACCAAACACACACTCACTCACATAGTGTACTCCCCGGGCGTCCCCTGCCGATCACGCGGAATGCAATGAGGGAGGGAGGGGGGAGGGATAAATATCCCGAGATAAAGGGACTGCGGGCATCCCAATGAGGCTCACCATAAAAAGCCTGTCGCTGACTACCCTTTGGTACAGGGTCTTGCGGCCCGGAGCAACGCTCCTTCAGCACCTGACCCTAGTGCTTTCCTACCTTCACCCGAACAGTCAGCCGTGGCTGGGAGGCAGTGGGTCCAGAACGGGTGCAAATAAGCCTGCAGGGCCCTAGGCAAAGCCCACTCCCTGCGCAGAAGAGAGCCATCTTCATCTTCGCAGTCCAGACTGCAGAAAGACTCTGGCAATTAGTGGGAGGTTCCTGGCTATTTAAGGGGCCGGGAGTGGCCACAAGTCTTTTTCTGCAGTCCAGAGCCATCTTGTGGATGTATAACTCATGTGTAAGGAATATTCTGGAACAGGACGTGCTGTATACTTGGAATATATCAGATTTTTACTATCCTGTGTTTTGTTCCAGTTTTATCCCACCCCAACCTTGGCAGGAAAGTTTGTCGAACGACTTATGCATGGCAACCACAACAATTGGATGAAAGCCTATGCATGTGCCGTAGGACCAGGAAGAAGAGAGTTTTACAGGGCAATCTGAGTGGTTTCAACAGCAGTCCATCCTGATTTGGGATGCCCGGGGGGGGGGGGGGGGGGCAGCAGCCACCCAGGGAATCTTGACATCCAGGGTAAGCTGCGCTGGGTGGTGTTCCACTTTAAAGCATGTTTGGTACCCCAGGGTGGTGGGGGCTAAAACAGATTTGTAGGCCTTCTTGTTTTAGGTTCTTTCAAATGATAAATACTATTGATAGTTTCTAGCAGGAGAATTTGGGAAAACTGAAAATCAGTTACACATACACCAGGATGTGCTGTGTATATAAGACACGTTATCCTAACAAAATATAAAGGTTATGAAATTCAACTTTGCCAACCTATTCCTAACAAAAAGGTTTTGATGTGTGTAAATAAATAAGTTGGCACCTTGTATTGGCTATTCTCTCCTTCCATTCCTCTGAAAGGAAGTCTCCACGTTCCAGCTAAAAGGAAAAGCAACAATTAGAAAACATAGTACAAATCGATTTAAATTGACAGTACACTAAAGAATATTTTTTAGTTTCAATAGTTTTATTGTTATGAAATATGTAAGGGTGGATCTTGGGGGGGGGGGGGGGGGGAAGAATAAAGCAGGACATTCCAAATAAATTTGCTAGTCTGTTTAGCTATTACTAGAGCCATTATGTAATATCTACATTTGTAACCTAAAAACTGCATTTGGGTGTAATCTCAAATGAAAATTTAGCAAAATAAAACCACGAAAATGTAAATGCTGATTCTATCAGAAAAATAAACTGCACAACCAAATATTGCTAAGAGAATACAAAACTATTAATGTATACTTACTGTATATTCAGAATGCTTCTTTCCATACCACTTCATCCACTTCCTGAACTCTTTATCCATAGTCTATAATGAAAAAATTATTTTAGACTGTACTAATACAGAAAACACCATTTTTGACAATGAAGACACCTTGAGGTTCACAACGGGGCATGCGATTCCACACAGCCCCATATTCTATATTCATAATCCAGTTTCCTTGTGAGTGTACAAGTCTCAAACCACTACCACAGACCCACACCTATAGATGCATGCTTGCCGCGCCCCTCTGTCATTTTTTGACAGTATGGTTTATTTAAAAAGGTTTACAGACAGCATAATTACTGTGTATAATGGAGTTCACCCGATTAGAGGAGTAATGAAAATGAAGCTCATCATTAAAGGAGCAGTATCGCGAAATTTGCATTAAAAAAATACAATTCTGTGAAATACTTACCTGTAGAATTGATATTATTTGTATACAGCACGTCCTGCTCCAGATATAGCACTTACACTTGGGTTATCCTCCGCCAGATGGCGCTGCACTGCAGAGACATGCAAAACAGGCTCCTCCCGGCCCCTCAAATACGCGGGGACCTCCCACAAATCCCCAGCATTGAAAAGCAGTGAACAATAAGCAGGGAGAATTTAACCACCCAAAACAACTGGTAATGAAAACAATGATAACAATCACCATACAGGGGATCCAAAATAATGCAACAACAGGGTGGGGTGGAGCAGGACGTACTGTATACAAATAATATCAATTCTACAGGTAAGTATTTCACAGAATTGTATTATTCTTAGTATACAGTACGTCCTGCTCCAGATATAGTACTTACACTTGGGACATCCAATAGCAGTGTCCATAAAGTAGGGTGGGATCCCCAATAAAAAAGGTAACAGCAGACAGTTTAAACCACAGCCGCCTGCAAAACCTTGCAGCCAAAAACAGCATCAGCTGAGGCCCTAACATCAACCTTGTAAAACTTTCAGAAGGTATGAACAGAAGATCAAGTAGCGGCCTTGCAAACTTGTTCAACAGAAGCCTGGTGCTGGAAGGCCCAAGAGGCACCAATAGCACGAGTAGAATGAGCAGTAAGGCGGAATGGAGGACTCTTCCCCTTAACAGAATAGGCCTGAATCACAGCCTGACGAATCCATTTGCTAATAGTAGACTTGGCAGGAGCCAAACCCTTCCTAGGACCAGAAGGGACCACGAAAAGAGCATCAGTCTTCCTGAAAGCCGCAGTAACTACCAGGTAATAATTCAGACACCTGACCACATCCAAGGAATGCAGAACCCTTTCCTTAGCGTTGCTAGGATTAGGACACAATGAAGGAAGAACAATATCTTGATTCAAATGAATAGCAGACACCACCCTAGGCAGAAAGTCTGGCTTAAAGCAGAACACCACCTTGTCCTGGTGTCTCTCATAGTATGGGGGCTGGATAGACAGAGCCACCAGCTCAGACACACGCCTGACCGAAGTAATAGCCACCAGAAAGACAACCTTGAGGGCAAGTACAGCCAGAGCAGCATCCTGAATAGGCTCAAAGGGAGCACCCTGCAAGGCAGACAGAACCAAGTTCAAATCCCAAACAGGGACCATAGGCTTACGTGGGGGACACACATGAGTGACCCCCTGAAAGAAGGCTTAACCAAGGGATGCTGAGCAAAAGACTTTTGAAAGAAGACAGACAGGGCAGAAACCTGACCCTTCAGAGTACTGAGTTTTAAACCCAACTCCAGTCCCTGCTGTAAAAACTCCAGAACCCTAGGAACTAGGAACTCCCTACAGGGAAGAGACCTAGACTCACACCAATCAAGGTAGGTACGCCATACCCTATAATAGATGGCAGAAGAAGTTTTCTTCCTCGCCTGCCCCATGGTATCCACCACCGAGGCAGACAAGCCTTTCTCCATCAAGATGGAGGTTTCAGCAGCCAGGCCGTCAAAGCCAGAGTTTGTAAATTGGGATGGCGTAAGGAGCCCTGAGTGAGTAGATCTGGCTCCTCTGGCAGGACGTACTGGTCTACTGCCATTTGTACCACGTCTGCGAACCACACTCTTCTTGGCCACCTTGGGGCCACCAGAATCACTGGCACCCTTTCCAGAGCAATCTTGTGCAGAACCCTGTCCAGCAGGGGGAACGGAGGAAAGACATACAGGAGCCGAAATTCCTTCCATGACATTGACAGAGCATCCGTGGCCAAGGCCAGAGGATCCTGAGACAGGGAGACAAAGACCGGGAGCTTGTGATTGTGACGGAATGCAAACAGATCCACATCCGGTAGACCCCAACGGTGACACAGGGACTGGAATACCCTGTTGCAGAGGAACCACTCCCCCTGACGGGAAGTCCCCCTGCTCAGAGAGTCTGCCAGCAGATTCTATACCCCCGGGATATACACAGCCAAAATACATTGAACATTGGCCTCCGCCCATGTCAGAATCCGCGACACCTCCTGGAGGGCACCTCTGCTCCGGGTCCCTCCCTGATGGTTGATGTAGGCAACTGCCGTCCTGTTGTCTGAGCGCACCTGCACAGCCAGACCCTTCAGGTGATTGGTCAACTGCTCCAGTACCAACCTGATCGCCCTTAGTTCCAGAATGTTGATGGGCATGTGGGCCTCCTGAGGGCCCCACCTCCCCTGGAACCACAGGGACTTCCAGAAACCCCCCCAACCTGACAGACTGGCATCCGTGGTGACCGTCTCCCAGGAGGGGGCCAGGAAGGACCAGCACTGTAGCAGGTTCTTGTGGTCCAGCCACCACGAGAGGGACTCTCGGACCAATGGGGGAAGCACACAAACCCCGTCCAAAGACGTGGGGTCCTTGTCCCAAACTGACAGAAGGTGAAGCTGCAGAGGCCTCAAATGGAACTGAGTAAAGGGCACTGCCTCAAAGCTCGCCACCATCAGGCCCACCAGCTGCATTCCCTGCCTGAGGGAGGGCTGGGGGCACGAGCGCAGGAACCTCACCTGCGCAGTCAGAGCTTCCACCTTCTGTTGAGGAAGGAATATCTGTGACTGAACCGTATCCAGAATCATGCCCAGGAATGGGGTCACCGGCGTAGGGGACAGAGAGGACTTGGGATGATTGATCACCCAGCCGAAGGACTCCAAGGTGAACACCACCAGCTGAATGTCCAGTTCCGCCTGCTGTTGGGACCGTGAAGAGATGAGAATGCCGTCCAGGTAGGGCAGCACGCGTATGCCCCCTGACCTTATCAGAGACATCACCCCCGCCAGCACCTTGGTGAACACTCTGCGAGCTGAAGTGAGGCCAAATGGTAGGGCCACAAACTGATAATGTTGATCTTTCAACGCAAATCTGAGAAACCTTTGATGTCCCGGGAACACAGGGATGTGAAGGTATCCACTGACGTCATAAAGTCCCCCGGGCGCAGGGAGCCAATGGCCGAGCGCAAAGTTTCCATGCAAAAGCTTCTGTTCTTGACAAATCTGTTGAGGATCTTTAAATCCAGAATGGGCCTGACTGACCGATCTTTTTTGGGCACTGTGAAAAGGTTGGAATAGAACCCCTTGCCCAATTCTCTTAAGGGGGCCCTGCAAATGACCCCTAGATCCAGAAGACCTTGCACGGCCTGTAGCAAGACCTGAGCTGATACAGGGTCCTGGGGGATCTGGGAGCTGATGAATCTTGTGGGGGGCCGCACAGCAAACTATCTTGTAACCAGAAGACACTACCTCCTGAATCCACCGGTCTGAGACTTGGCGCCTCCAGACGGGCGCGAAGTGCTGTAGCCGTCCCCCCACCCTGGCGAGCGAGAGTGCCCCATCATGCCTGAGGTGTCTTGGGAGGGGCTTTGGGTTTGGACCTCCAGGAGGAGCCCGGACGTCGTCCTCTGCTCCTATGCCAGGAATCTGCGCGAGCCCCTGCAAAGGACACCCCCTTCCCCTGCTTAGCGCCTCGGTAGGGGACTGAAGGGGGGCCCTGGCATTGTCAGCAGCCCACTGGCGCAGCCATACCGCGCGGCGTATAGCTACCTCCAAGGCGGAAGATCTGGCACACATCCTAATAACGTTATCCTGTCTGCATCGGATGATGCTAACAAACATCATAGGTAGCCAGGGCATTCATAGTATCAGGTGGCAAATCGTCTGGGCCGTCAAGTGCATTCCTGACCATGGCCCTGAGTGCCAGCGCAGTAATAGCCAAAGCGCAAACCGGGCACAGCGCCGCCCCCCCCCCCAAATGTAAAGGCATGGCATGCCAATTGGTCAATGGTAGTGCATAATGGATGTATTCGCCCTAGTATAGGGGCATCGACCTCGGGGGGCGATGACCAGCACTTGACCATATCAGCAGGAAAAGGATACTTCCTGTCCAGACTCTTAGGAATCCCGGGAAGTCTACTGGGATGTTCCCACTCCTTAAGCACAAGGTTATTGAAATGGGTTTACTCAGGAAATTCTAATCGAGCCTTAGCAGTATGGAATAGTTCACCCCTTTGCCTGGGAGCAGCAACAGGGGGAGAGATGGACAAAACCTCATCTGCACCAGCAATTTGTCAGTATCATGCGGGGTCCAGTGATCAGAGCCAGAATCATCATGACCCCTTGACTTCTCGTCAGATGAGATCGTCAGATTTTTGCGGTGGCCTTACGTGCTAAGGTATTAGCAAGCAATTTTTCAACACTGGCCAGTCTAGTAGCCACATCAGGATGAGAATCCCCGCTTGTATTGGGGGTTAGACTCAGGCTTGGGGGGAGTAGGTGAAGTGAGGCGAGGTGCAGGCCCAGCCACCGGAGGGGCGGGAAGTACCATTAGCGCCTCCTGTGCACAAGGGACGCAGACCCCATTGTCACCACTGATAGGTTAGACCCCACAAGCTACACACAGCCGTGCTTGTCCCGAAGGAACCCCGGTCATAATATCCTGGGATGCCTCCATATGGTGATTATTAGGCACAATAGGCCAGTAGGGATTGACGCTATAAGCTACCTTGGATGCCCCAATGACCCGCAGGGAAGTGGGAGTAATTATACTAGGCCCAACTGGCAATTACGCTGGGCCGGGAGAAGCCACAGGATTCAACCGTCTGAAAGACATAAGGGGAATAAAGGGTGTCAGAACCATGCACAGTAAGCAAGGAGCATGAAAAATCGCCCGTGAGGGCACTTACAGACCGCGGAAGGAGGGGGACCGATACCACGCTCTCGCGCGACTACCATCAAACTGGCACCAAGCGAACCTCGAAGGGCGGGCCAGAGCGGCCCGTGACGCGGAGCGCGCCAAGCCCCGAAGAGCGCGAAGCTCTAAGCCAGTAGACAGGGTTGTCCTGAGGAGCGAGGTGTATGACCCACTCAGAATGGATGATTTTTGCCAATGATGACGCCGCGGCATCTGAGGCGACGCCGCGGCAGCACAGCCAGATAATTTACCTATCCGTGCTATGAGTGTACGCATGACCAGTGAGACACCCTACAACACTTGTGTGTCAATCATGTCCCAGTTGGGAATCGATGAAGCAAAGAGGCGCGCGCGGCAGCAGATACACAAATAAGGCTGCGAATCAGCGCGTCTGAAACCAAGTATACAAGTCAAATGACATTACTAAAGGCCACTAGCATGTAATCCAATACACTGAGACCACCTACACACCCCCCCCCTACCCTTTCTTTCCCCCCGGGATACGGGGGGAACGAGGGAGGATGGCGACCCTCTGTACAGGGCCCACCACTACACGGGGCATGGGGCAATAATGCGGGAGGGGCATCCCTTAGAGGCTCACCATCAGCCTAAACCGCCTACCCTTTGGTGGGGGACTGCGGTGGAGCATGGCTCCATAAGCACGCATGGTGCTGCCTACCTTCACCCGACCAGCGCAGCCCAGGCTGGGAGGCACATCACAAGGACAGGTGGGAATAGTCCAACAGGGCCGCAGGCTTTAATAGCCCCGCTCACCTGCGAGAGAGTGATACTTCATGTCTTAGCAGTCAGCACTGCAGAGAAATCTGGGGATTTGTGGGAGGTCCCCGGGTATTTGAGGGGCCGGGAGGAGCCTGTTTTGCATGTCTCTGCAGTGCAGCGCCATCTGGCGGAGGATAACCCAAGTGTAAGTACTATATCTGGAGCAGGACGTACTGTATACTAAGAATAGATAAATAATTAAATAGCCACACAATAGCTTCTAACATGTGTATGAATAATGTGGCGATAGAAAAAGGAAAATATATCTGCCTCTCTTTCAAATTGTATAATGACAATGGCTCAGTCCATTTGCTGAATAGGGGGATCTGCTGGGTTGTTTTTAGTGAGCCGCTTCATTTAGCCCACTGGTCTCCTAGCAACACTTTACCTCAGAGGCTGACACTGTAATCAGTGCTAACGGCTGTGTGTGTGTGTGTGAGGTGCTGCTTTTGTTATGAGACCAGGTGACTCAAATGTGTAAAATCTATACAAAATAAACTAAACTGACTGAAAATAACTGAAATTAAAGGGTATTAAAGTGGAACAAAACACTGAGTGGCCGATCCTGAAGTCTATAAGATCCGGCCATTGACCTTCCCCCCTTGGGCATCCTAAATCGGGATGCCCCACTGTGTGAAACGACCCCTGGATAACCACAGATCCCATTTTTCTGGCGCGCTCACATAGTCATTTAGACAGGCCGGGCGGCCAGGAAGGTTACTGCACAGGCTCCCCATCAGCGTGCAAACAGCGCTGATTGGATGAGAGCCCGCGCATGCGCTGTGGGACAGGGAAAGGTACGTTTTCACAGGCGAACTTGGGGATTTCCCATATCAGGGCATACCAAGTCGGGATGCCCCTAGGGGCACAAAACAAAACTTTGCTCAAAACACACAAAGCTGAAAGAAAGATCATATGGAAAAATGAAAAATAAGAATATTAAAGAGAAAATTATAATCTGAAAGATTCTGCAGCAGAGTCAACATGAAGGGAAAACTGTCAAAATAAAAATGTTTAGAGCAAAAAAACAGGATGTAAACATAAAAATCCAATTCTGAAATAAAATAACCCCCTCCCCCCCCCCAAAAAAAAAACTGGTGAGTCTGAGATTCGAACCAATGACTCTCTGGTTCAAACGGACATGTAATTTACCAATTAGCTAAATGACTTCTAGAGCTTTTCTTTCTGTTTTAGATATATGAGTTCTGGCCAGGCAATGTTGCAATATTATCTTATGCTGGACGGCTGCCAGCACTGAACAGTTGATTACTTTGTTACATTGTTTCCCCCTCTCCTCAGCGTGGAAAAGGCCAGAGTGTTGGTCCCCGACACTCAGCAGACATAAACATGAGCTATTAGCTGAACACAGACATTTTTTTCTAAATTTATAATTCTTACTCCAACACTTACCTACATTCAAAGTACCATTTAAATACAAGTCACCAAAAAAAATTCACGATACTGCTCCTTTAAGTTAAAAGTGAGCGAGCAGCACTTGATGCCTGTTCTATGAGCCTTTCTACTTCCTGCAGTGCAGAAGCTGTAGCAGGGCTCTAAAACTTGCCCTTTTTCAATTTTATTCCTACAGGACCATGCAAAAAAGTGGCCCTACAGCCACTCCTTGGTGCTCTCAATGTGAGCCAGCACGACAAACCAAAGTGGTCCCACAGCGGCCTCTGGTCCACTTTAAGCATGCTGTGGTCGCACCTCCCTGCTGCTTCCCTGGAATCTAAGAGTAACGGCCGGCCGCTAGCCTGTCCCAAGGTGCCCTGCACCGGATTGCCCCCCCCCCCCCCCGAATCCCTTGTTTCCCTGTAGCTGTTCGTACTCCCCACAGCCAGCTAAAAAGATAGGCTGGGCACGCTGGAACGCGCACTTCACAGGGGAGCCAGGGATACAGCCACCTCCTAAAGTTCAAATCAGCAGCTTTATGCCAAGCATTCATATGCGCTGCATAAAACACTAATTGGGTGAGTGCCCGCACATGTGCCTTGGATTTTACGAAGGGGGGCATCCTACATCGGGATGACAAGGACCAAACACCAGGATAGTCAAAATCCTGGTGATTGGTCCACTTTAAGACTCAGAGCTGCACCATTACATGACCTTTTCATTTTAGCCACAAATTGAAGCAAAGAAATGGATTTCACCTAGGATGCATGAGGTATTTACATATTGAGATTTTCAGGTGCTTTGAAGCGACTTATTTACTGTTCCCAAGGGGAATACTGTGGGAGAAAATGTATGTTTGCCTGGACAGGGGCTTTAAATGCAGACCAGTTTTAAAATTTGTTCGCCTAATCTGTGAAAGGCAGCCTGGAACACAGGTGGGCACTGGGGCCCAGAGTTGAAAAACTGGCAATTACAGGCAGACAATCTGAATCGGATGCCATATACAAGAGTCCAAAGCAATGGATTTATGCCGTGCATTAGTAACCGCATAAAGCACTGATTTGACGAGCACCCGCACATGTGGCGTGGAAACTGTGGAAAGTTGAGTGGGGTGGGGTGGGTGATCTGGGAGTTTCACACAGCAGGCCATCCCAAACCCAGATGTCCTCGGGGGAAAGAACCTATCACCAGGATAGTGAAAATCATGGTAATAAGTCCACTTTAAAGGAATTTATTCCTTTTTGAATTTGAACTGTGCCTCAACTAATACAAAACAAATCATCATATAAAAGGAAATAAAGTATTACTCAGTGGTTAAACTTATTTGTTATTAAAATAATTCAAACTTACTTCTGCATATTTGGCTGGGATTTCCGCTTTCTCTATTCCATAATGATGCTTTCCTCCAGTGGCTGCAGCTACCTGCAGAACAACTTGGCCGACTCCTGAGAAGGAAAAAAGACAATTCTGTGAGTACTCCCCTGTAGAATTGCTTTTACCATGCATGGCACGGCCTGCTTCACACATTCATTATATCTGGGTAATCAGCCACAAGGTGGCGCAGTGTACTGCAGAAGAGTTGTGACTCTTACCGGTACCATATAAAAACGGAATCACCATAGACTTATCCAGTGTTGACAAGCAGTTATTCAAGAAACCGGGAGCTAATAAAGGCAAAAAGGGTAACAAAATACCCCAACTAACTTGGAACCATCACCATAAAGAGGCAACCAAGAATAACGATAAGGGTGGGGTGAAGCAGGCCGTGCCATGCATGGTAAAAGCAATTCTACAGGTGATTACCCACAGAATTGTCTTTTTCCTATTGCATGGCACGGCCTCCTTCACACATTCATTACATCTGGGACATCCAAAAGCAGTGTCCATAAAGTAGAGTGGGATCCCCAAAGAGTAACGGCAGGCAGTTCAAACCACTACCGCCTGAAGTACCTTGCGGCCAAAAGCAGCATCAGCTGAGGCCTTAACATCAACCTTGTAAAACTTGGAAAAGGTATGAACAGAAGACCAAGTAGCGGCCTTACAAACTTGTTGAACAGAAGCCTGGTGCCCAAGAGGCACCAATAGCACGAGTGGAATGAGCAGTAACCCTAAAAGGAGGAACCTTCCCCCTAGCAGAATAGGCCTGCCCCACCGCTTGACGGATCCACTTGCTGATAGTGGATTTAGCCGGACGCAAACCCTTCCCAGGCCCAGAAGGAAGAACAAAAAGAGCATCAGATTTCCTGAAAGACTAAGTAGCAACCAAATAAAACTTCAGAGACCTGACAACATCCAAAGAGTGAAGGGTCCGCTCCTTGGAATTAGCAGGGTTAGGACACAAAGAAGGCAAAACAATGTTGAGATGAAAAGCAGACACAACCTTAGGTAAGAAATCCGGCTTAAGCCTAAACACCACCTTATCCTGATGCCTTTCAAAATTAGGAGGTTTGATGGAAAGCGCCGCCAGCTCAGAAACTCGCCTGACAGAAGTAATGGCCACCAAAAAGGCCACCTTAAGAGTCAGAATGGGCAAAGCAGCCCCACCAGATTCAAGTCCCAAACAGGTAGCAAAGGCTTACGCGGCAGACGCACATGAGTAAACACCCTGGAAAAAGGTCTTAACCAACCGGTGATTGACAAAGGATCTTTGGAAAAAAATTGCCAGAGCCGACACCTGTCCCTTCAGGGTACTAAGTTGAAGGCCCGAATAAAAACCATGTTGCAAAGATTCCAGAATCCTGGGGATAGAAAACACCCGACAAGGATAAGACTTGGACTCACACCAGGCAATGTAAGCATGCCAGATCCTGTAGTAGATAAAAGACAAGGATTTCTTCCTAGCCCTAACCATGGTATCAACAACAGAAGCTGGCAAACCCTTATCCCTCAAGATGGAGGTTTCAGCAGCCAAGCGTTTGTAAATTGGGATGGCACAGTTGTCCCTGGGTGAGATCTGGATCCTTGGGCAGGGCAAACTGATCTACTGCCAACTGCACGTCGTCTGCAAAGCACACCCTCCTTGACCAACAGGGGGCCACCAGAATGGCTGGTACCCCTTCCTGGGCTATCTTGCGCAGCACAATACCCAGCAGAGGAAAAGGAGGGAACACAGAGGAGCCGAAACTCCGTCCAAGGCATTGCTAGCGCATCCGTGGCGAAGGCCAGAGGGTCCTGTGACAGGGAGACAAACCTGGGAAGCTTGTGGTTGTGGCGGGACGCAAACAGGTCCACACCCGGCTGACCCCAGCGGTGACACGGAGTGAAATACCTTGTTGCTGAGGGACCATTCCCCCATCCGAGACGTCCCCCTGCTCAGGGAGTCTGCCTCCTGGTTCTCCACCCCCGGAATGTAAACTGCCGAGATGCAAGGGACATTCTCTTCCGCCCAAGACAGTATCAGAGACACTTCCTGGAGGGCTCGCTTGCTCCTCCCTGATGATTGATGTAGGCAACCGCCATCTGGTTGTCTGAGCGGATCTGAACAGCCCGACCCCGAAGGTGCGAGGTCAACTGATAAAAAAAAACAACCTGATCGTCCTCAGTTCCAGGACATTGATGGGAGCATGGGCCGACTGGGGGCCCCACTGACCCTGAAACTACAGAGACTTCCAAAAGCCCCCCCCCCAACCGGTCAGACTGGCATCTGTGGTGACAGTCTCCCAGCACGGAGGCAGAAAGGTCCAGCCACCACGAGAGGGACTGACTGGCCAGGGGGGACAGAGCAAATTCCTGATCCAGGGACACAGGGTCCCGATCCCAAACTGACAAGAGGTGCAACTGAAGAGGTCTCATGTGAAACTGAGCAAAGGGGACTGCCTCAAAGCAGGACACCATCAGGCCCACCAACTGCATCCCTTGCCGGATGAAGCGATGGGGACACAAGAGCAGAGCCCGTGCCTGCTGCTGAAGGCCCTCCACCTTCTGCTGAGGCAGGAATACCTTGACCTGAGAGGTATCCAGAGTCATTCACAGAAAATACCATTTTGTGATTACTCACCTGTAAAATGGGTATTATAAGTATGTCTCACACCCTGCTTCGGAAGTAGTCATTACACTTGGGGTTATGTCCAGTAGAGGGCGAACTTCTGCAGAGATGACTAGAAAAAAAGAAGCCCCTCCCGGCCCATAAATACCTGGGACCTCCCACACATTCCCCAGTATAAGAAAGCAGTAAGGGGACCAGGAAGAGCAAATAAAATCTATGAGAAAAAAGTATCACCATACAGAGGATCCAAGATACAACTCAGGGTGGGGCAAAGCAGGGTGTGAGACATACTTATAATACCCATTTTACAGGTGAGTAATCACAAAATGGTATTATTCTAAGTATGTCTCACACCCTGCTTCGGAAGTAGTCATTACACTTGGAACATCCAATAGCAGTGTCCAAAAAGGGTGGGGATCCCAACAGGCAAAAATACACAAACCACTGCAGCTAGTAGAACTTAGCGGCCAAAAACAGCATCCGCTGAGGCCCGCACATCAAACTTATAAAACTTGGAAAAGGTGTGAACAGAAGACCAAGTAGTAGCCGTACAAACCTGTTCAACAGAAGCCTGGTGCTGAAAAAGCCCAGGAAGCCCCAACAGTACGAGAAGAATGAGCAGTGATCGGAAAAAGGGAGAACCCTCCCCCTTGGCAGAATAGGCCCCAACAATGGCCTGATGTATCCATATACTAATGGCAGACTCGACGGCGCCAAACCCTTCTTGGGCCCAGAGGGCACCACAAACAAGGCGTCCATCCTACAGAAAAGAGAAGTGGCCACCAAATATCCAGATCTGGAAACAGGGCAACCTGTACTGATCGACCACCAGCCGCACGACGGCTGAGAACTACACCTGTCTTGGCCACCTTGGGCCACCAGTATAGCTGGCACACCCTTGTGAACCAGCTTGCGCACCACCTTGCCTACCATGGAGAAGGGGGAAACAGATACAGGAGACCCAGATCTCGCAAGGCCAGAGACAAGGCATCCACTGCCAGAGGATCCGGGAACAGAGACACAAACACAAGGAGCCTGTGGTTGTGACGGGAGACAAAGAGATCCACTTCCAGAATCCCCCACCTGCAACAGATGGATAGAAATACCTTGTTGCTGAGGAACCATTCCCCGCGGCGAGAGACCCCCCCCCCCCCCCCCGCTCAGAGAGTCCGCTTCCAGGTTCTCCACTCCCTGGAACGCACACCGCCGAGATGCATGGCACATTGCTCTCAGCCCATGCAAGAATCAAAGATACTTACCGGAGGGTACTCCTGCTGCGAGTCCCTCCTGGGTGATTGATGTAAGCAACCGCAGTCCGATTGTTTGAATGAACCTGAACCGATAATCCCTGGAGATGATGCGCTAGGTGAGACAGCACTAACCGGACCGCCCTCAGCTCCAGAAAGTTGATGGGGATGTGGGCCTCCTGAGGACCCCACATACCCTGGAACGGGTGTTCCTTCCAGAACCCCCCCTCAGCCCGACAGGCTGGCATCTGTGGTGGCCGTTTCCCAACGGGGCGCCAGAAAGGATCTGCCCCCCCCCCCCCCAGAGGGTTCTTCGGGCCAGCCACCACTGGGGGGACCGCCAGACCAGAGGAGACAGCACAAACGACCGATTCAAGGCCAGAGGACATCTGTCCCAAGCTGATAAAAAAAAAGGGGTTGAAGAGGTCTCATGTTAAAATGAGCAAAGGGGACTGCCTCAAAACAAGCCACCATCAATCCCACAAGTCTCATCCCTAGCCTGATGAACGGACGAGGGTTGGACAAAAGGAGACCAATCGGAGCCTGTACAACCCCCACCATTGACTGGGGTAGAAAAACGACACCACGCTTGACGGGGAGAAGACTTGGGATAGTTGAACACCAGCCAAAACTCCAATATTGTCACCACCGTCCTGGTGTCCAGCCCCGCCTGGCTGAGAGAGGATGCCGTGATGAGAAGGGCGTCCAGATAAGGCACAATGCGAATGCCCTGGGCTCTGAGAAAGCCAATACTCCTGCCAACACCTTGGTTAACACCCTAGGCACCGAGGGCAGCCCGAAGGGGAGATCCACAAACAGGTAGAGTTGGTCACCTACCGCGAATCTGAGAAACCATTGGTGTCCCAGGAAGACCAACACATGAAGGTAAGCATCCTTGATGTCTAATGAAGCCATAAAGTCCTGTGGACGAAGGGAGTTGACAGCAGAGCGCAGAGTCCTCATGCGAAATTTCTTGGTTCTGATGAACCGGATGAGAATCATCAGGTCCAAAAAGGGTCTCATGGAGCCATCCTCTTTGAGCACAGTAAAGAGGTTGGAGTAGAAACCCCGACCTCTCTCTACGAGGGGGGGGAACCGGACAAACGACCCCCATATCCCGAAGGTTTTGCACCGCCAAGAAAAGTCCCTGCGCGGCTCGGGGATCCGCTGAAAACTCCCGGATCCAGACCTAGGCGAAGAGCCGCAGCCGCCCCCCCACCCGTGAGGGTGAGAGCGCTCCCTCGTCGCTGAGTGGGCTGGGCAGCAGTCTGGGGTTTAGAACCCCCGGCGGTCCTGGTTCGGGCGCGTCCTCTGCCTCTACCCCAGGAATCTCCACTGAACGCAGGGTAAGAGATTCCCCTACTCGCTCGAGAGCCACGAAAGGAGGGATTGAAAGAGCCCGTACCCCGAAAGAGCCGGCGCTGCTTTTTTTTTTTTTTTTTGCGCTGAGGCAACCTACCTCCTTTCGCCACCGAGTCAAATTTAACACCACACAGGCACATACCCAGGAAAGGTAGCCCTGGGAGCGGCCACTTCGCAGCAATATCAGCCGCCCATTGGCGCAACCACACCGAAAGACAAATAGCCACAAGCAATGCTGAGGTCCTGCTACACATAAGGATCGTGGCATCCAAAGCTGATAAGACAAATGCAATAAACATCTCTCAATGCGTAAATGCTGTAAATTCCTCACTGGAAGGATTCAGTTGGGTACCATCCAGCATACCCCTGATTAAGGCTCCAGTAGCCAAAGCCATGAGAGCAGAGGCACAAACCGGGCGTAAAGGCGAACCCACGCAGTCCTCACTATCCATAAAGGTAGTGGAATCTGGGGGGAGCACAGCCGATGTATCAGACAATCCCAGAACCGGAGCGTCGACCTTTGGGGTGACCATCAACGCTTTAACGGCATCCACAGGAAAGGTATACATCCTATCCCACCCCTGAAGGTTACAGGAAACTGGCTGGGCTTTCCCCATTCTTTAAGGATCAGATTGGTAAAACGTTTTTGATCCGGGAACTCCAAACGAGACTTGGCGGTCCCAAAACAAAAAGTTCCCCCCTTTGCAGAAGGGCCTCCGCAAGGGAGAAATAGCGAGCACTTCAAAAATATAGGTCAGGAGTCTGGAAATAACAGTATCCCCACGCTCCTTACCAGCATCAGCATCCAGGGGCTGCTGAACATCACAGCCATCGGATACTGAAAACAATTCCCCTTCTTCAAGCGGGGAATAATCAGACCCATACAAGGAATCAATCTTCATAAGCAAAAGCTGGCGCAGCGGGCGCCAAATGCCGTCTCTTAGCTGGGGCCTTCCTGGCCGCAGAGTTAGCAATCATTTTCTCAATGTTGGCCCGTCTGGCACTGTCATCGGATTGCGACTCCCCACTCATGACAACGTCACTTGGGGTCAAAGCCAGGCGTGGGGTGTAGGTGATGAGATGCACATGGTACATAAATAAGCACATTGTCCCCCGCAACGGATACCCCACCAACCACACACTGCCAGGGTTGCCCCGAAGGGAGCCCGAGGCCGGAACCCTGGAAAGCCTCCATAAGGTGATTATTTATGGTAGTCGCAATGACCTATGGGAATTACGCTATGAAGCTACCCGGGATGCCCCTTAATGTCCGTTAGTTGGAGGATTTATTAAAGACAGGGAGATTCAAACCCAAGACTCTCTGGTACAAAGGCATTGCAATTACAATCAGCTAAATGACTTCTAATCACAGAAAACCAAGCGCAAAAATACAGTAAGGCAGTCAATCATAACACACATTACATATAATACAATATACCTCCATGAGCTAAGACCCCCTACAGGGTTAATATAGCATCCCCCAGCGCTTGAGACGACCGAGCAAAGGGGCATAGGAAGGATTACATAAAAAAACCAGGCCCCGCAGGGCACTCACAGAATCCGGAGGAGAATATGGCGTCCGCACTAGACACAGCCTCAGGAGGAAGGGCAGACCAGCGCAGATCGCGCGCCGTGCGTGGCCCCGCCCCAGGACGGAGCAGACCAGCGCAGATCGCTCGCTGCGCGTGGCCCCGCCCCCTCCCGACCCAGGACCAGAGACAGTGGCTCACGGCCAATGGCCGCAAAAGAGCGTCAGAGGAGGGGGTCGGGCCGCAACCAGCGTGCCGAGCCACCGGCCCTGCCCCCTCCCCTGACTGAAAGGAAGAGAAGGCCGCGCTCCCAGCCATGCTGCGGAGCCGGTCACAGGAGACCGACCCGCCTCCGCTGAGAACAGCGGACGTGCGGGCCAGCATAAGAAAACACCAGTGCGCACACACTACACCCACAACGTGTTGGCAGAGCCAGCAAGTGAAGCACAATCACACACGAGTCCCGTTCCTCGCACGCTGCGGCCTCTATAACACAGCCATGAGCCACCAGGGAGACAATCATATAAGGCCAGCCCCCCCCCCCACTATCCTGTGGGAGTAACGGATGGGGGACCCCAAAGCTACCCAAGTTATATATATATATATATATATATAAAATGAACGAGGGCTAAACAGAGCCATCTTCTCAGGCACACCTCTGACTGAAGCAACAAGCCCCGGAGGGACACTTTTGACAGTGTCATGCGGGGTCCGGAACAGGGAGGGCGAGGTAAGCGATGATGAAGGTTGCGATGGGCCAGCAGCCGAAGCAACAGACTGGCGCGCAATGCTCTGCTTTGCACAAGGGATGCAAATACAGACATCAGCTGGGAGTAGAACCCCACAACTTACGCACCCCCCGAATGGCTCAGAAGAACCGTTTCCGGCAATAACAGAAGCCTCCATATGGTGATTTATGGTATTCGCAATTTTTGGGCTTTGAGGCATAAGCCAACACGGGATGCCCCCTTATTTGTAAATGTCCCGGAAGATAGGATTTTTATTTATATATATATATATATTTTTTTTTTTTTATATTTATTTATTTTTTTATATTTATTTATTTATTTTTTTTAAATATATATACGCAAGTATATATAAATAAATATGTCCCAATTTAGGAGAAAAAGAGACTAGCCAGGCAATAAAGAACTGGGAGGCTACTAATTGAAGGACTCCCAGGATCTGTGGGGAAAAAACAACCAACAGTAAAAACCCCCAGAAACCAATGGCAACATGCAATATAACATACATACACAGCACCAAGTGCTTTGAAGAGGCAATAAAACTGGCCTCTGATTTTCCTCCTTATATATTTTTCCCCCTTTTGTTTTTGTTTTTTTTGTTTTTTTAAACAAAAGTATATTTCCATTAAATATATTACTTTATAATAAACAGTCAAACCCATAAAAATATAGACGGCCCCACCTGCACCCAACCAAAGAGGTGGTGGAGACAGGCAGAAAATGTCAGCGAAGGCGGGAGTGGCCGATTAAAACAAAGGAGAAAAGCGGAGGGGGGAGGGGAGCTGGATAAGGTGAGAAAAGCGCAGGCAGCCAAAAGCAAGCCTGACACCATACAGCCTGCCCCGGTCACCCCTAAAGCTCTGGCTCTACAGGCCAGCAGCAGCAGCCTGCAAAACAGAGACTGCCATATACTGCCATATAAGAAGGAATCAAAGTCAGGCCATATGCACACTCACTTGCAGTGCAGCCTGACAACGTTGAAATAAGCAAAACACATGAACATACAGTAAACCATACACACAATACACATCCCTCTACCCGCCCCCCCCCCCCCATAGTGAAGGGAGAAGGGACCGTAATGGGAGAGAAAGGGGCTACGGGGACCCTCGGGACAGGGGCATCCCATTT
The DNA here is from genome assembly GCA_027917425.1 of Gastrophryne carolinensis. Taxonomy (NCBI): domain Eukaryota; kingdom Metazoa; phylum Chordata; class Amphibia; order Anura; family Microhylidae; genus Gastrophryne; species Gastrophryne carolinensis. Next base: position 305,735,680 of record CM051234.1, on the reverse strand, counting down.
CCGGATCACCATGCCGGATAGCCGCATTGCCCCACGCATGAGGTCGAGCGGTAGGAGATAAGCTCCTAGGCACTTAAAGTGCCATCTACCATTTGCCCAGTGAGCAGCCTATGCTGGGAGGTTTCCATTCCACCATCAAGGTATAAACACTCAAACCGGGCAGAAATAGACCAAAAGGGGGGTGCCGGGGTAGGACCCCGGCTACCTGTAAGCAGGAGACTTCAATCTTCTGTCTTGTCGTCAAATTGATTTTGAGGTTGCCGGTGGAATACTGGTACCTTGTCTTTCTGCTTTTTAATATACTGGTGATTGAAGGGAGGTACCAGGTATATATAGGCCGGAAGGGGGCTCGTTACAAGACTTCCTCTCTGCACTACGTCACCTGGCGGTGAGTTAACCCATTAAGTGAAGAATATTTAAAAGTGAAGCGGGGTGTGTGGCACACCAAGAATAAAGGCACCGGGTATACCTCGAGGGGGGCCGCGGAGACAGCGACGCGCCATCCGCGGGCCCAGCCCCCCAAAGAGCATGAAGCAGCACACGTGATAAGTAGCCAATAACAGCGCATCAACGCCTGAGGTAATGCCGCCACACGTCAGCGCGGAGACAAGAAGCAACAAGAAGCACATAATACAGTGTAGCACCAAGGCATATACACCCCCCCCCCCCCCCGAGAGCTACAAATGTGAGCGAGGGAGGGCAGTGGCAACCTAAGATAGGGCCCACTGATAGACAGGGGCAAGGGGCAATAGTGCGGGAGGGGCATCCCATAGAGGCTCACCGTATGCCTATATTGCCTACCCTTTGGTGGGGGATTGCGGTGGAGCAGCGCTGCCTACCATCACCCGGACCAGCGCAGCCAAGGCTGGGAGGCACAATAATAGTGGAACGGGTGGGAATAGTCCTACAGGCCCTCAGGCTAATAGGCCCGCTCACCTGCGAGAAGAGAGCCATCTTCTTGTCCTTCGCGGTCCAGACTGCAGAGAAATTCTGGGGATTTGTGGGAGGTCCCGGTTATTGGAGAGGCCGGGAGGAGCCAAGGTCTCTGCAGTCCAGCGCCGTCTGGCGGAGTAATACCCAAGTGTAATGAATCTTATCTGGAGCAGGACGTACTGTATACTAAGAATAATGTCCCTGCTCAGGGAACACCAGGCGTTGTCTATCAGGACGGAAATGCTCCCCCTGCTTCTTCTTGGCCACCTTAGGGGGAACAATGTGCAAAGTATCAAACACCGCAGACAAGAGCCTATCTGTCATCGGGGAGCCACATGTCCTCGTCCGAGGAGGACCCGGGGTCACTGTCAAAGTCGCAAGGGCGATCCCCAGCGGAGTCGGAATCATGGAATAACTCACCCTCCTCCATGCAATCACGGCCACCAAAAGTCTCATAAGCATCCTCATCTGCAAAGAGGGAATAAGCCGTGTCCAAGTGCCGCTTCTTACAAGAGGCCTTGCCGGTGGCCACGCGTAACGCAAGGACCGAGCGGGACTCCCTGCTGGCATCCCCCTCGGGGTTATGGGCACTAACCCTAAGGGGTTATGGGCACTAAAAAGGCCACCCCTGAAAAGACCCAAAAGTGGCCCCTAAGCCTGCAAGGGGGGGGGGGGAATGGACCGTGAGAAAACACAAAGTCAATATGGGACCAGCCTGCAAGACATAAAAGGAAAATCCCATAAGCATCCCACAGCACATGCACCGCATAAAAAAAAAAAGCTAGGCAGAGGAGGGGAGCTCCGGAAGCGCAGGGAAGAAGCTGCAGCATGCTCCCAAGGACCAGACTTGGAGAGGAGGCACCACAGGGCTCCCTCTGGGTGCAGGCGGCGAGGAGAAGATGGCGCCCGAGCAGTACCTCGAGGGGCGGCAGGAAACAGAGTCATCGCGCGGCGCGCCAGCGAGGAGAGAGCAGGAGCGAGGAGAGGCAAGTAGTAGTGAATGAAGTGGATCCTGTCAGACTGACAGGGGCAGAGATCTCATGTGGCCGTCCTGAAGGAATGGCTAGAAGTAAGCACCAACACACACAGGTACACCAATAAAGCTTGTGGTAAAAACATATAGCAAAAAGCATAAAGGGGGTCCCAGTGGTTTCTCCCCCCTCATATAGGCTCACCATTAGCCTAAGACCGGCTACCCTTTGGGTACAGGGTCTGCGGCCCAGAGCATAGCTCTATGAACACCCGACCCCAGGTGTTCCCCTACCTTCACCTGAACCGCAGCCAGGGCTGGGAGGCAGAATGGGTCCGGAACAGGTGGGAATAGGCCTGCAGGGCCGACGGGCTTGGGATGCCCCGCTGGCCTGCGAAAATCCAGAGAGCCAATCTTCCGTCTTCGCAGCCTAAATTGCAAGGAAACTCTGGGGAGTTTATGGGTAATCTGATGCCTTTTATGGGCCGGGAGGAGCCACAAGTCTTCTTGCAGTCGACTGCGCCACCTGGTGGCGGTTAACCCAATAGTGAAGAATTGAAGATGAAGCTGGATACCAAGAAAAAAATTAAATCAATGGTGCAGGGGCTGCCAGCTACTTCATGCACCCTACTCCTGAGTAGTACACTTATGCAGCCAGTGTCATCTGTTAAATTGTGCCTTCTTCTGAGCTCACAACTACCAACCAGTAGACAATGATACTGGAACAGTGATTTGAGCGCTCCACTCAAGGTGACGCTGTCTTAAAGTGATTGGCAAGTCAAAACTAAAAAAATCAGAAGCTTACCCTTCATGGCTCCAGCACTGTCCTTTCTCTCTTCTGTCTCCTTAGTGAGGAGAATAACTTCCTCATTCTGGTTTCCATAACCACCCCATCAACGTGGATCACCAATCAACCTTTGGGGGACTAAGAACGGAAACAAAGCCCCACTCCCTGCCCAGATGTCCCAAGTGGCTGCCTCACTTTGCACCTATGAGACCGCACCCTGCTCCTCAGTTAGCATACAGCACATCGCTGTTGCCACACCCATTGTTTCTCTACATTTTTTTCTCTGCATCTCCAATGCTCTAATACTTTTACTAATAACTTGGGAACTACAGTGTCTTTTTGAAAACAGAGTGAAGTTTGGGACAGTGCAATGTATAGTCTGAGACAATGGGACAACATTCGGGCTTCCCGTTAGTATAGCTTTAAAGAATACTTTAGGCAAGCATTGTTATATCCCTCCCGGTCCTTAATGACTGTAATTTTTAAAATTTTGCTAAACGCTGCTGTCATTCATGAGAAATCTTAACCTTTTATCCATCCTTGGCTTTACTTTTTCCAAGCCGAGCTCCCCAGCAGTGGGCATGGCTGGGCATTGGCTCTTCTGCCGAGTCAAAAGTCCTTTTTTATTAGCATATGGGCGGGCAGTATCTCCCCCAACTAGATCAGCCATAAGGTCCTGCAAGCTGTATTAGTTAGGGCAGTCGACTTTGCAGCTACTCAAACTCTCTGCACAGGTATCACAGAGGGGGAAACTATGCCCCTTTCTAGAACGGAAAAGGAATCTAGACTCTACTGGGCCCAACTTTACCAACATCTGTCCCTTCATCTACTTCACCCAAATCCTCAGATTTGGCCACAACAGGAGATGCCACATCTGTCTTGAATCCAGTCACTGCCATCTACCAGGATATCGCACAGTTTAAGGCGCTGCCCCAAAATTTGGAATCTTTCTCATCAAGAGGAAAGCATCTCCTAAAAGCTTTTGGAGTAAAGAAGTATTTCTACTGCTTAGAAAATACCATTTTGTGAGTACTCACCTGAAAAATGGATATTGTTGGTGTGCCACACACCCCGCTTCACTTCTTAAATATTCATCCATTATTGGGTTAATCCACCGCAGGTGACGTAGTGCAGAGAGGAAGTCTTGTAACGAGCCTCCTTCCGGCCTATATATACCTGGTACCTCCCTTCAATCACCAGTATATTTAAAAAGCAGAAAGACAAGGTACCAGTATTCCACCGGTAACCTCAAAAATCAATTTTGATATAAATAAAAAAGGGCTTCACCACATAAATGCTTCGGTAATACCGAAGAGGGTGGGGGTGAAGCGGGGTGTGTGGCACACCAACAATATCCATTTTTCAGGTGAGTACTCACAAAATGGTATTATTCTTGGTGTGCCACACACCCCTCTTCACTTCTTAAATATTCATCCATTATTGGGACATCCAAAAACAGTGTCCACAAGGGAAGGGCATCTCAAGGCCAGGTGAAGCATAACTTAAATGACTGCAGTCTGCAGAACTTTGCGGCCAAAAACAGCATCCGCTGAGGCCCGCACATCAACTTTGTAAAACTTAGAAAAAGTGTGAACAGAAGACCAAGTGGCGGCCTTACAAACCTGTTCAACAGAAGCTTGGTGCTGAAATGCCCAAGACGCCCCAACAGCGCGAGTGGAATGAGCAGTGATACGAAAAGGGAGAGCTCTTCCCTTAGCAGAATAGGCCGCAGTAACGGCCCGACGTATCCACTTGCTAATGGCAGATTTGGCTGGCGCCAAACCCTTCTTAGGCCCATGGGGCACAACAAAAAAGGAATCCGTCCTACGCAAAGGAGACGTGATAATCAAGTAGTACTTAACACAGCGTACTACATCCAAACAATGCAAAACCCTCTCTTTGTCATTCTTAGGATTAGGACACAAGGAGGGAAGAACAATATCTTGGTTCAAATGAAAAGCAGAAACAACCTTAGGAAGAAAGTCTGGCTTGAACCGAAAGACCACTTTATCCTGATGCCTCTCAAAGTAAGGCGCCTGGATAGTTAAGGCCGCCAACTCTGAGACACGCCGGACAGAAGTGATAGCTACCAAGAAGACCATCTTCTGAGTCAGGGTAGACAAAGCAATATCTTGCAAAGGCTCAAAAGGAGGAGCCTGAAGAGCAGAAAGAACCAAATTCAAATCCCAAACAGGGAGTAATGGTTTCCTGGGAGGCCGCACATGCGTAACCCCCTGGAAAAAAGTTTTAACTAAAGGTTTAAGCGCAACACGCTTCTGAAAAAAGATAGATAAGGCAGAGACCTGCCCTTTCAACGTACTAAGCTGAAGACCAGAGTCCAGCCCTGATTGTAAAAACTCCAGAATCCTGGAGACCGAAAAGACCCTACAAGGAAAAGATCTTATCTCACACCAAGCGATATAGGTTTTCCAATTCCTATAGTAGGTGATGGAAGAAGACTTCTTCCGGGCACTGATCAAAGTCTTAATGACTGAATCAGAAAGACCCTCCCCCTTCAGGATGGAGGTTTCAGCAGCCAGGCCATCAAACCCAGCGCTGGTAAATTGGGGTAACACAATCGACCCTGAGTGCGCAGACCGGGCCGAAGAGGCAGAACGAACTGGTCCACTGCCAGCCGAACTATGTCTGCGAACCTCACTCGCCTTGGCCACCTTGGGGCCACGAGAACGGCGGACACCTTTTCCAGAGCCAAATACTGAAGAACCCTGCCCAGCATGGGCATCGGAGGAAACAGGTATAGAAATCCCAGAACTTCCCAGTTCAGGGACATGGCGTCCACTGCAAGAGCCAGAGGATCCTGGGAGAGCGACACGAAGTTCGGGAGCCTGTGATAGTGATGAGGGGCCAACAGGTCCACCTCCGGGGTCTCCCATTGGAGACACAGTAAGCGAACCACCCGAGGATGGAGAGCCTATTCTTCCAGACGGGGAGAGCCATTGCTCAACCGGCCCGCTACATGTTTCATCACCTCTGGAATGTAAACCGCCAAGAGACAGGGAACATGGAACACTGCCCATGTCCGGATCAGGGACACTTCTCTGAGAGTACTCAGACTGCGCGTCCTTCACTGAAGACCGACGTAAGCAACTGCTGATCGATTGTCTGAACATATCTGGACCAGAAGGCCCAGAACGTACTGAGTCAGAAGAGCAAGCACCTGACGAATGGATCTCAGATTCAGAATATTGATGGGTAAGTGGGGCCTCCACTGCCCCTGAAAACGCAGCTCCTTCCAGAATCTGCCCCATCCCGACAGACTAGCGTCCGTGGTGACAATTTTCCAAAGGGGGGTCAGGAAAACCCTGCCATACACAAGAATTGTCGAGACCAAGTACCACAGGAGGGACTGCCGTACACGGAAGGACTGATCCAGCGACTGAGGTTGCTGGTCCTAACACGCTAACAGAAATAGCTGAAGCGTTCTCGTGTGAATTTGGGCAAAAGAAAGACACACTCCGTCTTGATGAGAGTTCAGGCCGGGATGAACCGACCCATGAACGGACCGTGAAGGAGGGCGAGACTCGAATTTCAGGTCGTAACCGGGCGACACTACCTCCTGGATCCATCTGCCTGGAACCACTTGGTTCCATTGGTAGAAGTGTCGCAATAGTCCCCCCACCCGCACGGGTGAGGGCAGCCCCTCATTGCTGAGTGAGCTTATCAGCAGGTTTGGGCTTGGTGCCCCAGGACTGAGTGGGCCGGCCACGGCCCCTCCCCCGAGTCCAACCTGCACCCCTGGTAGCAGGAAAGGACGCACCCCTGCCCGCTCTGAATCCTCGAAAGGAAGGCCTACCGGAATTTGCCCCCCTGAAGGGGCCACGGGGCCTCTTGCGTTGTGGCATCTTACCACCCTTTGCGACAGAATCAATTTTCTCCCCGAACAGACGCAACCCCAAAAAGGGGAGAGCTGTGAGCACCTTTTTGGAAGCCGTGTCCGCTGACCACTGACGCAGCCATACTGACCTGCGAATAGCCACCAGCATAGCTGCTGCCTTGCTACTCATAGTCAGCGCATCGTCCTGAGCAGCCAGGACATAAGCCACAAGAGATTCATACTGCTTAAGCGCAGTGAACTGTTTGCAAGCGGGATTAAGATCCTCATATAGCCCCTGAATTAAGGCCTTGATTGCCAATAGCAGAAGGGCTGAAGCACACACCGGGCGCAACGCTGACCCGGAATAGATAAAACCATGTCGAGCGTATTGGTCAATATGACGATCTTCCCCATCTTTAGGGACAGTGGTCTCAGCAGATTGTACCATAGCCGAGCTGGAGAGCCCTAGTACAGGGGTATCGACGTCAGGAGGGACAGACCAAAGCTTCACCAATTCTGGTGGAAAAGGATAACGCTTTTCCCAACTGGAAGGAATTCCAGATAACCGCGTGGGATGTTTCCATTCTTTAAGAACCACCCTCTCAAAGTGGTGTTGTCTGGGAAAAACCAAACGCGGCTGAGGTTCTTTAAACAACTGACCCTTTGGCGGGGCGGCCGCCTCAGGCGTATCTAAACTCAAAATTTTAAACATTTGAGCCAGAATGGAGGGGGTGTCAAAAACAACCCCCTCTGACCAATCGCCGATCTCATCAGCCACAAGCTGACCTGTCGGCTCATCTGACTCCGACGGGAATTCATCCTCGTCCGGGGATCCATCGGACCATTCCACAGGTTCACATAGCTCGTCCTGTGGAGCCGAAGGTACCGGAGTCAGGTGCCTTCGTTTTGCAGCGGCCTTTAACGGGCATTACTTTCCGGGGGCTGGGCTGTGCTGCCGCCTCGGAATGCGAATCCCCACTTTTGACAGTGTCATGCGGGGTCCGGAATAGGGAGGGAGAGGTAGGAGATGATGAAGGATGCGATGGACCCGCAGCCGAAGCAACGGACTGGCGCGCAATAGTCTGTTTTGCACAAGGGATGCAAATAAAGACATCATCAGCTGGGAGTGGAACCCCACAACCTACGCACCCCCCGAACGGCTCAGCAGAAATTACGGAAGCCTCCATATGGTGATTTATGGTATTCGCAATACTGGGACTTTTAAGGCATAAGCCAACCCGGGATGCCCCTTTATTAGTAATGTCCCGGAAGGGAGGATTTTTTTTTTTTTTTTTTTTTTTTTTTTTTAAGTTAAGGTCCCCTTTAATAAACTATATATATATATATATATATATATATATATATATATATATATATATATATATATATATATATATATATACACACACATTACAAAGCTATCCCAATAATTAACGAGGCACAGAGCCGGAGGGCCACCATAAGCAGGGATCCCAGGATCTGCCAGGAAAAGAAAAACCATCAGATCCTCACATGTGTATAAACAAACATATAAGCATGGCACCAAAGTGCCCTTAAATAAGAGCCAAATCACGCCCCCTTAATACAAAGTGATTCCCCACTATATTACTGCAAGGAATGCATTCCCCATTTAATGGCCCCAACGGGAGGGGCAGCTTACCTGGTCAGCGAAGGCAGGAGCCGGAACAAGACTGCAGCCAGCACGGAAAACAAAGTGCGGCCGTGCGCCCACGCGACTTCCTGCATTAGAAGGAAGCAAACACGCTGGGCCCGCCGCAGACGCCGCATGACGTCGGCGGGACCCGCCCCCCCCCTACGCCGATCGGCTGGAAATCACTCTCAGCTGGGCCACTACACGTGCGCCCAGGCGGCGGAGGGGGGAGGGTAAAGACCGCATAGTGCTGTTCAAATGAATACATAAAATGCCAGGCGGGGAGAGGGGAGAGGAAAGGGGGGAGGGGGCCACAAAGCAACAGTCTGCAAGAGAAGTGGCCAGCCCCTACCCAGCGCAGCCTGCCCCTAAAGCAGAGCAAAAATATACACATGCTGAATACAGTGAATGCATAATCATGAACACACACACACACGTTAAAATGCAGTGATACAAGCGAAACACACATACTTAAAGCACACCCTCACACCCCCCCCCCCCCCATAGTGAAGAGAGAAGGGACCGTAACGGGAGAGTAAGGGGCTACGGGGACCCTCGGGACAGGGGCATCCCATTAACGGATGACCATGCCGGATAGCCGCATTGCCCCACGCATGAGGTCGAGCGGTAGGAGATAAGCTCCTAGGCACTTAAAGTGCCATCTACCATTTGCCCGGTGAGCAGCCTAGGCTGGGAGGCTTCCATTTCACCATAAAGGTATACAAACTCAAACCGGGCAGAAATAGACCAAAAGGGGGGTGGCGGGGTAAGAATACCCCGGCCTACCTGTAAGCAGGAGACTTCCATCTTCTGACTTGTCAGCAAGCAGAGAGAAAAAATACTGGTGATTGAAGGGAGGTACCAGGTATATATAGGCCGGAAGGGGGCTCGTTACAAGACTTCCTCTCTGCACTACGTCACCTGCGGTGGATTAACCCAATAATGGATGAATATTTAAGAAGTGAAGCGGGGTGTGTGGCACACCAAGAATATAATATTTCACTGAACTGGAAAATCCAAGCCTCATACAGCTCATCCTTTTAAGTTATTTGCTAAACGCCTTCTGTTTCTTTAAGAAAGAATCTATTGCTTCCAGCAGCTGCTCCGCAACCTCTACTGCAAAGAGGAACACTGCACACATGCATGCTGCACACCACCTGCGTTAATCCTGCCCCCCCCCCCCCCCCCCCCAGCTGGGCTGGTTTTCCTGAAGAAAACTAAAAGGCAATCCCAAGAGGGGAAAAATGTGAAAATACAAAACAATAAGTCCTTGCCACATCTTCACAGTCCGACTGCAAGAATAAACTATAATGGGAGGCACAGCCGGAAGTACATGCAGACAGGTAGGAGCCTCACATTTTTATCTTGCTGTCCCCGTCTACAGCCAACTGTTAACCCACATGTATCTCAATGGGTGGCCCTGGATTGAAATATAAGAAATGAAATAGAAGTGCAACAGTGTTAACGGACTACTAGATGGACAATAAAACTAATGACACTTTTTACACCCAAAAAGTGCACTTTTTGTACCAGGTGCTAAAGAGAATCGAGTAATTCAGCACCAGATGCAAAAAGTGAATCGACCACTTTGTGTGGAAACCAGTACAAGAATACGTGAAAGAAAATGTATTAAGCAATTTGACAAAACTATAACAATGCTGTTCAAGCATCATCAAGTGATCACTCACCACTTCCCAAGTCAACAAAAAGATCATCTTCTGTCATTTTTATCTCATCTATCATTTGAGCTACTAAATCAAAGGAGGTCTCGCCGTACACCTCAGGGGAAAATGGCTCATAATTGTTAAGCTTCTCTGGATCAGTAACTGAGTGGTTGTAGACTTGCTGTAAGATGTGGCGAAGGAGACCGGTGGATGGACGGGTGTTCAATTTCATGGGCTGAGTGGTGCCTTTCCACTGCAGAAGGAAAAGAGTGAGACATGGTCACTGTCATGCAAGTGGCACAACTTTATGGCAACAGAGATTTACATAAAGGTCATACAGGCTGGTGGAAGCATTCTAGAATATTGAAAAATCATACAAAATCTGCTACTGAGCTGTAAAAAAGCAGGATCCTGTAACTTACACAAAAATTGCAAAATTGAACTAAATGTTACAAGATGGTAAAAGCTGTGCAGTCAAGCATATCAACATAAATGAAAAGGTTCAGTTTTAAAAAATTCCGAGATGACCAATCAGGTTGCAAGCTGATGGCAACAGAATCAGCAATATGGAGCCAGGAAACAGAGAAATTCGTGCAATTAAACTAGGTTTAATTGCACAAGTTAAATTACAAAAACGGGGGCAAAATCCCAATATCTAGAACATTATTTATACTGAGCTTGCTATATTTTTTTGTGGAGAAATTTAGCTGAACTAATATTTAGAAAAACAATTTTAAAGCGAAACAAAAACATGGGAATTTGATTTTCCCTAGTTTTGTTCAGAGCCCCCCCACCCCCAGGGTGAAGAGTAGACCCGGCCGAATCGAAGGAGGGGTCAGGTGAATGTTTTTTTTTTTTTTCTTTTCTTTTACTGTGGCAGTGAGGAAAGTCAGACACGTAGATTCTAGGTGCTTGGCACTTAAACCAGACCTTCAGCATGATTTAATGAAAAGCCCAAACTCTGAAAATACAATTCTGTGATAACTCACCTGTAGAATTTATATTATGAGTATACAGTACGTCCTGCTCCAGATAAGAATCATTACACTTGGGTATTACTCCGCCAGATGGTGCTGGACTGCAGAGACAGCGAAGTTGGCTCCTCCCGGCCCCTCATACCCGGGACCTCCCACAAATCCCCAGCATTGAAAAGCAGTTAACGAGAAGCCGGGAGAAAAATAAAAGAACCAACTAGTAACTATAACAATGATAACAATCACCATACAGCGGATCCAGGATAATGCAAAACCAAGGATGGGGTGAGCAGGACATACTGTATACTCATAATATCAATTCTACAGGTGAGTAATCACAGAATTGTATTATTCTTAGTATACAGTACGTCCTGCTCCAGATAAGAATCATTACACTTGGGACATCCAATAGCAGTGTCCATAAAGTAGGGTGGGATCCCCAAAGGTAACAGCAGACAGGTCAGACCACTGCCGCCTGCAGAACCTTGCGGCCAAAAGCAGCATCAGCTGAGTCCCTATCATCAACCTTGTAAAACTTAGAAAAGGTATGAACAGAAGACCAAGTAGCAGCCTTGCAAACTTGTTCAACAGAAGCCTGGTGCTGAAAAGCCCGAGAGGCACCAATAGCACGAGTAGAATGAGCAGCAAGGAGGAAGGGAGCTGACACAGGGTCCTGAGAAATCCGGGATCAGATGAATCTTGGGGGCGGCCAGGCAGCAAACTATCTTGTAACCAGAGGACACTACCTCCTGAATCCACCGGTCTGAGACATGAAGCCTCAAGACGTGAGCAAAGTGCTGAAGCTGTCCCCCCCCCCCCCCCCCCCCCCCCCGGATGGGTGAGGGCGCCCCTTCATGCCTGAGGGGGCTTGGGAGAAGACTTAAGCTTGGAGCCCCAGGAGGATCCAGGGCGTCCACGTCCTCTGCCCCCACCCCAGAAATCTCCTCAGGCCCCGGTAATGGAGACCCCCCCTCCCCTGTCTGGCACCACGGTAGGGGGAAGAAAAGGAGCCCTGTCCCCGAAAGGGCCGAGACTGCCGCCTGCGCTGGGGTAATCTGCCTCCCTTAGCAAACAGGTCCAGGCGGTCCCCTAACAGGCGTAGTCCTTTGAAGGGAAAACCAGTGAGCTTTCTTGGCAGCGTTGTCAGCAGCCCACTGGCGCAGCCAAACCGAGCCACCACCAGGGCAGAGGTTCTGCCACACATCCTAATGGTATCATCCAAGGCAGAGAACCTCACAACGACAGTGTGTATTAAACTCCTCACTAGACACATCATCAGGGGCACTATCAAGGATACTTCTAAGCAGGGTCCTAATAGCCACAGCCGTAATGGCAGAGGCACAGACCAGGCGCAGCGCCGTCCCCACACATGCAAAGGCATGGGACGCCAGCTGATCAATACGCCGGTCCTCACTATCCCGCAGCATAGTAGAGTCAGGGGAATGCATGACAGAGGTGTTAGATAACCCTAGGACCGGGGCATCCACCTCGGGGGGAGGGGGGGGGGATGACCAAAGCTTCACCACATCAGCAGGAAAGGGATACCTCTTATCCCACCTCCTGCTGGGACGCTCCCATTCCTTGAGCATGAGATTATTAAAATAGGCCTGCTCAGGAAACTAAACGTGGCTTAGCAGTATGAAACAATTCCCCCTGTTGCCTGGGGGCCGCAACCGGGGGAGAGATAGACAGCACCTCAAAAATCTGAGCCAACAGCCTATCAGTATCATCTGGGGCCCAGGGGTCAGAGCCAGAATCATCATGACCCCTGGGCCTCTCATCAGATGACTCTGAGTCAGAGAATAACTCGCCCTCTTCCAAGGGGGTATAGCCAGACAGTTATAAAAACTCATCAGCCTCCATAGGGAAGAGGGTGACATCAGGGGTTAAGTGCCGCTTTTTAGCAGAGGCCTTACGCGCCAAGGTATTAGCAAGCAACTTCTCAACACTAGCCAGTCTGGAAGACACATCAAGCTGAGAATCCCCACTGGTATGCAACTCAATGGGAGTCAAATTCAAGCTTGGGGGAGTAGGTGAAGCCATACGAGGTGCAGGCCAGCTACTGGTAAACCAGGCTGCAGCGCAAGCACCTGCTGGGCACAAGGTACACAAACCCGCACATTGTCAGCACTAGTAGGGGACACCCCACAAGCTACACACAGCCGGGCTTGCCCCGAACAAAACCCCGAGCACATTATCCTGAGACGCCTCCATATGGCGATTATAGCGGCACAATAGGCCGATAGGGATTCACGCTAAAACAGCAACCCGGGATGCTTTAATAGCCCTAGGGAAGTGGGAGTAATTTACAAACTAGGCCTCACAAGTTAAATAACTAAATAGAGGGAGTAGGGCCGGGAGAAACCAATAGAGGTCGGCCGATCTGAAAAAGACATAAGCGTAAGTGACATGTATAATGACATAGGGTAATAAACACCCGCGAGGGCACTCACGGACCGCGGTAGGTAGACGCCAGCCACGCAGCAGCAGCAGAATCCAGAGAAAATGGCGGCAGGTATACCTCGAGGGGCGGGCCGTGGAGCCAGTGACGCAGAACGCGCCAACCGTGTGCCCCCCCCCCCGAAGAGCACGAAGCAGCACACGTGACAAGCAGCCAATAACGGCGCACCAGCTCCTGAGTTAACACCGCTGCCAAGCGCGGCGCACAGTGGAAGCACGCGCGGCGGCATATTTAAAAACGTAACCAGTGCAACCAAATCAGCGCGGCGACTGACACCAACCAGACAAAACATAATACAGTGAAGCACCAAGGCATATGCACACACACACACACGCACCCCCCCCCAGAGAGCTACAAGGGAGAGCGAGGGAGGACAGCGGCCACTTAAAATAGGACCCACCGATAGACAGGGGCAATAGGGCGGGAGGGGCATCCCATAGAGGCTCATCATATGCCTATACCGCCTACCCTTTGGTGGGGGATTGCGGTGGAAAGCACCTGACAGCGGTGCTGCCTACTATCACCCGGACCAGCGCAACCAAGGCTGGGAGTCGCATTAATAATGTAACAGGTGGGAATAGTCCTACAGGGCCGCAGGCCAATAGCCCCGCTCACCTGCGAGAAGAGAGACATTTTCTTGTCCTTCGCAGTCCAGACTGCAGAGAAAATCTGGGGATTTGTGGGAGGTCCCGGGAATTTGAGGGGCCGGGAGGAGCCAATTTCGCCGTCTCTGCAGTCCAGCGCCATCTGGCGGAGTAATACCCAAGTGTAATGAATCTTATCTGGAGCAGGACGTACTGTATACTAAGAATATTAATATATTTTAAATTTTTAGTCACTGATTCTTTGCCCCACCCGGCTGCAACTCGTTAAGGTCTCTAGGATACAGGCGTCGCCATCTTGACTCAGAAGCATCACACATACTGAGGAGAGGAGATGGGGATAAAGTACAGATGGTGGGGTTATAGAGCTGTGCTTTTCTCAGAGCAGAGCTGGGGTCAGGGAAAGGACAGCAATCCCAGAATGCAGAGCGACACAGTCAGAAGACACTTTCTGTTTGCAGGCTGCCTGATGCTCCATGAACCGCCATTTTGGATGTTTAAAGGCTTATAACATGCAGTAGATGCAGGTAGGATGATTTTTAATGTGAGCAATCTGTATGTACAGGGTGTGAGAAACATATGCTCTTATTCAGGGTGAAGGTCCGCTTTAAAAGGAGTTGAAGCGAGCACGTAGATACGAGGTGCTACAACTCTGTG